>CM064569.1:6467020-6587468 GCA_032716605.1 Paralithodes platypus | reverse complement strand
TTCTTAATGAGGGTATCATCTTCGTCGCTCTACGCTGTACTGACTCGAGTCTTACACTGTCCTTGATCAGATAAGGTGACCAGAACTGCACACCATATTCAAGGTGGGGCCTCACCATACTTTTGAACAGTGGCACTATTACGTTTTCACGGTTATATGTAAAATTTCGTTTAATAAAGCCCCAATGCTATGTTTGCCTTATTTGCAGCTGCTATACATTGGTCGGAAGTTTTTAGGTTTTCAGATATTAGTACCCCTAGGTCTTTTACTACCGTTGCGGTTTTTATTTGTTTTGCCATTCATTTCGTATTTGTATTTCATATTTCTGCTACCAACCTGCAGCACCTGACATTTATCGACATTGAAGGGCATCTGCCATTTTTTCGACCACTCTGATATCTTGTTTAAATCAGATTGCAACGCATTTCTATCATCTTCGTTCAGGACTGTATTTCCTATTTTTGTATCGTCGGCGAATTTGGAAATGGTGTTGTTTACCCCTACATCGATATCGTTAATGTATATGAGAAACCAGGACCGGTCCAAGGACCGAACCCTGTGGAAACTCCACTAGTGACAGGCTCCCACTCCGATTCCACTCCATTTATCACCACTCTCTGTCTTCTGTCCGTAAGCCAATTTTTTATCCAAGAATGAATTCCACCTTTGATACCTATCCTCTCCAGTTTAGCCAATAGTTTTCGGTGAGGCACCTTGTCGAAAGCTTTTTGAAAGTCCAAGAAGATTATATCTAGTGATTTCGTCATGTCGTTATATGTGAATAGTTTGTTATAAAATTTCAATCAAATTTGTTAGGCATGACTTATTTGATCTAAAGCCGTGTTGACTATTTTTGATTAGGTTGTTTGATTCGAGGTAATCTACAATCTTATCTCTAATGATTTTTTCCATGATTTTTCCTACAATTGAAGTTAGGCTAATTGGTCTGTAATTACTCGCTTTGCCTTTGCTACCCTTCTTGTATATCGGCTTAATGCGCCCATCTTTCCAATCACTCGGTACAATCCCCTGTAGTAGTGATAAGTTAAATAGTTGTGTCAGGGGTTTATTTTGCTATTTCGTCCTTGACATTCTTAATTATTTTCGGGTGGAGCATGTCGGGTCCCGGGGTCTTATTTACATTTAAATTACTCAATTTGCTTTGTACTTCGGTAACACTGATGGTGAAATCTCCTATCTCATGAGTTGAGGTGTTATTTTCAAGGGTATGATCGATAATTTCTTCTGTGAAAACTGAGCCAAAATATTTGTTGAGCAGATTTGCCGTGTTTGTGTCGCCTGTTATTGTCTGGCCATCTTCTATTAGCGGTCCGATTCCGCTTTTGATCTGTTTATTTTTGTTTACGTAACTGTAGAATTTTTTGGGGTTTGTGGCACTTTCTCTGGCAATAGTCATTTCGTAATTTTGTTTGTTCGCCCTAATTATTTTTTTCACTTCCCTTCTCCTATTTTTGTACAAGTTTTTAATTACTTCAGTGTTTGTGTTATTTTTTACAAGTTTGTGGAGTTGATTCCTTTTCCTTATTGCCTTGCCAATGTCTCTACTGTACCAAGGGGGCATACTTGATTCATACTACGTTTTGGTTTCATGGGTACAAATTGTTTATGCGCCTTCTGTAATTGTAGACTTAAAATGTCCCATAGTTCATTTACTTCGTTTATATTATGAGGTTTGAGTGTATGTTTGATAGCGATTCCTTAAGTCCGTCATAATTTGCGTTTTTGAAGTCCGAAACCATTCCTGTTGTTTTTACTGAGGAATATTTGCTTATAACGTTGATTCTTAAGATTTTATGATCGGACGTTGCCAGATGTTCACCTACATCCAGGTTTGATAATAAATTTTCTTGGGTAGTGATTACGAGGTCTAGTATATTCCTGTCTCGCGTCGGCTGTTTTACGTGTTGAGTCAAAAAATTGTCCTGGATGAAGCTTGTCATTAGGCGTGACTCAGCATTTTTCCGGTCGTGGTATTCCAGTCAATTAGGGGGAGGTTATAGTCACCTAGTAAAACTGTTTCGTCGGAATTAAGGGTTTTCTCTAGTATTTCATAAAAAAATTGTATCATCGGCAACAGTTAGTCTCGGTGGTCGGTACGCTGTAGTGATATTTAAGTTCATGTTTTTTGTATTTATTTTGACGCACACTATTTCTGCATTACTTTCGGGGAGGGTCACCTCGACTGGGTTTAAGTAGGTTGCAACGTACATTGCAACCCCCTCTTTGTTTTCCATTGTTACGGTCTTTATGAAAAAATTTATATGGCTCTATGTGATATTCATGAAGTAGATCTTTATTTTTAAGGTTCAGATGTGTTTCCGTTATACAAATAACGTCAACTTTCTCATTTAATAACAGACATTTGAGTTCGTCTATTTTGTTTCTTATTGAGCAGGCATTTATGGATATTATTTTTATATCATTTCTCTCAGCATGCGCTGGATTTGTTTTTCTTATTGGTGAGGATGGGTTTGGGGTTATGACTTGAAGCCGCGGCGGTTGTCAAATTCATTCAGTTGGTTGGGTTGGCTTGGATGGGGTTGGGTGGGGTTGTTTAGTTTGTTTTGTGGTTCAGGTAGGTAAGTTTTCGCAACTTGTGGGCCATTGGGGTTGACGGTTCCCTTTAAATGGTTGTGATGGACTTCTAAGGGTTGGGTGGGGTTATTTATTTCTCTTAACTGTGCGGGTGGAGTTTGATTGGGTGGGGTTGTGGGAGGGCTTTTCCGGGGGTAGCGATATCAATACTCAGAGGAGTCTATTAGCATAGTTATTTCTCGGTCCTGACTGGCGTTGTTTTCGTGGGCAATGTAGGTGGCTTGATTTAGGGTGTCACTCATGTGCTGAACGCCTTTTTCTGATAAATGAATGCCATCTCCGCTGTACAGGGACGAGTTCCCTACAAAGGTGGTCCAATTGTCCACATACAGTACCTTCTCTTGTTCGCACATGACCTTGACTGCGTTGTTAATTTCTATGGCTCTATTTTGTCCGTATGAGCTTGTTTTAATCCGGGGTATGACGCCGCTTACCACACATTTCGTGGTCTTCCTTTTCATGACTTTAATTAGGTTCTCAAAATCTTTTTCTATGGTCTTAATTGGGGCCTTACCTCCGTCAAAGCAGTCATTTGAGCCAACATTGACGACTACACAGGTGCCCTCTGGTATGGCGGAGTTAGTTATGTCTTTCAGGATATGTTCGACTTTACCGCCTGGAATGACCTTTACTGACCTTTTTCCTCTGTTCTTGGTGGCAAAGGCAGCTCCTTGACCTCGCATGAGACTGTCACCATATACTAGGGTGAGTTTCTCCTTCCCGCTGACTCCGTGATTTGATGGTTTCGTTGTTTTCCTGTCAGGAGTTTTCTTGCCTTTCGAGCTTGCTTTCACGTGGTCAGTTACCTCGTGTGCAAATCTGTTTTTGATGGGGTTACCTGGTGTCGCTTTTCCATTCCCATTCCCATTCACGTGGTCAGTTACCTCGTGTTCGTTGTTTTCGGCGAGAACAGCAAATCTGTTTTTGATAGGGATACCTGGTGTCGCTTTCCCATTCCCTTGGGATTTGTTCTTGTTACGCCTGTTGACTACTGTCTGATATAGATCATTGGATGGGTTTTCTTTTGAAGATATTTAACAACGTCGACTTGCTTACTCTCTATGTCCTTTACTCGCTCTTTTAGTGAGAAATTTTGATGCGAAAGTACACCTACAGTCTCCTTTAGTGTGAGATTATCCCGCTTCAGTTCGTCAACCTGTGCCTTGTGTGCTTCTAATGTGCACTCCAAGAGCAAAAAGTTTTCACCAGTTAAACACATAAAACACTTGGCATTTGGATACCCATGACGCGGATACCATTCCTTGTAGTAGTTCTTGTTACAGGAGGGGCATTTAATTCTGATCGGTGCCATGATTTGGGGTTAGTGAGGGAGAATTTGCAAAACGAAAGGTACAAAATGTTGGAGTGGTCACTTCCCTTAAAAGTTGTTCCGATGTTGATGATGCAGGTTGCAAGGTGTTGGTGGGGGTTGAGGATAGTGTCTGTTACGTCGGCACTTTAGAAATAAATTTGGGACGGGTTTTGGGGGTGGGGGGGGATGGTCCTATGGCCCTTATTTTATACCCCTATTTCCCCTCATAAACCGGGGTTTGAAGGGGGGGGGGGCCCGGTGGTACTTGTTGACACTTGGCGGTAGCTCCGGAAGCGGTGCAGCCCGGGGGGGGGGGGGGGGGGAGGGGGGGAGACGAACTAGGGATGAGAGGAAAAGAAAGAAAGAAAGAGTGGGGGGGGGGAAATTTATTGGGATGAGAGGAAAAGAGAAAGAGAGAGAGAGAGAGAGAGAGGGGAGGGGTGAGAATGAGAGAGAACGAAAGGGAGAGAGATGGAGGGAGAGAGAGATATATATATATATTAGCGAGAGAGAGAGAGAGAGATATGAGCGAGAGAGAGAGAGAGAGAGATATGAGCGAGAGAGAGAGGAAACGAAAGGGAGAGAGAGATGGAGAGATATGAACGAGAGAGAGAGAGAGAGAGAGAGAGAAAAGGGCGGGGGTGAGAGTGAGAAAATGGAAGTGAGAGAATGAGAGAGAGAGAACGAAAGGGAGAGAGAGAGAGAGAGAGAGAGAGAGAGAGAGAGAGAGGATTAGTTTATGAGGAGCTGTATTCACCCTGGTGGGGCACTCCTCGTAAAACGGAAGTCGTTGGAGGGAAGAGAGGCCGGGGGGGGGGGGGGGGGGGGGGGGGAGTTGGGAAGAGAGAGAGAGAGAATTAGTTTATTGGGGGCTGTATTCACCCGGGTGGGGCACTCCTCGTAAAGCGGATGTTGTTGTCGGGGTGGCGGTGCCTTTTGTTGGGGGGGAGTTGGGAGGAGAGGGCGAGAGAGAGAGTGATAGAGTGAGAGGGAGTTATTGAAAACTAGGAATTACAATGGATAGGCAGCTGGGAGATTGTGTGGGACTAATCAAAGGAGGTATTTAGACAAGGAGGAGATATTTAAGCTTATAGAGGGATTTTTCTATAGCTTGAGTGTGGCAGACCAAGATTTTTGCAAGAAGGATTTAAATAATGGGATGTGGGGATTGTAATTCGGGATGTTCTATATAGTGAGAGTTAGTGAGAGAGACAAGTATGTATATAAGAGAGATTTATATGTAAAAATAGGTTAGGTAGTTTATAAGGGATATTGGTAAAACTAAGTTACAAGATACTGGTGAGGGCAGAGGGGAAAGGCAGCATGCACGGTGTGGTGGGGCAGGAGGCGGCGCTCGGAGCTCGGAAAGACACTTCCTTCTTGTTCGACCACTACTGACAGACTGGAGAGAGAGAGAGAGAGAGAGAGAGAGAGAGAGAGAGAGAGAGAGAGAGAGAGACCAATAAATATAGATGGATAGATAGATATATAAATAAATAGACATATACTATAGATAGATACATAGATACATTCATAAGCATTTAGTAGAAATTCAAATATATATGCAGTACGCCTGTGACGAATTAATTTGTAAAACAAAGTAACATATTTATGTGTTCTATTTAGCGTGTACTCGGCTAAATATTAAAGTCTGAAAATTGAACTTCACTAAAGACCAAAACTCATACCTCGTCAATGTGTGTATTGGAGTAACTACACATTAATTTGAACGGTTCAGCATTAAGGGGAGAGGTGTCGATTTTATTGGCTCAATTATGTATCTTTAATTGATTTTATTAGTTTCCTCCCTAGACCTCCATTAATCTTAAAAAACACCCCTCCGTCAAGATAAATTTTTACAATTTTCGACAGAAAAATTTCCCGGCCGAAGGCCGGTTCTTCTTAAATTACAGACTCGCTATCGCTCGGCAAGAAAAAATCGACACCTAAATAACACGAACAGTCTTAATATTGAAAACAAAATGGGGCGAATATTCTTATAATCGCCAAACTAATGGGTCGAACGTCTTTTAATTTTGAAAACGAATGCCGCTAAACATTAGGAAGAAGGGTGACTAGAAAAACGGCCCATTTCCTCTTAATTTTTTCTCCACTTACTAGGTGGAGGCTAATTATATTTCGCACTTCACACCGAATATATATAATTAACGTTGGGTAATTGTGTTTGGACAGCCGGGGTGTTGAAATATTAAACTGATTGCCCGAATGTTTTATTATTGGTTGTATAATTGTTATTATTATTATTATAATGAAGAGTAGTGGTAATAGTAGTAAAAGAAAAAATATATAATAATATATATATATATACCGGTATATATATATATATATATATGAGAGAGAGAGAGAGAGAGAGAGAGAGAGAGAGAGAGAGAGAGAGAGAGAGAGAGAGAGAGAGAGAGAGAAAGAGAGAGAGAGAGAGAGAAAGAGAGAGAGAGAGAGAGAGAGAGAGAGAGAGAGAGAGAGAGAGAGAGAGAGAGAGAGAGAGAGAGAGACTCAGAGAGAGAGAGAGAGAGAGAGACTCAGAGAGAGAGAGAGAGAGAGAGATCTCAGCCACACATTAACATCCTCGACCAGGACCTGAGAAACGGATAATACGAGCAGAAACTAATTTGGGCAGGTTATTGGTTTTCTTGACAGAGTGGACTACCTATTTGTCCATTAATATATATCACACATACACGCCCACATGGTGTTATATACAGTAGTGTGTGTGTGTGTGTGTGTGTGTGTGTGTGTGTGTGTGTGTGTGTGTGTGTGTGTGTTTTCTTGACAGAGTGGACTACCTATTTGTCCATTAATATATATCACACATACACGCCCACATGGTGTTATATACAGTATATCATGTGTGTGTGTGTGTGTTATTCACTTGCTTGTTCGTCAAGGGGAATCCACGCAATGCGAGCTAAGCTCATTATTATCGCGCCTCCTTAACTGGGAATGTATTGCGTGAAATGCATGTTAAGTGTTTATGTATCGTTGGAATGGCTGTGTATGTGTGTATAGTCTGTATTTTAGCCAATTGGCGACATTTGGAAACGAAGGCTTAGGGTTAATCTGTACGATACCATTCTCACCACGGTACCAGTCTCACCCGAAGGCTTAGGTTGACCAGTAGCTTAGGTTGACCAGTACGATACCCATCTCACCTTGTAACCGATCACCAACCCCAGATGGGACGTCACAACTTCGTCCACTTATACCAGGTTCCTATTTATACCGCTAGGTGAACAGAGGCTACACCGTTAGGAGACTTGCCCAAATGTCTCTTCCCCGCCCGGGTCTCGAACCCGGGACCTTCTGGTTGTGAGCCAGACGCGCTATCAGTTACGCCACGGGGAGGTGTGTGTGTGTGTGTGTGTGTGTGTGTGTTTAATATATATAAATACCGGTATATACAGTATATATATACAGCATATATATATATATATATATATATATATATATATATATATATATATATATATATATATATATTGGCTTCTTTTCTTTCTTTTTCTATATGATCTTCGTTATCAAAGTTTTTGTTTTTTAATCCTTTTATTATTATGAAGAATTGTTCACTCTTCTAGATAAGATAATAATACACTATATCATTTACCTTTGGAAGGCAATCCAATAGGTAAAGTCTGTCTCAATGCCCCCTAACTTCCAAAATCCTTTAAACCTAAAGGAAATAACTGAATAGTAGCTAAAATAAAGGAATGGATGTATCATTGTATATGGACAGGATTAAGGGGATGTGCGTATTTATTTGCTCATTTATGTCTTATTTTAAATATATTTTCAGTTTCCACCCTAGACCTCCATCAACGTTAAAACAACACCCTCCCAAGACCCTCCTTCAAGATATATTTGTACATTTTTCGATAAAAAAAAACCCGGCCAGAGGCCGGTTCCTCTTAAAATACAGGCTCGCTATCGCTCGCCAGGAAAAAATCGACAATTAAGTGACACGGAACGTCTAAAAGTGTACAAAGAAAAGGGGCACAAATGTCCGTTGAGGACATTTCCATTATATTATGGTAACTTGTTCACGATTGCATTCGCCTTAGGAAGGATGTGAATTAATTAAAAAGACACAGATCATCTCAAATAATCCTTCTAGCTGCCATATATCTTTCCCAAGCGTCATACAATCGTCTAAAGGTATCTGAAATCAAATAAAAGAGACGTCGCCGGTACTGTAAGGGTTAAATTTGTTGTGCATTATATCTAGCATGATCTTCCTCATTCAAGATTTAGTTTCATGAATTTATCAGTGAATAAACGTCTCAAATACTCAGTATATCCACATTTTCCAACCCTCTATATATTTATCAACTCTGCGAAGCAGAGTGGTATCGCGCACACAGATCCCGCCCGTATACTGTGCACCACAAGTCAGCTTGTCCGTCGTCGTCCGTTGTCGTCGTCCGTCGTCTGTCTGTCCGGTAACTCTTCCTAGACCGTTCAATGGATTTTCACAAAATTTCACAGGTATATCCATTTGGTCAATACGATGGTCAGTCCAAAAGAAATTTTCAATTTAACTTAAAGGTTAAGGTCAAAGGTCAACCTTAAAAATAAAGGTCAATATTTCATATATTTAAATTTTTACTCAAATTTCTTCATTTTCACTATACAAGTTACTGGTAACTTTGATATCTTATTGACCATATTTCAGATAAATTATCTAAAGGACAAGGTCAAAAGTCAAAATAAAATTTGTACTAGTATATCTTACACTAACGGTTACATTTTCACTAGGCTTACCATGTATATTCGGAATACCTAGGCCAAGGTCATACAAGAAACTATTCAATTCCATATGAAAGGTCAAGGTCACAGGTCAAGGTCAAATATAAGGTCAATATGGTATTTTTTTTACTTTTCATGCAAACTTCACATTTGGTGAGATAGCTACACTTTAAATGAAAGGAAAAAAACCCCATTGAGACACATACCATCAAGGTCAAAATAAAGGTCAAAGGTCAAGGTAAAATATTCTATTAATATATATGAAACTAACTGATGTGTTTTAATGAAATTGTGCATGCTTATTTGATTTTACTAGGCAATGTCAATGAACACAAATTTAATCTTACATATAGGTCAAGGTCAAGGTCAAAGGTAAAATTTTACTATTTATATATAATTTTTACTCAAATGTCTTCATTTTCACTATACAAGTTACTGGTAACATTGATATCGTATTGCCCAGATCTTAGATAAATATTACAAAGGGTGGGGTCAAAGATCAAGGTCAAAGGTCAAAATAAGTTTTTACTAGTATTTCTTATACTAACTTTAAGATTCTCACTAGGCTTACCATGTAAATTTGGAATACCTAGGCCAAGATCATACAAACCCTATACAAGTTCATATGAAAGGTTAAGGTCACAGGTCAAGGTCAAATATATGATCAATATGCTATTTTATTTACTTGTCATGCAAACTTCACAACATTTGGTGTGATTGTTACACTTTAAATTAAAATTAAAATAGATACATTTTGAGACACGTACAGTAAATGTCAAGATAAAGGTCAACGTCAAATATTCTCTCTCTATCTCTCTCTCTCTCTCTCTCTCTCTCTCTCTCTATATATATATATATATATATATATGAAACTTAATGATGGGTTTTAATGAAATTTATTGTGCAATTTTATTATCCTGGGCAATGTCAATGCAAACAAATAAATTATGTACTCTTACATAAAGGTCAAAGGTCAAAACAAGAGTGTTTGACATTTTCCTTAAACTCCTCCTAGACTGTTAATGTATGTTCACCAAATTGTGCAGGCAAATTCAGCTAGTTAATGCGACAACCATTCAAATATATGTTTATTCCTTTTAGTCAAAGGTCAAGGTCACAGTATATGGTCAATATTTCTTATCTATAAGTTTTTATATGAATTATACCATATTTATAATGCTAGTTAATACTAGCATTGGTGTTAAGCTAACTAAATTCTCGATATGAATTTCTAAGGACGAAGGTCGAAATCAAAGGTAAAGGTCAAAGGTAAACATAAGATTTATACTAGTATTTCATGTTTACTGTAAGATTCTCACTAGGTATATAATGTATATTTGGAATACCTGGGCCAAGGTCATACACAAATAAACATAATTCCAAAAAATGGGTCGAAAGGTCTTAAAAGCAACAAACTAATGAGACAAACATATTAAAATCTGAAAACTAATGGGGCTAAACATGAGAGAGAAGGGAGTCTAGAAAAACGATCCTCTCCCTTAAATCTAATCGTATTTAAGGATTACAGTTATATTTAGCTGAAGGCCAGAGGTCAATCCGGGTTATCGCGTAATTGTCCCAGGCCAATCCGGGAGTTGAAACCCTAACTCAATTACCGGAGCCTAGAGACCCTATCGTCACAGAGATCGGCCAACCTCCATCTGCGCCATTTTGGTGACACTGGTGATATTTCCTTTCCGTTACACACATAATATCCATTGATATAATATACATTTGGCAATACTGGTGGTACAGGATATATAGTTTGGTCTTCGGATCCTAATTCTAGATGGTAAAAAAAAAAAAAATCTCTCTCTCTCTCTATATATATATATATATATATATATACGGTATATAATTATATATATATATATATATATATATATATATATATATATATATATATATATATATATACAGTATATATATATATATATATATATATATATATACAGTATATATACCGTCGTTTGATAATTAGACCCTTTTGTACCAGCGACGTCTTTTCAAAGTTTATTCTGGCTACTTTAGACCACAGTCTACAGATATAAGGTCGGTCAACCAGGCGACCCAAAAATGGTCAGTTTCCCATAGTGACGTCACTGATCCTCACTGACCAAGGGTCAGTACTCCCCCTCCCTTTGACTTGTGAAGGTCGTGCATCTCTCTCCCAAATTAAGTGAATTAAATATGCATAACCCTGGTGTCAAACTTTATTGATTGGTTTTATTCAAGTGTGAAGATATGCCCAGCAACTGTGCAGTGTTTAATTGTTTCTCAAACAGTAACAAACAGAGTGTTAAGCATCTTTCTTTTCACAAGTTTCCTAAGAATGAGAGTCTTAGGAATAAGTGGATTCACCTTTGCAGTAGGAAAGGCTTTATTAATGCTGATTATGCAAAGGTTTGCAGTTTACATTTTCACCCTAGTGCATATGAAAGATATCTAAAATATGAACTGCTAGCTACCTCTACCTCTACCAAAACACCTGCACAGGATAAAATGTGATGCACAACCATCTCTTCAATTACCAACATCAAGAGGTGAGCATTGTTTTTAACAAGTGAATGTGTTTTAGTGTTACGAACTTACGATTTCTTATTATTCCTATTTAGTAAATATGTTGTGTATGTGCAAGTTTGTGAGTTTGTGTTTGTTTTAATCTGTGTATGTGAATTTGTGGAAGAGTGTGCATATGTTTGTGTGAATGTGTGTATGTGTGGGCGAGTGATTGTGCTTCCTGGTGTGTGTGTGAGTGTGTGTTTATGGGTGTGAATTAATGAGTGTGTAAGTGTTGATGTATGTGTATGAGTGCGCGTGTGTGCGTATGAGTGGCTGTGAGTGAATGACTGTGAGTAAGTAAATGAGTTTGAGCAAGTGAGTGATTGAGTATCTGTGAATGAGTGAACGAGTGCGTATATGTGTGAGTGAATGAGTATATGTGAGTGAATGAATGAATGTGAGCGAGTGAGTGTGCATGTATATGAGAGTGAATGAGTGTTTGTGAGTGAGTGAATGAGAGTGT
This sequence comes from Paralithodes platypus, assembly GCA_032716605.1. Lineage (NCBI taxonomy): Eukaryota > Metazoa > Arthropoda > Malacostraca > Decapoda > Lithodidae > Paralithodes > Paralithodes platypus. The sequence goes on along the minus strand of CM064569.1, from coordinate 6,575,754 downwards.
GGAAAGGTGTAGCAGGTAAAGTACCTTACTGTTGATATGTTGATATATATATATATATACTGTATATATATATATATATATATATATATATATATATATATATATATATATATATATAATTATATATAAATGTATAAACCGGTATGCTGTATTTTATTTTGGTAATATGATACTACCCAACCCTCCCCCCATTTCCTCACCTGCTGTAGGGTTATACTACACACAGAGACTGATATAATTATACACACACACAGCAACACACTTATACACACACACTTACATGCACACAAATACACTCTTAAGCATACACATGCTTACACAAGTGCACGCATACCTAGGCCTACACGCATATGCATGAACACTTACACATTCACATAAACGCACACAGTCATTTATGCAAATGTATACCGTACGTATTAAAACATATACACACATACAGTAGATATGCACATGTATCAGCATGCACACGTCCCACTTCCACACAAGAACACACAATCTTACACTTCCACATACGCAAGAGATAGGCTATATACACTTACACATTTTTAAGCACATTTATATACATACTTAAGCATACTAACAAACCATACTTACACACAAGAAGACACACATGCACATAAGAATACAAACACGCACACAGACGAATCTACTGTATACACACGCACATTTACCCATGCATGTCCTTTTTTTTGTACATACACATACATCATTATATTGAATATCAATATATATTCAGCACGTAAGCAATGTAACAAAATGCTTAAAGTAGTTAAGTAAAACAGTTATTGCGTTGCTAATACAGTATAAATTCACAATCCTCTCTGAATTATTGTAAGACATTATTATTGTCCCCATATACTTCTCTTGTTAACTTAAATAATATACTGTTTATATCCAAATGTTATTAGACTTTTATTACTACCCTTGTTTCTAACTGCTTTAATAATGCACAATTGAATTGCACATTTGCCTACAATGTGCAAGATCGAAAGAAAAAATATATATTATATATACCGGGTATACAGTATATATATATACTGTATATAATATATATATATATATATATATATATATATATATATATGTACAGTATACTGTATATTAGTTGAATAGATAGACACTTTTTTAGAGATAATATGTGATAAAAATAAGAAGTTAAACACACATGCAAACAACCATAAATATATAAAATATTCAAACACAAATGTTCTTAGGCTTCACACACACACACACACACACACACACACTATCTAACAGACACAGAGGGGTCATTAATCAGTTTTGGTGGAGAGAGAGAGAGCGCGCGCGGGGGAGAGAAAGAGAGAGAGAATGAAATAATTGAAAGCGAGAGAGAAAGATAGAAGGAGAAGGAAAGAGCGCGCTTGGGACCGGTGACGTCAAAGGGTCGCGGACCGACCTTATATCTGTAGACTGTGCTTTAGACGAGCTTAATAAAGCTCTCCAGCAATTTGCTAGCTGCGAACTATCTCACTTAACCCTTTTTACGACCACAGATGCTTCGTAAACTTCATAAAATCGTCTAAAAATAGCTAGAAGAACATTAAAACGACGGCACCAGTACAGAAGGGGTCAAGGGCGCGTTTTAGCTTTATTCGATTTTATTCAGTTCCGAAATGCCCTCTAGGAATAAAGAGATGGTCACTCTCTTTAACTGCAGGATATCTACTGCAGCCTAGTATTATTATTATTTTCCTCGTGTGAAGTAGAGGATGTACATTCTCACATTCTAAACATTCCAGACAATGTTTCATATAAATAGATAGATAGATATAGATAGATAGGTAAACAGATAGATAGATGGATAAATAAATAGTTAGTTACATAGATAGATAGATAGTTACATAGATAGTTAGATAGAGAGATAGATAAATAAATAGTTAGTTAGTTACATAGATAGATAGTTACAGATAGATAGAAAGATAGATAGATAGATAGAGTTAGTTACATAGCTAGATAGATAATATAGATAAATAATTAGTTGGTTAGTTACATATGTAGATAGATAGATAGATATAGATAGATAGTTACATAGATAGATAGATAGATAATTACATAAATATAGATAGATAGATAGTTAATTTGTTAGTCAGTTATGTAGATAGATATATAGGTAGATATAAAGATAGATATTTATTTATTCATTTATCTATTATATTTTGATGTATTGGCTATTCCTTTCACCTAATGTATCCAACGAATGTTTACGCTAATTATTGTCTAAGCTGATACACTCTAAACATTTTCCGCAATTATTCTGTGTCGCCGTTTTTCGATGATATATTTTCACGACATCACTCGTCAATATTTCCCAGCGAAAATCCTACTTTCGTTTTATCTCGACTAACATTTGTCCACATTTTTCACTGTCAATGTTTTCCGCTATTATTTATTCTTGATATTTTGTATTTTCTGACACTATTTACCAACAATATTGCACTAAAATGATTCACGGCATATTTTGTATAATCTGTATTCCTAGCTAAAATTCCCGCCAGCAATATTTTTAACTCAATTTTCCCAATAATATTTCCCATCATTATTCTTTAGTAAATTTTCCTGCCAATATTTCTTGCTACTTTTTCCAGCCAATACCTTACATCATTATTTCTAGCCAATATCCCAAACCAATATTTCCCGCCATTATTTCAAACAGTATTTCCAGCCAATATTTCCCGCCATTATTTCCGAACATTTCCCGATAATAATACTTCCCTCCAACATTTCCTCCCGATATTTCCCGCCATTATTCCTGACTAGACTTTCTTGCCAATATTTCCCGCCATTTTTTTCCCGCCAATATTTCCCGCCATTATTTTCCCGCGCACGTTGTGAGGCGAGGTAAACAAGGGCAAATAATTCAGGCGGTATAAGAATAGTGACGGGCCGGGTAAACAACACACTCCAGGGGGTCCATTAATATCGCGGGACGTGTCTATAAGCTTTATTCACACACACACACACACTAAAATCTTGATCCCTGACCTCTTTGTAACTCAAAAGGGCCTTGAGCAAACGGGCTGTAATTATCCACACCTATTTCTTGGCGGACTCTTCCTAAATGATAGAAACGGCAGCCCCATTGTTTTAATTCATTTTGAGTTATAAGAAGTTAAGGGATCGTGATTATTGTCAAGTTCGCTGGCGCTACCTACATCAACTCCAGGTACTAATCTAATACTGAAGTGGTAGGGGAGGTTTTTAGTTTGTTCCCTAGACTTCCATCAAGTTTAAAATTACACCCCCTAGATCCCCTTTCAAGATAAATGTGTACATTTTTCAGTAGAAAAATGTCCCGGCCGCAGGCCAATTCCTCTTAAATTACAGGCCTAAATGGCACGAAAAATCTTAAAATTTACAGCAATGGGGCGAAAGTTCTTAAAATCACCAAAGTAATGGGGCGAACGTCTTAAAATGTCAAACTCACTCGGGCTAAACATGAGGGGAAAAACAAAAAAATCCAGAAAAATATCCCTCAAATGGAAATCTCCCCTAAATCCATACGTGTGACTGACTTCGGTATTTTCCTATCGAGACATGACAGGCTATAATCTGATATTTGCAAGTACAAAACAATGAGCTATAGTCTTACCGCTGTAAGCAGGCGGGAAATCATGGCCTCTATCCTTTGTAACTAAAAAAGGGCTAGAGCAAATTGGCTGTAAAAGCCACATTTATTCCCTGACTGACTCTTCCCCGATGGTTTACAATTATTAGCTCGATTACTCTAGTCGTTTTTGAGTTAGAGAGGTTAGAGGTCATGATACCTCGCCTACTTACAGCGAATAGACTATAGTAACGGCTCTCGTAAAAGTGAATTACTCAATAGGTCACCAAACTAGGAGGCACCATTTTGCATGCAATGTAGAAAGTCAAGAGTTGCGTTATATTGCAGCAGAAAAACAAAAAATAATATATATAATCCTAAATAACTATAATATACGGTATATATACGGTATATATACATGAACAAAACAAAAAATAATATATATATTCCATAACTATAATATATACTGTATATACATGAACAAAACAAAAAATAATATATATATATTCCATAACTATAATATACTGTACTGTATATATACATGAACACAATAATAATAATATAAAAAATTCAAAATACATATAACATTTAAATACATGAAAAAAAAAGTTTAATGCAATCTATTTCTACGACTCAAATGGATGAATACTATATCTCATATGAATTGCATAGGACCTTCTTAAGCTGCATAAAATCGACTAATGTTAGCTAACAAAATCATCACCGTACTGAAGGAGTTAATTAAGTGAATAATATTAAATACTGGTATTAATTAGGATATTAATTATGTTGATTATTACTCTAAATTAAATATACTATCAATGCTAATACTTGATACTAGGTCACGTACGTAGTAAGCAAATTAAAGGAAGAATTCCACATGGGGGATTTTTTTCTGGAACCTTTCTCCCTCATGTTTAGCCCCATTGCTTTTGAGATTTCCAGACGTTCGCCCCATTAGTTTGGCGATTGTAAGAGCCTTCGCCCCATTTCTGTCAATGTTAAGACCTTTCGTGCCATTTAGGTGTCGATACTTTCCTGGTGAGCGATAGCGAGCCTGTAAATTAAGAGGAACCGGCCTTCGGCCGGGACATTGTGCTACCGAAAAATGTAAACATATATTTTGAAAGGGGGTCTAGAGGGTGTAATTGTAAACTTGATGGGGGTATAGGGAACAAACTAAAAACCTACCCTTAATATCGCAAATAAAATTAGTAGTGATGAACAGAGCTTATTGTCTAAAGGCAATTATAATAATTGGAACCAACTGAATTGAACAACATTAGAATAAACGCAATGCTCCAAATTGTCAGTAAATTGACCTCGATCGTGTAAATTCTTGGACAACAGGAGGTTATAAAAATAATCTGTGTAGAGTCATCTGGTCCTTGTCCCAATTTCTGGTAAACCTGGCTCAATGATGTGACGTACCCGGGAGATATATACAGTATATATATATATATATTTATATATATATATATATATATATATAACTCTGCGTAAGCAGAGTTTGGTATCGCTATCCCGTATAGTGGGTACCACCGGGAAAAAAAAATCTGTCGTCGTCGTCGATGTTGTCGATGTTCCCGTCCATCTGTCCCGGAACTCCTCCTAGACCATTGGACGGATTTTCACCAAACTTCACACGAACATTTGTTGGGTGAATGTGAACATCAGTTTTAGGAGAAATCGGCCTTGGGCCGGGTCATTTTTGTACCGAAAAATGTACACATTTATCTTGAAAAAGGGTCTAGGGGGTGTTTTATAAAGTTTGATGGTGGTCTAGGGAGGAAACTCGAAAATTATAAAATTCATGAACAAATTGACAAAAAAGTGAACCATTCCCTTTTAACCCCTTCATTACCGGCGACGTCTTTCAACTTTATTCTGGCTACTATTAGACTATTTGAGTCAGTTTTTAAGGGCCTCCAGCAATGAACAGGCTTCGAACTATTTCGCTTAACCATTTCTTACTGTCACACATCCTTCTTAAACTGCACAAAACGTCTATATATAGCTAGATTAAAATAAAAAAGACGTCGCCGGTACAGAAGGGGTTAAGAATATCAGTGAAAGATGTGTTTTAGCGTTCGGTGTCGGGGCCAGCGTGAAATTGGCCGATGATGGGTATCGGATTATGTTGATGAAGCAGGACAGGCTAAGGCGAGATGGGTCGTTTTTCTGGTCCCCCTTCTTCCTCATGCTTAGCCCCATTAGTTTTCAGATATTAAGATGCTTGACCCATTAGTTTGGCGGTTTCAAGACCTTTCGCCCCATTTCCTTGTCAATATTAAGATTTATCGTGTTATTTAGGTGGCGAATTTTTACTAGCGAGCGATAGCAAGAGAGTCCGGCCTTCGTCAGGGACATTTTGCAATCGAAAAATGTACAAATCTATCTGAAAGGAGGGTCTTGGGCGGGTGTTTTTAGGCTTGATGGAGGTTTATATTAAGGGGGGTGACCTGTTTTTGTTCTGTCCTTTTCTATCTTTCTCTGGCTTGTATCCATTTGGCCCCATTCAGCCTACTGTTTTAAGACGTTTATCCCCATCCAGGTGTCAATTGTTTACTGGTGAGCGGTAGCGAGCCAGCATATTTTTATTTTTTGTTTGACAGCAGGCTAAATTTTTACATTTTTCGATAGAAAAATGTCTCCGGCGAAGCCGGATTTCTTCATATAATGCTGGCTCGCTATCGCTCGCCAGGAAGAAATCGACACCTAGATGGGGATAAACGTCTTAAAATAGTTGGCTAAATGGGACCGAATGGATACAAGCCAGAGAGAGAGAGAAAGGGAGAGAAATAACAAAAAGCAGGTCACCCCCCTTAAACATAACACATATAATCATAAACAAGATACATACATGAGGAAATATATACGCGGCGTATTATTGGAAATTGCTGGAAAGTCGGGCTTAATGAGCGTAGTATACCGATTGGCTAGCACAGCATAATATGTAGCCTGTCTGATTGAGAGAGCTACATAGAGCTACATAGATACACAGACCACACAGACCTCAAGGTCCTTACTAGGCAGTCTGGCCTTACAAACTATATATGCATATATGCATATATACACATACACACATTCACATACATACATACACATATACATACATATATACATATACATACATATACATATACACATACATACATATACATACACATATACATATATACATACATATACACATACATACACATATATACACCGGTACACACATATACACACATACACACACACACACACATATACACATACACACATACACATATATACAGTATATATATATACATACTGTACAGTGCACACACATACATATACATACATTTTTTTTTTTTTTTTTTTTAGAGAGAGAGAGAGAGAGAGAGAGAGAGAGAGAGAGAGAGAGAGAGAGAGAGAGAGAAAAAAAAACAATTGTATACAAGGAGAGTGATACAAAGATAAAATTACACAACCTTTACCAAGACTGTGACCTTTTGCATTCAACTAGACAGGAACTGACAAATTGTTCGCGAGCTAGTGCAGTTTGTTTACGCAAATATATCCATTTAGAGTGGTGATGTTCAAATATATCCATTTAGAGTGGTGATGTTCAAATATATCCATTTAGAGTGGTGATGTTCAAATATATCCATTTAGAGTGGTGATGTTCAAATATATCCATTTAGAGTGGTGATGTTCAAATATATCCATTTAGAGTGGTGATGTTCAAATATATCCATTTAGAGTGATGTTCAAATATATCCATTTAGAGTGGTGATGTTCAAATATATCCATTTAGAGTGGTGATGTTCAAATATATCCATTTAGAGTGGTGATGTTCAAATATATCCATTTAGAGTGGTGATGTTCAAATATATCCATTTAGAGTGGTGATGTTCAAATATATCCATTTAGAGTGGTGATGTTCAAATATATCCATTTAGAGTGGTGATGTTCAAATATATCCATTTAGAGTGGTGATGTTCAAATATATCCATTTAGAGTGGTGATGTTCAAATATATCCATTTAGAGTGGTGATGTTCAAATATATCCATTTAGAGTGGTGATGTTCAAATATATCCATTTAGAGTGGTGATGTTCAAATATATCCATTTAGAGTGGTGATGTTCAAAGACAATCAGCTCTATAATCATAAATACATATTATGAATCTTTTAAGGGGGGTCACCAGCATTTTTTTTTTATCTTTCTCTCCTTTTCTCCCTTTCCCTGGCTTGTATCCATTCGGCCCCATTCAGCCAACTGTTTTAGGACGTTTATCCCCATCCAGGTGTCGATTTCTTCCTGGCGAGCGATAGCGAGCCACCATTGTATGGAGAAATCAGGCTTCACCGGAGACATTTTTCTATCGAAAAATGTACAAATTTAGCTTTCTGTCAAAACAAAAATATATAATTTATATGCTGGGTTGCTACCGCTCGCCAGGAAAATATTGACACCTGGGTGGGGGTAAACGTCTTAAAACAGTAGGCTGAATGGGGCCGAATGGATACAAGCCAAAGAGAGAGGGAGAGAAAAAAAAAAGCGAGGTAGGCTCCCTTAATATATAGTAGATTGGATTTGTACATCAATATAAATGTACATAACCTGCATAATGTACATAACCTGCATAATGTACATAACCTGCATAATGTACATAACCTGCATAATGTATATAACCTGCATAATGTACATAACCTGCATAATGTACATAACCTGCATAATGTACATAACCTGCATAATGTACATAACCTGCATAATGTACATAACCTGCATAATGTACATAACCTGCATAATGTACATAACCTGCATAATGTACATAACCAGCATAATGTACATAACCTGCATAAAGCAAATCGCAGGACCTCACGAACATTTGGTCAGTAGCTGTACATTATTCCGGAAGTTGAATGTTAGTGTTCTTCTATTAAAGGGGGATGGGCCGGTTTTCTGGACCACTTCCTCCCTCATGCTTAGCCCCATTAGTTTTCAGATGTTAAGATGTTTGCCCCATTAGTTAGTCGATTTTAAGACCTTTCACCCCATTTCTTCGTCAATATTTAGACCTTTCGTGCTATTTAGGTGTCGATTTTTTCCCTGGCGAACGATAGTGAGCCTGTAATGTTGGAAGAACCGGCCTTCGGCCGGGAAATTGTTCTACCGAAAAATGTACAAATTAATCTAGAAGGGGGATCGAATGGACGTTTTTTGTTGTTTTTTTCAATTTGATGGAGGTCTAGGGAGGAAACTAGAAAAATAATGAATGCATGCAAAAATCGCCCAAAACTCCCTCATTTTAGCCCCATTACTTTTGAGATCTTAAGACGTTCGCCCCGCTTGTTTGTAAATTTTAAGAGCCTTCGAGCGATTTAGGTGTCAAATTTATCTCGTTCGTGTGGTGTTTTTTAAACTTTGATGGAGGTCGACGGAGCCAAAAAAAAAAAAAATCATAAGAAGTTGGAAAATAGACTGAAAGAGAAAAATGCATACAGAGTGATAGTAAAATAGAATTACAACGGATATAAACAAGATTGACTGGTGTGACCTTTTGAATGCAACTGTACATTATTCCTGAAGTTGAATGTCAGTCAATCGGTCGGCATTGTTCTAACGAAAAATGTACAAATTTATCTTGAAATGGAGTCTAGAGGGGTTGTTTCATTAACCCTTCTGTTCCGGCAACGTCTTTTTAGCTTTATTCTGGCTACTATTAGATGATTTTTATTCAGTTCGTAAAGTGCCTCCAGTAATTAACAGGCTTGGAACTATCTCACATAACTCTTCTTACTACCACAGATCCTTCCTAAACTGCACAAAATCGTCAAAATATAGCCAGAATAAAATCAACAAGACGTCGCCGGTACAGAAGGGGTTAAGATTAAAAAAAAAAAAAATAATAATAATAGTCAAATATATAATTAAAAACAGCGCGGAACAAAAAATGCGGATCTTTTTACAATGTTGTTTATGGGCAAGATTAACCCCTTCCGTACCAGCGACGTTTTTTTAACTTTATTCTGGCTACTATTAAACGATTTTATTCAGTTTTAAAAGGACCTCCAGCAACTAACAGGCTTCGAACTATCTCACTCAACCCTTTTTACTACCACAGGTCCTTTTTTAAGGGGGGTGATCTGTTTTTGTTCTGTCCTTTTCTATATTTCTCTGGCTTGTATCCATTTGGCCCCATTCAGCCTACTGTTTTAAGACGTTTATCCCCATCCAGGTGTCAATTGTTTACTGGTGAGCGGTAGCGAGCCAGCATATTTTTTATTTTTGTTTGACAGCAGGCTAAATTTGTACATTTTTCGATAGAAAAATGTCTCCGGCTAAGCCGGATTTCTTCATATAATGTTGGCTCGCTATCGCTCGCCAGGAAGAAATCGTCACCTAGATGGGGATAAACGTCTTAAAACAGTTGACTTAATGGGGCGGAATGGATACAAGCCAGGGAAAGAGAGAAAAGGAGAGAAATAACAAAAAGCAGGTCAACCCCCTTAAACAGCACAAAATCGTGTAAATATAGCTTGAATACAATGAAAAAGACGTCGCCGGTACAGAAGGGGTTAAGCTATTGAATTCAACCGTACATTATTCCAAAAGTTCAATGTCAGTCAGTCGGTCGGTCACTGTTGTTTCGCTTTAAGGGGTAGTACTCGCTTTTTCTGGACCCCCTCCTCCCTCATGTTTAGAATATTATTTCCGAGGTTTTAAGACGTTCGTTCCGTTAGTTTGGCGATTTTGAGACCATTCGCCTAATTTTGATATCAATATTAAGACCTTTCGTGCCCTTTAGGTGTCATTTTTTTCCTGGCGAGCGAAAGCGAGCCTCTAATTTTAGAAGGAACCGGCCTTCGGCCAGGACATTTTTCTACCGAAAAATGTACAAACTTATCTTGAAAGGGGGTCTAGGAGGTGTTTTTCTAATCTTGATGAAGATCTAGCGAGGTAACTCAAAACTAAACTAATAAATAAATATATAGACCAAAAACCAAGCACTAACCCCTTAAAATATAACGCCTACAAATTATTCAGATGTCCCCCAGCACCCTAGAATTGGCCGAGCTTGTTTCCTGCATATGTGAAGACCAGGGTTCGAGGTTATTATGCGCAACTCAGATGAGACACGTTCGCAGTGTTAAGCCGGTATCACAAGCGCGCTTTTTCACTAAACATTTATCCTTAACACTGGTCTGGCAGCTCATAAGGTAGACATTTAATAGTTTCGTGTTACCTAAATTCATCCATCATCAGTCAAGTTTCTTATACCAGTGCACAATATTCCAGAAATGTTGCCAGACAAATGGTGATCATCGAATGCTGACCATTAAGGTGAGATATCCACTTGAGGGATTTTTTTCTAGACTCCTTTCTCCCTCATGTTTAGCCCCATTGTTTCTCTAACTTTAAGACGTTCGCCCCATTATTTTGACGATTTTAAGAACTTTCGACCCATTTCTGTCAATTTTAAAACCTTTCGTGCCATTTAGGTGTCGATTTTATCCTGGCGAGCGATAGCGAGCCTGTTATTTAAGAGGAACCGGCTTTCAGCCGGGACATTTTTCTACCGAAAAATGTACAAATTTATCTTGAAAGGGGCTCAGGGGGGTGTAATCTTAAGCTTGATGGATATCTAGAGACCAAACTAAAAACCTCCCCTTAATGCTCACGTGTGATACCGACTTTAGAGGTATAGGTATAGATTATTATTGAGGAATATATTTTTGTTTGTAAATTATTTTCGATATTTATTGAAAACATGTGAAAACTACGATTCATTAGTATCAAGTATATTCATATTTGTGTTCACCAACTCACCAATTACTTTACAAATAAACCTAACTAATTAAATCAATGAAAGTAATGAATACATGTGGTACTCCAAGGACTCGAACCTAGGATACTCACACCGAAATTCCGCACACTAAGCACTATGCTATGAAGACAGTTAATTAACAATATATTACGCTAAAATCCTTAGAAATTAGTTAATCAAGTTGGGGACATTATAATGGGGTTAATGTTGTTGTTCCCTAAGCTGCCTGGCCGAACAGCCCCGAGTCCCTGAGAAAGGCCATGGCCACGATCGGGCTTTCCCACAGAGCTCTCATTGAGTGTAGATTGTGTTGTTGGCGTAAGTGGTTGTGTGAAATGCAGTCTTCTATGATGTGTTTAATGGTATGGGGTGCTGTGTTACATCCCGGGCAGGCGTCGACAACGGAGTCATCCAGTCTCTTCTGATAGCTCAGGAGAGCTGGATGGTGTCCGCATCTCAGCCTGGCCAGGTGGACTCTGTCCTCGCGAGGAAGGGAGGATTCGGAAGGATGGATTTCGGGAGGTCGTGCATGCAGCTGCGTGTTGTCTGTGAGTGAGTGGATGGATCGGTGAGAGATATGAGTATGGATGTGCTTCTGGAAGTTGGTTCGGGGTGGGCAGGGAGGGGAGAGAGGACAATAATTGTGTGTGATACCGTGTGCTGGGTGTTGTTTTGATATTTCTTGGTGTCTGTGGGTGTGTTGCCATGTAGTTTAGTGGGTGGTCTTGGTTCGTGGAGGCTGCTGCCAGGAATTGAGTGCCTCTCATGTCCAGATGGTCTTTGACTTTGAGGATTTTGGTTTCTTGATGTAGGTGATCTGTGGGTGAAGTAGCTGTGCAGCCTGTAATGATCTTCAGGGCTTTGTTTTGAATAGTCTGTAAGGTCTTATGATGTGTTTCAGCTAGGTTAGAAGCCCAGGTTGGGCTTGCGTATTCCATCACTGATCTTATGTATTGTTTATATACTGTGGTGGTAGTTTCTTTGTTGTGTCCAAATTTTGTGTGAGCAAGTGACCTGAGGGCGTTAAGTCTGGGTGTTAGTTTCTTTTTAATGTTTGTGGTGTGCTGTTTGAATGTCATATGAGTATCATATGTTACTCCTAGGATTTTGGGTGTGTGTGTATGTGTTAGGGGTGTGTTGTTTATGGTGAGTTGAGGGATGTATTCGTGTTCTCCTGTCCAACTTGTGAGCAGGGTTGCGGTGGATTTGGCTGGGGCTAGATTAAGTCTGTTTGTAGTGCAACCATGTAGTGTGTTGAGATAGGGTTGAAGGAGATCTGTTGCTCTTTTTGGGTCATGGTGTGTGCATGTGAGTGTTATGTCATCTGCATAGGAGGCTAAGTTTATTTGGGGCGTATTGGGTGTAGTTATATCGTGCATGTACAGATTGAAGAGTGCGGGCGATAGGACGGATCCTTGTGGGACTCCGCTTGGAAAGTTTCTGATTTTAGATGACTGACCGGCAAAAGATACGTGTGAACATCTGCCTGCTAGGAAGTTGGCCAGCCACCTTTTTGTGTTGTTGTGCATGTTTGTGTTGTAGATTTTGTTTGTTAGGTTGTGGCGGGGGATGGCATCGAAGGCTTTACTAATGTCGAGTGTGGCTAATAGTGATCTGTGTGGTGGTCTAGCTGAGTTGATGCCGTCGAAAGCTCTTTGTGTAAGGTCTGTGAGAAGAGTGTTTGTGGAGTTCAGTGGCCTAAAGCCATGTTGTGTTGGAGCTAGGGGTAGGTCAGGTGTAATTAGTTGTAATACTAGGCGTTCCATGACTTTGGAGGGGGAGCAAAGAAGTGTGATGGGGCGGTGCAAGGAGGGTAGCGTGGGGTCTTTGTTGGGTTTGGGGAATGTGATGATGATACCATGCTTCCAAATGTCTGGTATTGTGTTGTGTGAATAGCTGTAGTTTGATATGTTAGTGAGTGCTTGTATGCCTTGTGGTCCCAGGTGTCTGAGGTGTATGTTGCTTATGTTGTCTAGGCCACAGGCGGGTGAGTGCTTGAGATTGTTGATGATATGCTTTGTCTGGTGATTGGTGAAGGGTGTATAGTCAGGGTCTGTGGGGAATTGTCTCTTACGTCGGATGACACGTCGGTCGTCTTTGTGAGGTTTTAGGTGGCTGACATGTGAAAAGTGATTGATGAGAGTGTTTGCTTGTTGTTTACATGAAGGAGTAGAGTCTGTTGTTGTGATTGCAGCATGTGATTGTGTTGTGTTGCTGTTGGAAAGTGTGATGCTGTTTAGTGTTTTGTAGAGTTTTTTGGGGTTTGTTTTGTGATCAAGTGTTTGTAGGAAGTTATTCCAATTTAGTTTTTGTTGTTCTTGTATTTTGTTGTTAGTTTGGGTGTTGAGTGCTTGAATTTGTTGTGTGATGTCTTGTGTGTGGGGTGCTGGGGAGTGTTTCAGTATGTCGCGTTGTCTGATGAGGTTTTGAATTTCTGGTGTGAAGTTGGGGTTGTGTCTTTTCCTGTTACCTCTTGGAATGTGTTTCTTGTCAGCGTTTTGGATAGTTTTATTGAGTATGTGTACAGCATTGTTGATGTTAGTGATGGGTGTACTGTTTAGAGTTGTGAAGTGTTGTTCTGTCTCATTTGTGAATGCTTCCCAGTTAGCTCTTTTATAATTGGTGTATGTGTGTTTGTGGCTAGCTGGGGTGAGTCTGGTTTTGGTGGTGATAATGATCGGGAGGTGGTCAGAGCCTAAGGTTCTGACCACCCTCCAGGATGTTGTGGGGGCGAGTTCTGGGGAGCAAAAGGTGATGTCTGGAGATGATGGGTTATAGAGGGCTTGGTGAGGAATATGGGTATGTTGATGGATGTCGTTAAGGATGATGAGGTTATCGGTTTGGTTTTGTAGTACCAGCCCTCTGTCTGTGTCGGGGTTGTCGACAAACCAGGCCGACGTCTTGGTGTTGAAGTCACCACCCAGGATGATGTGTGGGGTGTGTGGGGTGTTTGTGATGTGTTGTAAGTGTGGTCTGTATTCATTTGGTACTGTAGGGGATGTTTGGGGAGGGATGTATGTGTTTATGATGGTTATGTTGGAGTTGTTGCCAGTGCGTATTTTAATTGATTGTATTTCTGTTGTGTTATCATTTGGGGGGAGGAGGGATTTGGTTTGTACACTGGTTACTATGTATGATATTTCTTTGTGTACCAGGGTGATGAGTCCACCGCCCCCGCCGACAGCCCGGTCTTGTCTGATGGTGGTGAAATTATGAAATGTGGGTGTTTTTTGTGTTGTGCGGAGTTTTGTTTCTTGTAATGGGGTTAATTACATGACATGGTGGCAATTAACTTTATTAACTTAATTAGCATTATTGTTTACACAGAACAACAAAATCCTTGAAATTGTATATAACGTGAGTAATAATGTCTCGTGTTAACTTGATTTATTGAGTAATTCAGTTTTACGAGAGCAATTACAAGCTCATTGCCTTTCTTTTTTATTCGAACTCGTCCTCATTTCAGGCAGTTCATGTTCTGGCTGTATGAGTGTGGATTATAGCCTCATGTGATCATATAATCGCTTAAGGGGACACTGACTGCTTTTTTGGCCTATAAATTCATCCATTCATAAATTCTTAGTTTCCTCGCGAGACATCCCTCAAACTTAGAAAAACATCCCCTAGACCCCTCTCAAGATATATTTGTACATTTTTCGGTAGAAAAATATCCCGGCCGAAGGCCGGTTCCTCTTACAATTATAAAAAATTGACACCTAAAGGGCACGATAGGTCTTAAAATGTATAACGAAATGGGACGAAAGGTCTTAAAATCGCCAAACTAATGGGCCGAACGTCTACTAATTTCGAATAAACACTAGGGAGAAAGGGGACCAGAAAAACGACTGTCTCCCCTTAAATGCACCTGAAATCAAAACAAAATGACGTCACCGGTACTGTACGGGTTAACCCATTGGAGATTATGACGCATTTTGACAGTTAATTCTGGCTATTATTAGATGATTGTATTCATATTAGGAAGGGTATATGGAAGTCAGAGGGTTGATTGACATAGTCTTTACCCTTTGAATTCCCACAGATCCTTCCTTAAGGGGTTATCACACTTGCCAATATTTCCGTGGTCTCCACGATTTCCGTGGTTTCTGGTCTATTTTCCGTGATCTTGCCGACAATCCACGCTTCCCGAGCAACTTGGGAGATCTTCGTCTATCCACGGAAATCTTCGGGCATGAATTAGTAGGCTATGTCATGGATATACATTTCTTATGTATAAATATATAGTAATATATATATATTCCATACAATTATTAACCCCTTCGTAGCGGGGCCCGACTTTAGTCTGTATGGAGAAGAAAGAACTATGTGGCAGGGCCCGACTTAAGTCTGTGTGCAATTTTGGCGCAATATTGGCTCTGAGAGAAAGACGAGCGACGGGAGGAGCGTAGGTTCGTAGTTCTGATTAAATAGCACTGTATGAATATTCCCATATTCAAAATATGCTATAGGGGTGCAATGCCTGGTGAGTTATCTGCTCAATAGGTGGCGTTGTGTGTGTGTAAGTGTGAGAGTCCGAGTGTATGGGGTGAGACAGTGAAGCACGGGAACGAGGTGGCTTCAGAGATGGGGTCGTTTCGGGCCATGAGTGAGCACCGTGCCTCATGTGAAGGCAAGATGGCAGGTGCTCGTTGTACTCTACGTGCTTCACATGTCTCACTCCCTAGACTGGAACAAGACCTCACGGGCTTCACTGTTCATTGTAAATCGGTGAATGTTAAGGCTCTCAGCCTATGCCCGAGAGGAAGTAAGTTGGAATATAGAAAAAAAAAAAAAAAAAAAAAAAAAAAAAAAAAGGTTACCTCATGACCGCTCGCCATGGTTGCCGTGGGCCTACTGACATAATATACTACACACACATCCACCCTCCCTCCCTCGCTACACACATAATTATGTAACGAAATGACCGTATTTTAGCGATTTTGCCCTTCGGTTGCACGATCGTTGCAAGACAACCAGTGATCGTAGAAGGATGGTTCAGGTGTCATTGGAAAGCTCAATTAACGCCCTTTCAGGGATACATAATTGTATTACGCTCTGGCTCTTGTTTATGCATGAAAAAGAGCACGGAAACAAGGCCATTTAGGGTAAAACCACCCGCTGGGTGGTACATAGAAGTTACCGCCTAGGCCGCTCGTAAGGTGTTAAACTAGATAAGTTTTAATATATCTAATGATAATGTGATAGGTGATACTCGAACCTTAAGAGCTATCGTATAAATACGATAGGCTATGACTCTTTTGTAATCCCGTATGTCTCTGTGACGTCACGGTCGTTCCCACTGCACGGCGTAGGACGAGTAGATCGTATATTATATGATTGTAAGTAAGTTAAGATTGTAAAGGCCTAATATGTTATTAAGCAATATTGACATGGTCTTATGTTGTATATATGAATTTATCGTCTATATTAATATAATTTATCGTATAGAGCAACCTAGATGCAGTACGATAATTTAGGCTCCTGGCATTTGCCAAGGCAGCAAGGTGTGCCTCTGAGGAAGACAGCTCAGAGCCTCCACGAACACCAACCAGTTAACATCTAATTTCCGCCTTCAGTTGATCGCGCTATTGTGCCTCTAATCACAATACACTGACAGCAATACATATAGCTACACCATCACGACGCTCTCATCGACGCCATGACTGATTGACAGATAAGCATAGTATTCATGTCCATTCCCATATAATAATTTATTATTTTTTTCACTTGACTCGAGCCTCTGGGCCGAAGTCTTGTTTCCCCATTGTCCACCATATTGGGTAAAACGTTCTCCCTTACCTCATTGCCACGTGAAACTATTGGTGAGTTAATTCCTGGCTAGTATTAACCCTTATAACCTTACCCTATATATATAATTTATTATGTGAGACCTTTGGATATAAATTAGCTTGTTTCAGATTTAATTCAATTTAGATATGGAGTAGTTTTAATTTAGATTGAATTTATTTGATTCATTATAGCTTAGTAATATTTAACTTCCATTGATAGTTTAACACAAGAGCTATAAAATATCACATGGCACATATAAAATCGTATATATAAACAAGCAAGGAAAGAAAGACCGTCACTGCCTATTTTAAAAGTGGTAATGCGTAAATCATGGCCTGTGATTGGTTAAGAGGAGTGAGCCGGAGGCAGTCAGTCTACTCTCTCCCTTACTGCTTGCGTTTATAATTTCTTTATCTCGCTTGAGTTTACTTTATGATATATACGTTATTATTGTGTTTCATGTGATTTTTAATAGCTCTTTAGATTCGGATAACACTGTAATTTATTAAGTAATCGTTAAAATTACTTAAATATATATAGTTTAATGAATAAATAAGGAACAATACAGATAATAAATAAATTATCAGGGTTCTGATAAAATAGCCAATCATGATCGTGCTGCTGCTTCCACTGACTTTCACTTTTACCGACAGACGTGGATTCATGTCGTCGCTTGTTTTAAGCAATGGCGACCAATATAGTCATACTTACCATGTTTTTTATATATGCTCAGCTTCATCATTGGGATTGAGATGTATTAATAGCATGACGGGAAGCTAAAACGGCCGAAATAAGACCAATTAATTTCGGAGTGAGAACGAAAGAGTGTACGTATTTTCGTGGATTATCTAGGTGCATGTGTGATAGGGAAACCACGGTATTGTCGTCTAAACTATCAACGAAGATCCAGAAACCACGAAAAAATAGCCAAGTGTGATAACCCCTTTAGCAGTATAAAATAGCCAAGTGTGATAACCCCTTTAGCAGTATAAAATAGCCAAGTGTGATAACCCCTTTAGCAGTATAAAATAGCCAAGTGTGATAACCCCTTTAGCAGTATAAAATAGCCAAGTGTGATAACCCCTTTAGCAGTATAAAATAGCCCAGTGTGATAACCCCTTTAGCAGTATAAAATAGCCAAGTATGATAACCCCTTTAGCAGTATAAAATAGCCAAGTGTGATAACCCCTTTAGCAGTATAAAATAGCCCAGTGTGATAACCCCTTTAGCAGTATAAAATAGCCAAGTATGATAACCCCTTTAGCAGTATAAAATAGCCAAGTGTGATAACCCCTTTAGCAGTATAAAATAGCCAAGTGTGATAACCCCTTTAGCAGTATAAAATAGCCAAGTGTGATAACCCCTTTAGCAGTATAAAATAGCCAAGTATGATAACCCCTTTAGCAGTATAAAATCGTCTAACGATAACCAACATTTATCAGCAAAATGCGTCATAATCTTCAGAGGGTTAATTACTTCATTGCCATCATCACGACTGCTAACCTCACAGAGAAGGTGGTCGTGTTCATTGTTAAGATCATTCTGCAACATTATGTTTAACTTAATGGTTGATAATTGTTGTATGTTTATACTGGCAGCCCCAATACTACCATATCTGGAACACACACACATACACACCCTACCCACACTCACACACCCTACCCCCATCCACGCACACACACACACACACACATACACACCCTACCCCCATCCATGCACACACACACGTTTTGATGTCGCCAATTGGCTAAAATACAGACTACACACACATCCACAGCCATTCCAACAGTACATAAAACACTTAACATGCATTTCACGCAATACATTCCCAGTTAAGGAGGCGCGATAATAATGAGCTTAGCTCGCATTGCGTGGATTCCCCTTGACGAACAAGTAACTGAGTAACACACACACACCCTACGCACACCCACACACCCTACCCACACTCACACACCCTACCCACATCCACGCGCACGCACACACACACACCCTACACACACACCCTACCCACACACACACTATTGTCAGTGAGGGCATCAACCCGTTTTCAAACATCTTAAAGTTGCTCTCAATAATTCTTCAACATTCTGATATTTACAAACCTGTACACAGAATTGTTAAGGGGCGATGGGTCGTTTTTCTAGACCCCCCTTCTCCCTCAAGTTTAGCCCCATTAGTATTCAGATTTTATAACGTTCGCCCCATTACTTTGGTGATTTTAAGAATGTACACACTATTTTTGTCAATATTAAGACCTTTCGTACCATTTAGGTGTTGATATTTTGCCTGGCGAGAGATAGCGAGCCTGTAATTTCAAGAGTAACCGGCCTTTGGCCTGGACATTTTTCTGCCGAAAAATGTACAAATTAATGTTGATGTCTATTAATAATTAATGTCTAAGGGGTGTTGTATACAGCTTGATGGAGGTCTAGGGAGGAAACTAAAAAGTAATACAAAAATAAAAATAAAAGCAAATAAATGCGGCCATCTCCCCTTAAGGTTGCTGCTCTCAATAGTTGCTCAGCTCTGACATATACACATCCGTACACAGAATTGTTAAGCCTTGGGGGGCAATAAAAAGGGTCATTGTACCCTTTACCCTCTCTCTGGGGGGTCATAATGGATCTCAGAAATAATGCCGATAAGTATATAGTCAATAAAATAATAACATATATAAAAATAATAATAATAATAATAACATATATAATAATAATAATAATAATAATAATAATAATAATAATAATAATAATAATAATAACCGGTAACAGCTTCCCAAATTCTCCGTGACTTCAAACATATAATTTTGGAAGACATTGCTATTTAACTTTTAAAGTTGATATTTGTTTATATTTTTAGACTGGTGCCAATTTCTATTACTTTTGATGTAGTAAATACATCAGAATCCAGTAGACACAATTTTGTGGAAATTGTGTATTTAAAATATACCTATAGAACAATAATACAACGATAACCTAATATATAGCTTGCGTGGATTGGTGTATGTGTGTGTTGATGACCTAAAAAACTACTGTACTTTTAAAATATCAATTTAAATACGAATTTAAAGTAGAATAATGTGCTGTTGCAATTTTTCCATTTTCCTTTAAAATTCATCAAATTTCGGAGGAAGCCCCTCAAGGGGGCTAAGCCCCCCGGGCCCCCAAATATCTAGCTACACCCCTGGTGAAGGGCGGGTCTTTTGGGATCCTCCCTGTTTTACTCCATTACTTTGGATATTTCAAACGTTTCACCTTATTATTATCATAATATAAATTAATATTTATCTATAATAATAATAATTATTACTATGGCTTCTTTGTCAACCTCTGCAATTAACATCAATGATAAAAAATTACAATAATAATCCTACACATGCATTATATCTGTCTTCTACAATTACTTTAAGGGGACAGTGGTTATTTTTTGGACTATATACGGTATGTATATATTCATGTATTTTTTAGGACTATATACGGTATGTATATATTCATGTATTTTTTTGGACTATATACGGTATGTATATATTCATGTATTTTTTGGACTATATACGGTATGTATATATTCATGTATTTTTTAGGACTATATACGGTATGTATATATTCATGTATTTTTTGGACTATATACGGTATGTATATATTCATGTATTTTTTAGGACTATATACGGTATGTATATATTCATGTATTTTTTTGGACTATATACTGTATGTGTATATTCATGTATTTTTTAGTTTCCTCGCTAGACCTTCATCAAGCTTTAAAAAACACTCCCTAGACTCCCATTCAAGATAAATTTGTACAATTCAATAGAAAAATGTCCCAGCTGAAGGCCGGTTTCTCTTAAAATTACAGGCTCCCTATCGCTCGCCAGGAAAAAATCGACACCTAAATGGCTCGCAAGGTCTTGATATTAATATATAAATGGGACGAAAGGTTTTCAAATCAACAAACTAATGGGGCAAACGTCTTAAAATCTGAAAACTAATGAGCCTAAGCATGAGGAAGAATGGGGACCAGAAAAAAGACCCATCTCCCCTTAACCCCAAAACACTTCTATCTGGATGAAGCTCCTCATAGAAACTTATTGTCAACTCCCAACAATTTAAATACAAAAATGAAAAATATTAAATAAATGTTAACGATTTTTCATTAATAAAGGACATCATTAGGAATGTGGACTTTCATTAAATATAGTTCTTCTTTTTCTCCAGCCCTCTGTTGAATGTAAAAATATGCAAAACATAAAACTAAATACAAATTAATTTGGAGCGCCCGTTCCGGATAACCAATTAAGGGGGGCCACCGGCTTTTGTTTTATCTTTCTCTCCTTTTCTCTCTTTCTCTGGCTTGTATTCATTCGGCCCCATTCAGCCAACTGTCTTAAGCCGTTTGTCCCCATCCAGGTGTCGATTTCTTCCTAGCGAGCGTTAGCGAGCCAGCATTGTATGGAGAAATCCAGTTTCGCCGGAGAAATTTTTTATTGAAAAATTTCCAAGTTTAGCTTGCTGTCAAAACAAAAACATGTATATATGCTGGATCGCTAACGCTGACACCTGGATGGGGGTAAACGTCTTAAAACAGTAGGCTGAATGGGGCCGAATGAATAGAAGCCAAAGAGAGAGGGAAAAGGAGAAAAAAACATTTGACCCCCCTTAAAAACATTTGACCCCCCTTAAAAACATTTGACCCCCCTTAAAAACATTTGATCCCCCTTAAAAACATTTGACCCCCCTTAAAAACATTTGACCCCCCTTAAAAACATAAATAGATGAATAAAATAAACTTTGAAAACTGATGGCCTATTTCCCCTTGACAACAATTCTGTAAATATATTTGTTTTAGGATATATATATTTTGTTTAGGCAGATTTGGAAATATGTATTTTGATTAATTAATGATATCTCTGATTAACAATATTTGATCCACCATCTTTGGGATTATGATGATATGTTGTTTAATTATTATGGAGGATACAACTTGTTTTTGTCATATTCGAGCACTGCCATTTTGTTTTTGTCATATTCGAGCACTGCCATTTTGTTTGTCCCAAAGGTAAATCAATACGCATTTCGGACTTCCTTAAAACTTAATATAATCACCCCAGACCCCCTTCAAGCGAAATGTGTACATTTCTCGATAGAAAAATGTTCTGGAGGCCGATTTCTCCTTAGTTACAGACACGTTATTGCTCGCCAGAAAAAAAAATCGACACCTAAATGGGGTGAAGCATCTTATTATCATCCACCTAATGGGTTGTAACGTTTTATAATCTACAAACTAACAACACAGGGGAGGTCTAAAAAGACAACCATTAGGCCAAATAGGGCTAAGGAGGGTCACCGTTTTGTTTATCTTTATCTCCTTTTCTCTCTTTCCCTGGCTTGTATCCATTCGGCCCCATTCAGCCAACTGTTTTAAGACATTATTTCCATCCAGGTGTCTATTTCTTCCTGGCGAGCGATAGCGAGCCAGCATTGTATGGTGAAGTCCGGCTTTGCCGGAGAAATTTTTCTAGAGAAAAATGTACAAATTTAGCTTGATGTCAAAACAAAAATATATATATGCTGGCTCGCTACCGCTCGCCAGGAAAATAATGACACCTGGATGAGGGCAAACGTCTTAAAACAGTAGGCTGAATGGGGCCGAATGGATACCAGCCAAAGAGAGAGGGAGAGAGAGATAAAACAAACAAGCGAGGTGGGCTCCCTTAACACATTTCCGTAAATAGATTTGTTTTCAGAATTGTTTCAGGCAAACTTAAAACCTTTTATTCTGATTAATAATGACATCTCTGATTAAAGGGACTAGCATGATTGCCACAATTTCATCTGGCAGGGAACATGTCTAGGTCATTTTTATATTGCAGTTATATATATACTGTATAAATATACTGTATATATACATATACAGTATATATATATATATATATATATATATATATATATATATATATATATATATATATATATAGTACTGTAGTTGTAATTGGCTTCAACACGTCTACGTTATCATTATTGTTTGTTGGTTATCAGAACACGTCTGTATTTGTATTTTTCTTTCGTCAGTTTTCGAAGACGCTTTTTCACATTATTCTGGCTAACGTTAGACGATTTTACTCAGATTTAAAGGCCATCGGGTAATTAAATAGGTCTATTTTTCTTAACGCTGTGATTCCCACAGTTCCTTTCTAATTTGAATAAAATCAACTGGAGGTAGACTGAACAATAAGACAATATCCAGTAATTTAATTGAAGGATTGACAATCTTAATCCTTTCAGTAGATCATTAAGGGGGCCCGCTTTGTTTTTTTGTTCTCTCTCTCTCTCCCTCTCTCTCTGGCTTGTATCCATTCGGCCCCATTCAGTCTAATGTTTAAGACGTTTATCCCCATCTAGGTGTCGATTTCGAGCGGTAGTGAGCCAGCATATATAAAAAAAATAATAATGACAGCTGGCTAAATTTGTACATTTTTCGATAGACAAGTGTCTCCGGCAAAGCCGAATTTCTCCTTACAATGCTGGCTCGCTATCGCTCGCCAGAAAGAAATCAACACCTGAATGGGGTTAAACGTCTTAAAACAGTAGGCTGAATGGGGCCAAGTGGGTACAAGCCAGAGAAAGAGAGAAACAAAGCAGGTGACCCCCCTTAAGCGTTATACCCTGTTCATAGTATAAGTAGGTCAGATATTGTGAATCCTAACCTCTACAGTATAATCCTAACCTCTACAGTATAATCCTAACCTCTACAGTATAATCCTAACCTCTACAGTATAATCCTAACCTCTACAGTATAATGCTAACCTCTACAGTATAATGCTAACCTCTACAGTATAATGCAAACCTCTACAGTATAATGCTAACCTCTACAGTATAATCCGAACCTATACAGTATAATGCTAACCTCTACAGTATAATGCTAACCTCTACAGTATAATCCTAACCTCTACAGTATAATCCTAACCTCTACAGTATAATCCTAACCTCTACAGTATAATCCTAACCTCTACAGTATAATGCTAACCTCTACAGTATAATGCTAACCTCTACAGTATAATGCAAACCTCTACAGTATAATGTTAACCTCTACAGTATAATCCGAACCTATACAGTATAATGCTAACCTCTACAGTATAATGCTAACCTCTACAGTATAATGCTAACCTCTACAGTATAATGCTAACCTCTACAGTATAATCCTAACCTCTACAGTATAATCCTAACCTCTACAGTATAATCCTAACCTCTACAGTATAATGCTAACCTCTACAGTATAATGCTAACCTCTACAGTATAATGCTAACCTCTACAGTATAATGCTAACCTCTACAGTATAATGCTAACCTCTACAGTATAATCCTAACCTCTACAGTATAATGCTAACCTCTACAGTATAATCCTAACCTCTACAGTATAATGCTAACCTCTACAGTATAATGCTAACCTCTAAAGTATAATCCTAACCTCTACAGTATAATCCTAACCTCTACAGTATAATCCTAACCTCTACATTATAATGCTAACCTCTACAGTATAATCCTAACTTCTACAGTATAATGCTAACCTCTACAGTATAATCCTAACCTCTACAGTATAATCCTAACCTCTACAGTATAATCCTAACCTCAACAGTATAATCCTAACCTGTACAGTATAATGCTAACCTCTACAGTATAATCCTAACCTCTACAGTATAATGTTAACCTCTACAGTATAATGCTAACCTCTACAGTATAATCCTAACCTCTACAGTATAATCCTAACTTCTACAGTATAATCCAAACCTCTACAGTATAATGCTAACCTCTACAGTATAATCCTAACCTCTACAGTATAATCCTAACCTCTACAGTATAATGCTAACCTCTACAGTATAATCCTAACCTCTACAGTATAATCCTAACCTCTACAGTATAATCCTAACCTCTACAGTATAATGCTAACCTCTACAGTATAATCCTAACCTCTACAGTATAATCCTAACCTCTACAGTATAATCCTAACCTCTACAGTATAATCCTAACCTCTACAGTATAATGCTAACCTCTACAGTATAATCCTAACCACTACAGTATAATCCTAACCTCTACAGTATAATCCTAACTTCTACAGTAAATGCTAACCTCTACAGTATAATGCTAACCTCTACAGTATAATGCTAACCTCTACAGTATAATGCTAATCTCTACAGTATAATGCTAACCTCTACAGTATAATGCTAACCTCTACAGTATAATCCTAACCTCTACAGTATAATGCTAACCTCTACATTATAATCCTAACCTCTACAGTATAATCCTAACCTCTACAGTATAATCCTACCCTCTACAGTATAATGCTACCCTCTACAGTATAATGCTAACCTCTACAGTATAGTCCTAACCTCTACAGTATAATGCTAACCTCAACAGTATAATCCTAACCTCTACAGTATAATGCTAACCTCTACAGTATAATCCCAACCTCTACAGTATAATCCTAACCTCTACAGTATAATCCTAACCTCTGCAGTGTAATCCTAACCTCTACAGTATAATCCTAACCTCTACAGTATAGTCCTAACCTCTACAGTATAATGCTAACCTCTACAGTATAATGCTAACCTCTACAGTATAATCCTAACCTCTACAGTATAATCCTAACCTCTACAGTATAATCCTAACCTCTACAGTATAATCCTAACCTCTACAGTATAATCCTAACCTCTACAGTATAATCCTAACCTCTACAGTATAATCCTAACCTCTACAGTATAATCCTAACCTCTACAGTATAATCCTAACCTCTACAGTATAATGCTAACCTCTACAGTATAATCCTAACCTCTACAGTATAATGCTAACCTCTACAGTATAATGCTAACCTCTACAGTATAATCCTAACCTCTACAGTATAATCCTACCCTCTACAGTATAATCCTAACCTCTACAATATAATCCTACCCTCTACAGTATAATCCTAACCTCTACAGTATAATCCTAACCTCTACAGTATAATCCTAACCTCTACAGTATAATGCTAACCTCTACAGTATAGTCCTAATCTCTACAGTATAATGCTAACCTCTACAGTATAATCCTAACCTCTACAGTATAATCCTAACCTCTACAGTATAATCCTAACTTCTACAGTATAATCCTAACATCTACAGTATAATCCTACCCTCTACAGTATAATGCTAACCTCTACAGTATAATCCTAACCTCTACAGTATAATGCTAACCTCTACAGTATAATCCTAACCTCTACAGTATAATCCTAACCTCTACAGTATAATGCTAACTTCTACAGTATAATGCTAACCTATACAGTATAATACTAACCTCTACAGTATAATCCTAACCTCTACAGTATAATCCTAACCTCTACAGTATAATGCTAACCTCTACAGTATAATCCTAACCTCTACAGTATAATCCTAACCTCTACAGTATAATGGTAACCTCTTCAGTATAATCCTAACCTCTACAGTATAATCCTAACCTCTACAGTATAATCCTAACCTCTACAGTATAATGCTAACCTCTACAGTATAATCCTAACCGCTACAGTATAATCCTAACCTCTACAGTATAATGCTAACCTCTACAGGTATAATGCTAACCTCTACAGTATAATGCTAACCTCTACAGTATAATCCTAACCTCTACAGTATAATGCTAACCTCTAAAGTATAATGCTAACCTCTACAGTATAATGCTAACCTCTACAGTATAATGCTAACCTCTACAGTATAATCCTAACCTCTACAGTATAATGCTAACCTCTACAGTATAATCCTAACCTCTACAGTATAATCCTAACCTCTACACTATAATCCTACCCTCTACAGTATAATGCTACCCTCTACAGTATAATGCTAACCTCTACAGTATAGTCCTAACCTCTACAGTATAATGCTAACCTCTACAGTATAATGCTAACCTCTACAGTATAATCCTAACCTCTACAGTATAATCCTAACCTCTACAGTATAATGCTAACCTCTACAGTATAATGCTAACCTCTACAGTATAATGCTAACCTCTACAGTATAATCCTAACCTCTACAGTATAATCCTAACTTCTACAGTATAATCCTACCCTCTACAGTATAATGCTACCCTCTACAGTATAATGCTAACCTCTACAGTATAGTCCTAACCTCTACAGTATAATGCTAACCTCTACAGTATAATGCTAACCTCTACAGTATAATCCTAACCTCTACAGTATAATCCTAACCTCTACAGTATAATGCTAACCTCTACAGTATAGTCCTAACCTCTACAGTATAATGCTAACCTCTACAGTATAATCCTAACCTCTACAGTATAATCCTAACCTCTACAGTATAATCCTAACTTCTACAGTATAATCCTAACATCTACAGTATAATCCTACCCTCTACAGTATAATGCTAACCTCTACAGTATAATCCTAACCTCTACAGTATAATGCTAACCTCTACAGTATAATCCTAACCTCTACAGTATAATCCTAACCTCTACAGTATAATGCTAACTTCTACAGTATAATGCTAACCTCTACAGTATAATCCTAACCTCTACAGTATAATCCTAACCTCTACAGTATAATCCTAACCTCTACAGTATAATGCTAACCTCTACAGTATAATTCCAACCTCTACAGTATAATCCTAACCTCTACAGTATAATGGTAACCTCTTCAGTATAATCCTAACCTCTACAGTATAATCCTAACCTCTACAGTATAATCCTAACCTCTACAGTATAATGCTAACCTCTACAGTATAATCCTAACCGCTACAGTATAATCCTAACCTCTACAGTATAATCCTAACCTCTACAGTATAATGCTAACCTCTACAGTATAATGCTAACCTCTACAGTATAATGCTAACCTCTACAGTATAATCCTAACCTCTACAGTATAATGCTAACCTCTACAGTATAATGCTAACCTCTACAGTATAATGCTAACCTCTACAGTATAATGCTAACCTCTACAGTATAATCCTAACCTCTACAGTATAATGCTAACCTCTACAGTATAATCCTAACCTCTACAGTATAATCCTAACCTCTACACTATAATCCTACCATCTACAGTATAATGCTACCCTCTACAGTATAATGCTAACCTCTACAGTATAGTCCTAACCTCTAGAGTATAATCCTAACCTCTACAGTATAATGCTAACCTCTACAGTATAATCCTAACCTCTACAGTATAATCCTAACCTCTACAGTATAATGCTAACCTCTACAGTATAATCCTAACCTCTACAGTATAATCCTAACCTCTACAGTATAATCCTAACCTCTACAGTATAATCCTAACCTCTACAGTATAATTCTAACCTCTACAGTATAATCCTAACCTCTACAGTATAATCCTAACCTCTACAGTATAATCCTAACCTCTACAGTATAATCCTAACCTCTACAGTATAATCCTAACCTCTACATTATAGTCCTAACCTCTACAGTATAATGCTAACCTCTACAGTATAATGCTAACCTCTACAGTATAATCCTAACCTCTACAGTATAATCCTAACTTCTACAGTATAATCCTAACCTCTACAGGATAGTCCTACCCTCTACAGTATAATGCTAACCTCTACAGTATAATCCTAACCTCTACAGTATAATGCTAACCTCAACAGTATAATGCTAACCTCTACAGTATAATCCTAACCTCTACAGTATACTCCTACCCTCTACAGTATAATCCTAACCTCTACAGTATAATCCTAACCTCTACAGTATAATCCTAACCTCTACAGTATAATCCTAACCTCTACAGTATAATCCTAACCTCTACAGTATAATCCTACCCTCTACAGTATAATCCTAACCTTTACAGTATAATCCTAACCTCTACAGTATAATGCTAACCTCTACAGTATAATCCTAACCTCTACAGTATAATTCTAACCTCTACAGTAAAATGCTAACCTCTACAGTATAATCCTAACCTCTACAGTATAATGCTAACCTCTACAGTATAATCCTAACCTCTACAGTATAATCCTAACCTCTACAGTATAATCCTAACCTCTACAGTATAATGCTAACCTCTATAGTATAATGCTAACCTCTACAGTATAATGCTAACCTCTACAGTATAATGCTAACCTCTACAGTATAGTCCTAACCTCTACAGTATAATCCTAACCTCTACAGTATAATCCTAACCTCTACAGTATAATCCTAACTTCTACAGTATAATCCTAACTTCTACAGTATAATCCTACCCTCTACAGTATAATGCTAACCTTTACAGTATAATCCTAACCTCTACAGTATAATCCTAACCTCTACAGTATAATCCTAACCTCTACAGTATAATCCTACCCTCTACAGTATAATCCTACCCTCTACAGTATAATCCTAACCTCTACAATATAATCCTACCCTCTACAGTATAATCCTAACCTCTACAGTATAATCCTAACCTCTACAGTATAATGCTAACTTCTACAGTATAATCCTAACCTCTACAGTATAATCCTACCTCTACCGTATAATCCTAACCTCTACAGTATAATCCTACCTCTACAGTATAATCCTACCCTCTACAGTATAATCCTAACCTCTACAGTATAATCCTACCCTCTACAGTATAATCCTAACCTCTACCGTATAATCCTAACCTCTACAGTATAATCCTAACCTCTACAGTATAATCCTAACCTCTACAGTATAATCCTAACCTCTACAGTATAATCCTACCCTCTACAGTATAATCCTACCCTCTACAGTATAATCCTAACCTCTACCGTATAATCCTAACCTCTACAGTATAATCCTAACCTCTACAGTATAATCCTACCCTCTACAGTATAATCCTAACCTCTACAGTATAATCCTAACCTCTACAGTATAATCCTAACCTCTACCGTATAATCCTAACCTCTACAGTATAATCCTAACCACCTCTACAGTATAATCCTAACCTCTACAGTATAATCCTACCCTCTACAGTATAATCCTAACCACCTCTACAGTATAATCCTAACCTCTACAGTATAATCCTAACCTCTAGCGTATAATCCTAACCTCTACAATATATATAATCTAATTTATTAATCTCACTCACAACACCAAACACTTCCCAATGAAATTAATGAAAGCATGTGATCTTCCCGGGATTCGAACCTGGGTTACCACATACAGATCTTAAACACTCTAACCATTACACCATCCAGATAGAAAAAAGGCCAATCTCTCCAACAACTAAATATCTTAACCCTTTCAATCTCCAATACGCGTTTCTGTTCTGTTTCTAGCAATTATTAGACGATTTTATTTAGATTTGTAACTGTATATGGAAGTCAAAGGGTTAATTGAGATAGTATTTACCCTATTAATATCCACAGATACTTCCTAAGCTGCATAAAATCGTCTAATGATAGCCAAAATAAACTGCTAAAACGCGCCAGAGCTTCAAAGGGTTAATTCAACAACAGAAGGAAATTGCGTAAACATGGTTAGGTAAATTTGGGGCTGCTGCAGCAACAACGTTAATGGGAGATGGGTCGTTTTTCTGGACCCCTTTCTCCCTTGTGTTTACCAATATGAGTTTTGAGATTTTAAGAGGTTCGGCCCATTAGTTTGGCGGCTTTAAGATCTTTCGCCCCATGTTGTCAATTGTAAGACCTTTCGTGCCATTTAGGTGTCGATTTTTTCCGGGCGAGCGATAGCGAGCCTGTCATTTTAAGACGAACCGGCCGAAACAAAATTCTACCGAAATATGTACAAATGTATCTTGAAAGGGGTTCTACAATTTTGTTTTCTTTCTAAGTTTGATGGAGGTCTAGCAAGGAAACTAAAAAATAAATGAATAGATTAATTAATAGACCAAATAACCGGCCACTATCCCCTTAATAGAGCACATCAGTGAATTATTTTCCGGGTCTCGTAAATATTCTCGTAGCGCCAGAATATTTTAACTCGGTCACCCCGCCTCACAATCCTACAACACGAAATGCGCGGGTAAATTTTGGCAGGAAAGATTGGCGGGAAATGTTTGTGGAAAATATTAGCGGGAAATGTTGGTGGGGAAATGTTGGAGAGAAATAATGGTGGGTAATGTTGAAGGGAAATGTTGGTGAAAAATTTTGGTAGGAAATGTTAGAGATAAATATTGGAGGGAAATATTGGCGGGGAATGGTGGTGGGCAGTATTGCGAGAAATGTTCGTAGGATATATTTGGCGGGAAATTTAATGTACAGATAAACGTGTGAAATACTGATGTATGTAGTTGACAGGAAATTTAAAAATAAGGGTATTCTATCTAGTTCAAATGAAAACACACTGCAACAGTCTATTGAATCATATTTGGCTAAATATGAGGGGGAACACTTGTTACATACAACATTGCCTTTTGTCTCCTTCATTCACATAGGAAAAACAAAATATTTGCAAAGGTATCGGTGGGTGAATATTCCAGGTCTTGAGGAAATAGAGGAGTTTGCATAGAAGTTAGTTAGTTAAAATAGCACTTAATTTTGGTACTACAGTAAATAAATAACACACAATTGTGCCTAACATATTGTACACACGTATTCTATAGATACATCCAGTAATAAAATTAACCCTTTCAAGCATTTATGACGCAGAGGTCGTCAGATTAGTAATAAGAAATAGAGTTCTCTCACTCTTATAATTACCTCTCCAAAATTAGTTTTTTGCCCACAGCTAACTCAAAGACAACTGCAGAGGTTGAAGTAAGTAAACCTAAAGGTTTCTACATACCCTTGATGGTAACAAAGGCTTTAAAGTATCCCCAATAGGCTCAAAATCGCGTCATATGTCGGAGAGGGTTAAAGTTCAACGTCCAGTAAAGTTTACACCTTACCAAGCTCTTGGAATAGTTAGTTAA
This sequence comes from Paralithodes platypus, assembly GCA_032716605.1. Classification (NCBI taxonomy): domain Eukaryota; kingdom Metazoa; phylum Arthropoda; class Malacostraca; order Decapoda; family Lithodidae; genus Paralithodes; species Paralithodes platypus. Next base: position 6,543,752 of record CM064569.1, on the reverse strand, counting down.
AATTGGACTTCATAGGCTATCAACTCTTCTGGATTATAAAGCCAGCACACTATAAGTCAAGAATAGCGGCAGGACTAGAGCCTCTTTTCGAGAACTCCAGTCCCTTGTTTGCAGATAAATTACCAGTTTTGGCTTTCGTCTTCTTCGTAAGGTTTAGCGTAGTATAGTCGATTCAATATAATCAGGGAAAAATTCTCGACCATTTACCTCTATAGATAAAATATGGACTGGAGTAATCGAGCTAATGTGTATACAGTTTGGGTAGTGTCGACCAGGGAATAGGTATGGAGATGTACAGCCCATTTGCTCTTGCCCTTCTTGAGTTACAGAGGTTATTGGTCAAGCTGTGTGGCCTAACCATAGTGAATAGACTATAGTGTCGGAGTAGCAGAGTCATGATTAAGGGAGCCCACCTCGTTTTTATTCTCTTTCTATCCCTGTCTCTTTGGCTTGTGTCCATTCGGCCCCATTCAGCCTACTGTGTTAAGACGTTTAACCCCATCCAGGTGTCAATATTTTCCTGGCGAGCAGTAGCAAGCCAGCATATATATTTTTTTGTTTTGACAGCAAGCTAAATTTTTACATTTTTCAATAGAAAAAAATTCTCCAGCAGAGCCGGATTTCGCCATACAATGCTGGCTCGCTATCGCTCGCCTGGAAAAATCGACACCCAATGGGGATAAACGTCTTAAAACAGTTGGCTGCATGCGGCCGAATGGATACAAGTCAGGGAAAGAGAGAAAAGGAGAGAATGATAAAAAAAAAATATGTGAATATAGGCTACGGAGTTGGCCTGGGTGATATACAGGTCTCCCTCACTATCCGATGCCCCGATTAAGATATTATTATAGGTTTTAAAGAGTTTGGGTTTGGGTTTTGGCTGGTCCGAGAATGCATCCCCATTTACCCAATAATTTTAGGGTTTGCTATATGATTTTTCTATTTAACCCTTTGAGTACCAGCGACGTGTGTAATAATTGATTCTAGGTATATTTATCGATATTATGCAGCTTAGGAAGAATCTGTGGTAGATAAAAGGGTTGGTTGAGAAAGTTTGAAGCCTTATTATTGCTAGAGGTCCTTCCTAAGCTGAACAAAATCGTCTAATAGTTGCCAGAATACGATGTAAAAGACGTCACTGGTACTGTGCGGGATAAGATCGGGTTTTCAGGAACTTAACCCAATCGTAACTCGAAGGAAACGTGTACTAGCCTGGTTTGGAGAAGTGTATCAAACCGGGGTAAATTTGGTTGAAGACCGGAATGAATATGAGAAGGAATGCAAGCAAATGAAGGGGGAATGGTTGTTTCTGTAGGGCTCCCCTTCTCCCTCATGTTTAGCCCTTTTAGTGTTGTGATGTTATGACGTTTGGCTCATTAGTTTGGCGATTTTATGACTTTTCCCTCCATTTCTTTGTCAATATTAAGGTCTTTTGTGCAATTTAGGTGTCGATTTATCTACTAGCGAGCGATAGCGAGCCTGTAATAGAGTAGTAACCGGCCTCTGCCCGGGGCATGTTTCTATAGAAAAAAGTAGACATTTACCTTGAAGGGGTGTCTTGGGGGTGTTTTTTTTTAAGCTTGATGAAGGTCTAGGGAGGAAATTGAAAAAAAAAAAATCGAAATAAAGATAAATAAATGAGCAAATATATACGCACATCCCGCCTTAACAAGTCATATTTTTTGTTTTTCTTGTTTTTGCCATTCGATCACTTCCAAAGACATGATTTGAACTGTAAACCGTAATTCTGTCTTGGCATGCACAATAATTGAATGACTATGAGAAGGAATACAAGCAAATTAACGTGAAATGGAATCTTTTTGCCCATTTAATCACTTCCCAAGACATAATTTGAAATATAAACCGTAATTTTATCCTTGCATACACAATAGTTGAATGAATATGAGAAGGACTACAAGCAAATTTACATGACCCAGATTTTTTTTTTTTTTTTTTTTTGGGGGGGGGGGGGCATTTTATCACTTCCCAAGACATGATTTGAACTATTAACCCCAATTGACCACTTGCGAGTTTCAGGCTATAAGAAAGTTGGAGTTTTTTTATATTGATATTTAGCAGAATTACCAGCTAAAATGCGGTTGCAGTACATTTATAAATACATACGGACTGCCACATGTGTTTGTTAATTTCATTAATCGAGTTTAGGAGTAAAGTTGGTTGGTGGAGAGAACATAATAATTCATTCAGGTTCAGTAGTAGTTTATCGAGAGGCCTTCCCTAGGGTTAAGTGCCCCATTAATTACTATTTCCTTTCACCTATGCATAGCCTATGATAGCGCAGTTGGAAAGTGTGTACATGCTTAGATTGATATGCAGGATTCGAAACTGCATAATAAATCGTAGGCTTGTCCACCTTTCTTTAACTGTCTTCGTGGTGCAATGCATAAGTGTGTTGATTTTCGATGTGAGCATCCTAGGTTCGAATCCCCGGACTGCCACATGTGTTTGTTAATTTCATTAATCGAGTTTAGGAGTAAAGTTGGTTGGTGGAGAGAACATAATAATTCATTCAGGTTCAGTAGTAGTTTATCGAGAGGCCTTCCCTAGGGTTAAGTGCCCCATTAATTACTATTTCCTTTCACCTATGCATAGCCTATGATAGCGCAGTTGGAAAGTGTGTACATGCTTAGATTGATATGCAGGATTCGAAACTGCATAATAAATCGTAGGCTTGTCCACCTTTCTTTAACTGTCTTCGTGGTGCAATGCATAAGTGTGTTGATTTTCGATGTGAGCATCCTAGGTTCGAATACCCGGACTGCCACATGTGTTTGTTAATTTCATTAATCGAGTTTAGGAGTAAAGTTGGTTGGTGGAGAGAACATAATAATTCATTCAGGTTCAGTAGTAGTTTATCGAGAGGCTTTCCCTAGGGTTAAGTGCCCCATTAATTACTATTTCCTTTCACCTATGCATAGCCTATGATAGCGCAGTTGGAAAGTGTGTACATGCTTAGATTGATATGCAGGATTCGAAACTGCATAATAAATCGTAGGCTTGTCCACCTTTCTTTAACTGTCTTCGTGGTGCAATGCATAAGTGTGTTGATTTTCGATGTGAGCATCCTAGGTTCGAATACCCGGACTGCCACATGTGTTTGTTAATTTCATTAATCGAGTTTAGGAGTAAAGTTGGTTGGTGGAGAGAACATAATAATTCATTCAGGTTCAGTAGTAGTTTATCGAGAGGCCTTCCCTAGGGTTAAGTGCCCCATTAATTACTATTTCCTTTCACCTATGCATAGCCTATGATAGCGCAGTTGGAAAGTGTGTACATGCTTAGATTGATATGCAGGATTCGAAACTGCATAATAAATCGTAGGCTTGTCCACCTTTCTTTAACTGTCTTCGTGGTGCAATGCATAAGTGTGTTGATTTTCGATGTGAGCATCCTAGGTTCGAATACCCGGACTGCCACATGTGTTTGTTAATTTCATTAATCGAGTTTAGGAGTAAAGTTGGTTGGTGGAGAGAACATAAGAACATAAGAACATAAGAAAATGGGAGTCTGCAGAAAGCCGATTGGCCTAAGCAAGGCAGATCCCTGTCCCACACAACCCCAAATCAATTACAAAGCCCAATTATAGGCTCAACACTCTAATACCCTGAGGATCATCTTACCAAAACGGTTAGAGATTAACGCAGGATTATGGGGTCTGCAGAGCGCTGATTGGCCCAACCCGGCTGATCCCCCTTCACACCCAACCCTTCTCGTCCATATACTTATCCAATTTTATCTTAAAGCTCCCTACAGTTTTAGATCCCACTATAGCACTTGGTAGTCCATTCCACCCATCTACAACTCTGTTACCAAACCAATATTTGCCTATATCTTTTCTGAAACGAAATTTATCTAATTTGAAACCATTGGTACGAGTTCTTTCGCTATCACTGAGTTTTAGTACATTTGTCATGTCCCCTTTGTTAATCCCACTAACCCACTTGAACACCTCTATCATATCCCCTCTAACTCTGCGTCTCTCTAACGAATGTAAACCTAATTTCTTCAACCTTTCTTCATACGGAAGATTTCTAATATTATGGATCATTTTTGTCATTCTACGCTGTACTCTCTCCAATGAATCTATGTCCATTCTGTAATAAGGACACCAAAATTGGACAGCATAATCCATATGGGGTCTCACTAATGACAAGTAAAGTTTTAAGATAACATCAACAGTTCTGTTACTCACACTCCTAGAGATGAACCCGAGAATCCTGTTTGCCTTATTACGAACGCCTATACACTGTTTTCTAGGCTTCAAATCATTGCTAACAAACACACCTAAATCTTTCTCGCAGTCTGAATTTTCTAATTCTAAATTAGCTAGTTTATATTTAACATTTGTTTGCATCTTCCCTATCTTTAATACCTTGCATTTGTCAATGTTAAACTTCATCTGCCAATTTACTGACCATTTATGTAAGGTATCTAGATCCCTTTGGAGGCACTCTATATCGCTATCTGAATCAATTGATCTCCCCATTTTAGTATCGTCTGCGAATTTACTTATCCTACTAGTTATACCTAAATCTAGGTCATTTATGTATATAAGAAACAACAGGGGACCTAATACCGATCCCTGGGGGACACCACTTTTGACTGCTCCCCACTCTGACTTGGTACCATTTATGCTGACTCTCTGTTTCCTACCAATTAGCCATGACCTAATCCATCCCAACAACGCCCCACCTATTCCATGTGCCTCAACCTTTCTCATCAATCTCTCATGAGGGACTCTGTCGAAAGCTTTACTGAAATCTAAATATATAATATCGTATGCCTTGTCATTATCTACTGCTTCATATACCTCTGAGAAAAAACTAAGCAAATTAGTAAGGCAAGAACGTCCCTGAGTGAATCCATGCTGAGAAGAATTGATTAAGTTAAATGTTTCTAAGTGGTTTCTAATTTTTCTAGCAATAATTGACTCTAGTAGCTTTCCTATGATTGAAGTGAGACTAATGGGACGGTAATTGGATGCTATAATTCATAATAACATAATAATTCAACATATATTTGATCCATTAAGTGGAGATTTCCACTTGAGGAACCTTTTTCTTGACCCCTTTCTCCCTCATGTCTAGCCCCATTGCTTTTGAGATTTTAAGACGTTTGCCCCATTAGTTTGGTGACTTATGAATTTCCGCCCCATTCTGTCAATTTTAAGACCTTTCATGCCATTTAGGTGTCTATTTTACCCTGGCGAGTGATAGCGAGCCTGTAATTTAAGAGTAACCGGCCTTTGGCCGGAACATTTTTCTACCGAAAAATGTACAAATTTATCTTGAAAAGGGGTCAATGGGGTGAAATTTTAATATTCCTGGAGGAGTAGGAAACTAACTAAAAACCTCCCCTTAAACATCTACTTTAATATTGTATTTCGGTTTAATACTGATGTTCACGGCACCAACTTCCTTATAGCCAGAAACTCGCAAGTGGTCAATTCTATCCTTGCATGCACAATCATAAACAAACAAAAAGAAATGGCTCGGCTTTCGTTTGACACCCTGGTCTGAAGTGGGGTGGGCTGGAATTAGGGGAGATAGGCCGTTTTTCTGGTCCCCTAATTTCTTCTTCATGCTGAGCCCCATTAGTTTTTAGATTTTTAGACGTTCGGCCCATTAGTTTGGCGATTTAAAGACCTTTCACCCCATTGCTTTGTCAATATTAAGACTTTTCGTGTCATTTAGGTGTTGATTTTTTCCTGGCGAGCGATAGCGAGGCTGTATTTTAAGAAATTTTTCTAAGGAAAAATATACAGATTTATCTTGAAGGAGGGTCTTGGGCGGGTGTTATATAATGCTTGATGGAGGTCTAGGGAGGAAACTAAAAACATATGTAAAAAATACATGAATGAGCAAAGAAATACGCCATCCACCCCTAGGCTAAGCCCGCCTCTAATCAGTCGAGGGGCGCTGAGCGTGCTAATTGGAACACTCCGTTTTCCTTGACACTCTCTCGTTTTCTTTCTTCGTGGACGAGGAACTCATGTAGAGAACCACTGACACCATTTGGTGATTTTCCATTATTTCGAATATATTGAATAGACATTTCAAGAACGAATAATGGCGGAATGTACGGTCATGGAAAGGGGTCTAGAAAAACAACCCATCTCCCCTTAACCCCTTCAGCACGATGTGACGTAAATTTCAACATATCTGGTTACCATTAGACGGTTTTCTTTAGCTTATAATAATCGACCTGTAGGATGCAAAGGGATAATTAAGATCTCGATAAACCCTCTGCATAACTGAGGGATTTGCAAGCCACCTAGTAAGTACCCTTAGGTCTGTTGTTGCTTGGCTTCCTTTGTACTCCTTTGTATTTCTTTGCATGAACAGCATTAAGGGAGCCCACCTCGCTTTTTTTCTCTTTCTCTCCATCTCTTTTTGGCTTGTATCCATTCGGCCCCATTCAGCCTACCGTTTTAAGACGTTTACCCCCATCCAGGTGTCAATATTTTCCTGGCGAGCGGTAGCGAGCCAGCATATATATATTTTTGTTTTGACAGCAAGCTAAATTTGTACATTTTTCGATAGAAAAATGTTTCCAGCGAAGCCGGACTTCTCCATACAATGCTGGCTCGCTATCGCTCGCCAGGAAGAAATCGACACATGGATAGGGATAAACGTCTTAAAACAGTTGGCTGAATGAGGCAGAATGTATACAAGCCAAGGAAAGAGAGAAAAGGAGAGAAAGATACAACAAAAAAACGGTGACCCCCCTTAAATTATCTAATTTTAGCCATAATAAAAGGTAGACATGCGTCACTGTGTTGAAATATGTAAATGTCAGCGAGACACTATTTTCGGGAAGCTTATTAGGAAATGAAGTTGGAATGTGTTAATGAAAATTCTTGCCCCACACCAACACAATATTGACGTTAGTAGGCTCCGGTAATCAGTACATGGTTTCACCACAAACATTAGCCACATCAAATTATATATATATATATATATATATATATATATATATATATATATATATATATATATATATACTGTATATATATGATGGAAAAACTATACAATACAAAACAAACAAACATAACAAAACAAATAACTTCCACAGCCTCCCTTGTGCATTGTTTGGGCAGACCTCCAAACAAGAATTTAGGTTTTCTCTTTACTTTTCCAACTGTCTGCCTTCTTTCGTTCCTTCGTATATTATTGTTGGTTTCATACACACAAACACATGCACATATATAAACACACATGCACATATATAAACACACATGCACATATATAAACACACATGCACATATATAAACACACATGCACATATATAAACACACATGCACATATATAAACACACATGCACACCTATACAACTACACATACACGCCCACATATAAATACACGCACACACAAACATATACCTAAACATATGCATACACAGTCTCTCTCTCTCTCTCTCCATCAATCTAGCTATCTCTATCTCACATAATGCACAGAAACACACACACACACACACACACACATATGTATATGCATACACACACACACACACATACACACACACATGCACATACACACAAAGGCCAATACACACAGTCCCTCTCACTGTATCTATCTATATATCTCTATCTCTCTCACACACACACACACACACACATTCCCCCTCTCTCTACCCCTCTCAATCACAGCCCCCCCCCCCCCCCCTTTTTCCTCAAACACACACACCCATTGGTTTCCCATTACGTCCATACAAACTATGGGAGGCTGGGATTGATTGCAAGTGCACACCACAGAAAACAAACTCCATAGTGATCAGAAATATAGTATATATTAATGTACTAAAATAATAGTCAATATATAAAACAAATAGTAGCAACCAATTTAGTAATATCAAAATAGTCAAATAGTAGTAAACATTCAGTAAATATATACACAATAATAAAAGAGTAATAAACATCTTGTAACATGTAAACAACAATAGTCAGAAATTGTAAAAAAGTAGTACAAAATATGAGTGTCATAAATAGTAATACACACAAAACAACGCTATACATCTTCTACAGGGGGGTGACCTGCTTTTGTTCTCTCCTTTTCTCTCTTTCTCTTGTTTGTATCCATTTGGTCCCATTCAGGCTATTGTTTTAAGACGTTTATCCCCATCCAGATGTCGATTTCTACCTGGCGAGCGATAGCGAGCCAGCATTATATCGAGAAATCCGGCTTCACTGGAGAGTTTTTTCTATCGAAAAATGTACAAATTTAGCCTGGTCATTTTTGTTTTAAATTTGCTGGCTCGCTACCACTCGCCAGGAAGAAATCGACACCTGGATGGGGATAAACGTCTTAAAACAGTAGGCTGAATGGAGCCGAATGGATACAAGCCAGAGGGAGAGAGAGAGATAAAAAACGAGGTGGGACCCCTTAAAATAATATGTAGTTAATGTAGGGTTCGATAGAAAACAAATTATCTGTTCAGTATTCAGTAACAAATTATCTGTTCAGTATTCAGTAACAAATTATCTGTTCAGTATTCAGTAACAAATTATCTGTTCAGTATTCAGAAACAAATTATCTGTTCAGTATTCAGTAACAAATTATCTGTTCAGTATTCAGTAACAAATTATCTGTTCAGTATTCAGTAACAAATTATCTGTTCAGTATTCAGTAACAATTGCATCATGTAGGCAAGTGTAGGCTACATTAAGGGAACCCATCTCGCTTTTTTTCTCTCTTTCTCTCCTCTCTCTTTGGTTTGTATCTATTCGGCTCAATTCAGCCTACTGTTTTAAGATGTTTACTCCCATCCAGATGGCAATATTTTCCTGGAGAGCGGTAGCGAGCCAGCATATATATAGTTTTGTTTTAACAGCAGGCTAAATTTGTAAATTTTTCGATAGAAAAATGTCTCCGGCGAAGCCGGATTTCTCCATACAAAGTTGGCTCGCTATCGCTCGCCAGGAATAAATCGAAACCTGGATGGGGAGAAACGTCTTAAAACAGTTGGCTAAATGGGGCCGAATGGATACAAGCCAGGGAAATGGATATATTTAAGCTTTATATATATCCAATAAGCTTTATATATCCAAGCCTTACATCCCAACATCAACAACCAAACTCTGGACCTTCAGATCCTTCCTTCTGCCAAAAGGCACTACCCTACAGGACCTAACACCCCTCCTCGCCCCCCGGTGCCCTTGACGCAGCCCCCCGCGCTACCTCCTTCAGCTTCGTCTTCTGCAGGCGCCACACAACTTAGGCCACGCCCCTCGACACGCAGCCAATCAGCTTCGACCCCACCTACTGACCACCATCCCGCATCCAGTGCGCATGCGTGAAGCGGTTAACCCCTTTCTCTCTCCTAATTTACGCTTCCACCAATAGCAGACTTTTGCCCCCTGTTTTCCGCCTCCTCTGATCCTCCACCCTCTATATATACCCTTCCTGTTTACCTTTTATATCATTCCTTCCTTACTTGATAATGCTGGTTGTCCAGTGAAACGCGTCGTATATCCTGTATCATCATGTACATTTATGTAACCCTGTACCACCATGAATTTTGCTCATCTCCTTCATCTACTTCCCGCCACCCAGCGAAAACTCATCAGAGACCTGGAAACTTTGAATAATAAAATTTCCAACGCAGAAATTGCCATTTCTTTCAACCTCGTATGTATTAAAGAAAATTTATTACCTGGCTTTACTAACATATATATATATATATATATATATATATATATACTGTATATATATATATATATATATATATAATGGGGTATGTGCCAGAGTATATAATGTAGATAGATATTATAATGTATATATGTATAATATATTGGCAGGAAATACACAATAGACAACCATTACAACACACCAGGGACAACAATTACATTAGGTACCGGCAATTAGTTTATTGTTTCAACACATTCAAGGTGGTAGTGGTTAGTTTATATATATATATATATATATATTAGCTTTTTAGTTTTCTCGCTAGACCTCCATCAAGCTTACAGAAACTCCCCCTAGACCCCTTTTCAAGATACATTTTTACATTTCCTACCAGCCAAAGGCCAGTTCCTCTTAATATTACAGGCTCGCTACCGCTCGCCAGGAAAAAATGGACACATAAATGGCACAAAAGATCTTAAGATTGATCACAAAATGGGGCGAAAGGTGTTAAAATCGTTAAACTAATGGGCCGAAAGTCTTACAATTTGAAAACTAATGGGGCTAAACGTGAGGGAGAAAGTGGTCCAGAAAACCGACTACATCCCCCTTAACCCCTTCGGCACGATAACATCCTCATCATCATAGTCTGGTTACCATTCGACGATTTTGTTTAGCTTACAATCGACCACTAGGACTCAAAGGGGTAAACTGAAGGGAGTTTGGGAAGACGTTTTTGTTAGCTTAGGGGAGAAAATCCTCAAAACCAATATTCAAACACAATATCATAATAACCCACACGAAATCCGCACCAGATAGCGTTAAGGGGAAGGTAGTCGCTATTTCTGGACCCCCTTCTCCCTCATCTATCTATCTATCTATCGATTGCCTGATGCAGTGATCCCGGAAGGGGTGGACACGAACGAACCGCCCCCATACACCTCTGTCCCCAGTCAGTCAACGGGCCCCTCCTTCCAACCAGCACCGCCTTCATCCATATACTTCCTCACTCTATCCTTCCACCTCTCTTTCGGTGCACCTCTCCCTCTCTGTCCTTGCACCTTCCTCTCGTACACCTTCTTAGTCATTCTCTCGCTTCCCATGCGTTCCATATGGCCGAACCATCTCAAGGTGTTCCTTTTCACATTTTCCAGCACATCTACATCAACACCACACCTCCTTCTTACTTCCTCATTCGTCTGTCTATCCCTCCATGTAACTCCGCACGCACTTCTCAAGTAACTTATTTCCACCGCTCTCACTCTTGGTCTGAATCTCTTCTCAAACGTCCATGCTTCGCTTCCGTAAGTCAGTTTCGGGATTACCACACTGTCATGCAAGGACTTCTTCACTTCCATACTGACCACCCTATTTCTTGTTACTGCTTTCAGCGTTCCTACAACCCTCTTCCCGTTGCACCCTCTCCCGCACTTCTTCATCCATAGTCCCATCTTTACTCAACACACTGTCCAGATACTTAAATGAGCTGACAATCTCCATAGCCTGACCGTTCAGCTTCACCTCACACTCTGTGGCTTCACCCCTTTCGAAGACCATAACCTTGCTCTTCCCCTCATTTACCTTCAGATTCCGTTTTTCGCACACTGTTCTAAACACATTTACCAGACCCTGCAACTCCCATTCATTATCACTCATCAGAACTGTATCATCAACAAACAGCAGTGCAGGCAGCTACCACTCATTTCCCCCCCTTATCAGCGATACACCAACATCCACTGCTCTTCCTTGTATTTCTTTCTCATGACTCCATCCATATATACAGAAAACAACCACAGGGACATCACACACCCCTGTTTCAACCCAACATTCAGGTCGAAGAACTCGCTCTGCTCATTCTCCACACGTACTGCCGCCTTTGCACCCTCATACATGCTCCTCACTGCTTTCAGCAACTTGACATCTACTCCGTATATTCTAAGTATTTTCCACATACCTTCTCTATCCACTCTGTCATAGGCCTTCTCCAAGTCTATACAGGCAACATACACCTTTTGTTGCTTCTCCAGATATTTCACCACAACACAATTCAGGGTAAAACTCTGATCTACACATCCTCTTCCCTTCCTAAAACCTCCCTGCTCGTCACCTATCCATTTCTCCGTTCTCGCTCTCACTCTCTCCATCATCCCAGGGATCGGTACTAGGACCAATTCTCTTTCTAATTTACATCAACGACATAGATGAGGGTCTCACCTGTACAATCTCAAAATTTGCTGACGATACAAAAATTGCAAATAGCGTACTCTCAAAAGAACAAGTTGACGATATGCAACACAATCTAGATAAATTGTCATGTTGGGCCCAAATTTGGCAAATGAGTTTCAATGCGGATAAATGTAAAGTACTACATATCGGATACCTAAATGAGAAAGCAAACTATTCGATGAATGGCACTCAGCTTAAGAATGTAAACAGAGAAACCGATCTGGGAGTAACAATATCGAGTAACCTAAAACCGAGTCAACAATGTTCAGAAGTTGTTAAGAAGGCAAACAAAATAATTGGCATTATAGGCAGGTCATTTGAGCATAAATCCAAAGAAGTTATCCTAACCCTTTACAATTCCTTAGTCCGCCCTCTTCTGGAATACTGCGTTCAATCCTGGTGCCCTTATTACCAAAAAGATATAAACAAGCTAGAACGAGTTCAACGTAGAGTTACCAAAATGATACCTAGCCTAAAGAACAAACCATACGAAGAGCGTCTTAGAAAATTAAATCTATTTCCTTTAACCCAGCGCAGATTAAGAGGTGACTTAATTCAAGTGTTCAAAATCATCAAAGGCATCGACAATATGAACTGTAGTAAGTACTTCACTATCGACCAATCTAATTACACGCAGGGAAACGGTTGCAAAATTATTGGTAAATCTTTTAACTCACACGAATCTAAGAATTTCTTCTTCAATCGAGTTGTCAACTTGTGGAATGGGCTTCCCCCGACACGTTATAGACTGCAGGACCGTTGATTCATTTAAACTCCGCCTAGACAAATATCTCGCATCAAACCCACGACTGACTGCGTTTGTAAATGAATAACTTTATTTTATCCCCCCCTCAGTTACTAACCCATCTGTCCCCTACTAACTTCCTAATCCTGCCACGGACATTAGTTCCAGGGCAGTAGTTCCCTTTCCAATGTTCCCTTACCAACTCTAAACCACTGTTTGGACACTTGATCCTCAGTGTTTTGGAGGACAAGCAGCCTAGAAGGGTCACTAGACCTGTTGTTGCTTGATTTCCTTTGTACTCCTTTGTACTAGCCTCCTGTACACCTTCCCTACTACGCTTAGAAGACATATTCCTCGGTGGTTACCAGACAGTCCTCTTTCCCCTTTACCCTTATATAAGGGGACTATTATGCCTGTCTTCCAGTCATCATGTTTAGCATAATAGTTTTGAGAATTTAAGACGTTCGCTCCATTAGTTTGGCGATTTTAAAACCTTTTGTCCCATTTCTATATCAATATCAATACCTTTCGTGCCATTTAGGTGTCAATTTTTTCCAGGTGAGCGATAGCGAGCCTATAATTTTAAGAGAAACCGGCCTTTGGCCGGGACATTTTCCTATCGAAAAATGTACTCAACAATAATTAAACAAAATATCAGAATAAAACTCAAGACGTCGGACCAGTTAGTGTAAAACAATGACAAGGAGAGGTCTTTGGTGTTGGTGTGTCATCATTTATGTGTCTTTTTATCCTTATTTTAGTTGCCTCCCTAGACCTCCATCAAGCTTATAATTACACCCCCTAGAACCCCTTCCTAGATAAATTTGTACATTTTTCGACAGAAAATGTCGAAAAATATCCCGGCCAAAGGTCGATTTCTCCCAAAATGAAAAGGCTCGCTTTCGCTCGCCATGAAAAAACGAACACCTAAATGGCACGAGATGTCTTGATATTGATATAAAAATGGGACGAAAGGTTTTAAAATCGACAAAACTAATGGGGTGAAAGTCTTAACATTTGAAAACTAATGGGACTCAACATGAGGGAGAAATGGGACCAGAAAAAACGACCATCCCCCCTTAATTACAAAATACAGGACAACCTTCAACTAACAAGGCCAGTACAAAATTCACGCTGAACTATGCAAATTAGTTTCCATTTACGTCCATGGTATATTTGTGTGGGAGGTTGGGATTGATTGGAAACGCATGGAACAGAAAATATACTGTGTGGCGTAAAAACTGTATGTGTTTTTAATCACACTGGCAAAACCTTGACTGTTTAGTAACGCGAGGTTATAGTATTTTGATATATACAGTATATACAACACTATTGCTATATAGTCTACTATTGTAGGCTAAACGACAATACGAAATAAAGACAAAATCTATCTATCTATCCATCTATCTATCTATCTATCTATATATATATTCTGGCCCATACCCCATTTATTTACAAATACAAAAACATATATAATAATAAAATAATAACAAAAATACAATATAATAATAATAACTATCTATGCAAATAACAATACTAAAATTACTACCACTACTACCACTACTACTACTACTACTACTACTATTACAACTACCACGAATACTACTACTACAACTAATACTACTAATAATACTAATTACTATAAAGTAGATAATCATAATAACAATTATATGAACAATAATAACCCTCCGAAAATCAGCCCAAAATAAACCTCTCTCTCATACACTATTTGTCAAGGCCCTGAAAAAGAATTTAGGTTTTCTCTTAATTTTTCCGACCGCCTGGCTTCTTTCTTTAGTTTCCCCGCAAAATATGGTTGTTGCTGCTGCTGCTGCTGCTGCCTCTCTCTCTCTCTCTCTCTCTCTCTCTCTCTCTCTCTCTCTCTCTCCTGTACTAGTCTTTTTAGAATTTACCCATACTGAGGTTCTGTTTTACTAATTGCCAGACGTCCTAATCCCTGAGGGATATTTACAATATGGTACATAGAGATGAATAAATTAATTAATACATAAAATAAATAAATTTGTTAATTCTTAACAAAGATAGCGTGCCTGATTCCCATCTCGCAGGTCTCGCGTTCAATCCCCGCTCAGATTGAAAAGTTTTTCTAGGACATAGTCGGCGGTTACCATCTCCCCATGAGCAAGGGGGATGGGTAATAGTCTCTGGTAGACTAAAGAAAGCCAAGCGCTTGTAAATCCTCGAAGGAGGAGATACGGGCGCTATATAAGTAACCAGACGATTATTATTATTATATATATATATATATATATATATATATATATATATATATATATATATATATATATATATATATATATATATATATATATATATATATATATATTCTTGTAGACATACGAGGTTAAAATATAAGCAGCAATTTCAGTATTAATAAGTTTATTATTTATTACTTCAGTGTTTCTGGCAATTTTTCTCTGATGTTTAGGTAGTTGGAAAATGAAAATGAAATGAAATGGTAGAGTAGGTCTGCATAGTTGTGGTTTGGCCTTGTCGTTTCAACTTGTTCACAAGCTATCTTCAGTAGAAGGAGTGATAACCGATGAACAAGGGGTCGTATTTATAGGGGTCATGTTGACCTGGTGAGGGAGGTAGGCGGAGCTAATTCTAGCTCTGTGGGTACTGATTGGTTGTGCACTGGCGCAGGGCAACACGCTGGCTTTGTCTTGTTGTTGGTTGGCTCGGGGTGCCCTCGCTGTTATCATGCGAGGTGGAGGTGGTGGGAGGGTCATGAGGGGGGCTCAGCGCGGCTGGTGGGGGCACGGAGCTCCCGGGGCAGGGACGTGCTTTTTCATAGATGTATCTGACTCACATATTCTCTTTGTAAGCCTTTCATCTTCCATTCGTTCAACATGACCATTCCAGCTCAGCACCCTTCTGTCCACTCTGGCCGACAAATGTTCCTGCTGCCCCACTCTCCTACGTATCTCTTCATTCCTCAATCTATCTCTACGGGTCACTCCACACATACTCCTCAAACAGCTCATCTCCATCACATTCAGCTTTCTTCTCTCCTTTGCCTTCTTAGCAAGTGTATATGAAGGCTCATGACTGCATGTGTGGCGGGCGGGCATTGTGGTGGTAAAGCTTCGCTGCGTGTCTGCCTGCTGAGACCAGAACCTCTCTGGGAGGTCTGGGACCTGGGCATCTTTTGCTGGAGACCCCAAATGGGCCTAGGTATCTGGGTCTTCTCCTGGGCGACCTAGATGTGTGAGTTTTTCTTGTTTAATTTTTTTTGTCCCGGTTCGGGCTCTGTCTCGAGTCGGCCAACCCCAGCTATGGGGTATGTGCCTGTGTTTATACATAAATAGATACCTTAATTTTATTTGTTTATCTATTTATCTCAGTCTGACTAAACTGTAAATAAATATAACGTCAATCTTTCAATAAAGGCCACAAACAATTGGCTTCATTCTTCACCAGCTAGAGGTTGGGTACAGCACAAATAGTTTTGTTGGAGGGAGATACAACAATTCAGGGCTTTTAAATGGTTTACTGGGGATACGTTTTTTTTTTTTTTTTTTTTTATGTGGTTTACTGGACACATTCTTATTTAATTTTATTATTTTGTCATCAAATGGTTTACTACGTTTTGTGTGCGTGTTTTATTTTTCAGTTTTGTTTCCTCAGTGATTGATTCTGGAGTTTGCGTCTGGCGAAAGTACAATTTTTGCAAGTATCCAACGTTCTGTGTCATGCAAACTTTTAATCTATTATTTATATTTTGGAATGTGTTAAGAATTTATTATTACATGTTTATTATTATTTATTATACTGTATTTACTGTATATACTGTGTGTATATATATATATATATATATATATATATATATACTGTATATACAGTATGTATCGTCTCTCTCTCTCCTCTAACGTCTTCCCTTCTTGCTGGAAGTTTGCTCTCACTTAACCTGTCCCAAAGAAGGGTGACCGCTCTCAAACCTCCAACTATCGTCCAATTGCTCTCATCTCTTGTATCTCTAAAGTTTTTTAAACTAATCTTGCTTCCAAATTTCTTAAGAAGCATTTCTCTTCTCATTATCTACTCTAAGATCGCCAGTATGGCTTCCTTAAAGGTAGCTCTACTGGTAATCTTCTTTCATATTTCACTAACTCTTGGTCATCCTCCTTTCAGGACTTCGGTAAGACCTTTTCTATTGAACTAGACATATCGAAGGCCTTCAATAGAGTCTGGCACAAATCTTTAATGTCTAAACTACCCTCCTTCGGTTTCTATCCCTCCATCTGTGCCTTTGTCTCTAATTTACTTTCCGGCCGTTCCATTGCTGCGGTTGTGGACGGCCATCTCTCACTTCCTCATCCTATCAACTCCGGTGTTCCTCAGGGCTCTGTCCTATCTCCCATTCTCTTTCTAATTTTCATAAATGATCTTCTCAACTGTACCTCCAGTCCCATCCATTCATACGCAGACGATTCTACCTTACACTACTCAATTAGCTTTCTTGAACGCCCAAGCCAGCAATCCTTCAAAGACAAACGTAATGAAGCCATACAACACTTATCTTCTGATATAACTACTATTTCCAATTGGGGCAGAAAAAACCTTGTTGCCTTTAATGCTTCCAAAACCCAATTTCTTCATCTTACTACCCATTCAGAACTCCCAGAGGACTATCCCTTACAATTCAACAATACAAAAATAAATCCTTCATCTTTTCTCAATATTCAAGGTGTCTCTTCTTCTTCTGCTCTCACTTGGAAGGACCATATTACCAGTCTTGCTAAGGCAGCCTCCCAGAAGCTGGGTGTGCTCAACCGCCTCAAGGGGTTCTTTACCCCTGCACCGCTTCTTGCTCTGTACAGGGGCACAGTGCGCCCTTCTATTGAGTATTGTTCACATGTGTGGGGAGGATCCTCTCACACCGCACTCCTAGACAAAGTAGAAAGGAAAGCCTTTCGCATCATTAACCTAATAAGCGCTAGCCTAGGTTATTGAACACCATTGCCTCTTGCTAGAGGTTGACCATTTTGGCGACCCTTACCAATTTTGATGAAAGCCACCTCAGCGTGTAGGGAATGCAAGCGCGCATCCAGCCATATATATATGTGTACCCAAGAAATGGTTTGGGGTGGTGGGGTGGTGGGGGGGTCGTCCGTAGTTTAAAAATGTGGTGCGAATGGCATTGCGCGGCGAGAAAAACATCGAGTGGCAAGATTTACCCGAGCGTATATTCTGCCGTCTTGGGGTAGAACCAAGGGGAGGGGAGGGTGGGTTGATGTAAATATCGCATATATCGTAAGTTTAGCACTTTCAAGCATTCTAGTGTACATGTACGTATGTAGGCGACCCATCTGAATATTACATAGCAATAAATAAGGTGCATATAAGCAATATACGATATATAGAGGTGGAAGGGGCAGCAGAGGTGGAAGGGGTAGAGTCATCTACGGCAGGCACTTTTTCCTTAGCTTTCGCCTTGCCACCCACTTTCCTCCCATTTGCACTGGCAGGGGCGGCAGCAGAGGTGGCAGTGGCGTGGGTGGCAGGGGCGGATGGCGGTGGTGGTGGCAGTGGCGGGGGTGGCAGGGGCGGATGGCGGTGGTGGTGGCAGGGGCGGATGGCAGTGGTGGTGGTAGTGGCGCGGTGGCGGTAGAGACAGATGGTAGTTTTTTCGTTCGTCCCTGTTGAGAAGCCATGCCCTTCCCTCTCCCCCCAAGTGGCCCCCGGACCTCCTGCATCCCTAGGGCGGCATTGTGTTGCAGCAGAGGGCCCTGCTGTAGTAGAGGCAGCAGCAGAAGTGGTGGTGGTGGTGGTGGTGGTGGTGGTAGCCCGGACAGCAGTGGTTGTGTCAACAGGCGGCGTGGGAGAGCGACGTATAGGCTCCATGGCAAGTGCTTGTGTACTGCTTGCCCGCGCGCAGCTGGGGTGTGCCGGGTGGTGGTATCGAGAGTTGCCAACCACCACTACTCGCACACCACTTTGTTGCCACCTGACTCATAACCCGCGGTTTTCGTATGTGTTTAAAAACCCGTCTCATATGAGGACGGTCGCCGTCCACCAGTACGGACTCATATGAGGACGGTCGCAGCCCATAGGTTAACTTCCGCCAACTCACCAATTCTCTGCAATATCTCTCTCTTCGCCGCAATGGTGCATCTCTCTCGCTATTCTATCACTACTGTAATAATCAATGTCCCTTAGAGCTTTCCCAGTGTATACCACCTCCTCTATGTAGGGTACATAGTACCCGTCTTGCAACACAATCCCACCCCTACTCTGTGCAACTCTCCAACCCAAGAGTGACTGTATTCTCATACTTTCTTCTATTCAACTGCTGAGCTCTGGAACTCTCCCAGAATCAGTCTTTCCCTCTTCCTATGACTTTAATTGTTTCAAACTCCATATGTCCATGCATTTTGGCTCGAATGTCCCTTGATTTTGGCCCTGTCACTCTTTCAACTCTGGGGGAGGCACTCGATACAGGCAGTTCTGCCTTTTGTCTCCCTCACACACATAGAAATAATATATATATATATATATATATATATATATATATACAGGTATATATATATATATATATATATATATATATATATATATATATATATATATATATATATATAGCAGTATATATTGTATTATATTATATTTCAACCAGATCATAACCAGTGCCTTGTACTGAATAGGGTAATAATGTATGGTCGATTGTTTTGTATTATTTATTTATTTATTTTTTTATTATTATTATTTTTACTTTTTTATGTTTTTGCCAGATGCCGTAATTCATGAGAAAGGATGGCCATGAACATTAGGCGTTTGTCACGAATTGCTAGGTCAAGTTGTCCGGGCTTGACATCAACCAATAACATTTTGACACTGAGGGCTCGATCCGCCGACCCTTTGATCTGCAGCCGAAGCTCTACTGACTATGCCACGGCTCGCTGGTTGATTGATACGGACACATTATTTATCATGTGGTGGGCTGGATCTATCAGAATGAGGGTTGGTGTCTTTTACTTCTCATAGCCGTGTCCTCTACTTCTCAGAGCCAGTTCTGACTTTACCTTTTCATCATTCTTGTTTCTATCTTTATCGTGAGAGTGGTGAAGGCAGTGGGGCCATAATGGTGTGCCCCATGGTTCCCAAGTAGGCTATCTTACTCTCACAACTCACTGGCACAAGTCAGCCTTTCTCTCTCTGGCGTAGGGATGTAGTGACCTCAACGCCCGCTACTTCGGATATGCAGTCAGCCTCTGTAGCAGTTACGGTGATTTTATGTTACTGCCTTATTGTAGCATGGTTGAGGCTGGTGTGGTGCGGATTCGCCAGGTGCAAGTGCTTCCGGGGACGAAGAGTCTTGCTGAGACACTGTTAACACTATACCTACATCGGCCACTGTGATGACATGATGGGGTTGTGTTGTCGCAGGTCTTTATTTTAATGTGCTACAGTAAAGTGACTAAAACCACGCTCTCTGTGGCTTCGGTCATTAAACTTGTATGTATATATGTAAAACCAATAGAGGTTTTGAAACAATAGTTCAATGTTGAATAACAGTAATGCATGCATTTTATCAGTAAGAGAACGCATTCTTTAAATTAATTTACATAACAATGAACTTGAACACAATAAAATACAGTATTCTTTATACAAAACTCAATCAAATGCATACAGTATATAGCTATTAACCCTTTGGCTGCCGGACATGTTCAGAAACGTTTTGGCAATTTAAAACAATTTACAGGCCCTTAAGGCCTCTTAAAGCCTATGGAGACGAGTGCGAGTGAGCGGGGGCGCGGCAGGCCCCCGTCCGCTCGCCAGCGCGACATTGTTCATTATTTGCGAATACTTGCCAATGTCTATAGTAATGCTGCGGATGAACCCCACTCGCTAAGAAGCTTGTTCTAGTGTCATTTTGAAGCTATTTTCTTCTAGTTTTTGTCTGAATATTATTTAATTTAATTCAGACACTTGCTTAATCATACGGGAGTGCCTGAAAGAGCCCTAATATAGCGGAAATATGCAGAAATATGCCCGCAGCGTAAGTGTTAAGGAGTAAATATCACAGTGATTTTCCTGGAAACTCTGATAAATAATATAGTCAATTAGATATAGAAATGGATTATATATGAGAGACCTGTACACTCTAGGATATACTATAAGTCATGGTCTTAAGTTAACAAAGTTATTCAAACTTTATAAAATCTAATAATTCATTCATTGCCTAATATTTATAATTCGGAGTTTCGTTTTGCAGTTCGAGGGTTCATATTGGGTTCATATTTGGGTCTTAGAGTGTATGCCGTCAAAAAATTAATCAGTGCACTATTCACAGCGAAAATAACGAGCGTAACCTAAAAAGGGTAAGAAAAAGCCTGAGCTGCAGAGTGGTCATAATTGCAGGGCTAATTGAAAACGGAGTGAGAAGTCATTAGCACAGACTGGTAAAAGTTTTTAACACAATGTCACACAATTAAAAGGCAGATTTCTCTCCTCTTGCAAGAATATCTGGCTCTGTTTATAGCGTGCCTATTTCCCATCTTGCTGGCTCGCGTTCAATCCCCGCTCAGATTGAAAAGTTTTTCTGGGATATAGCCGGCGGTTACTGTCTCCCCATGACCAAGGGGGATGGGTTGTTGTTGTTGTTGTTGTTCCCCAAGCTGCCTGGCCGAACAGCCCCAAGGCCCCGAGCAAGGCCAAGGCCACAACCGAGCGCCCCCACAGAACCCTCCCCGCCGACCACAATAAAGCCTGGGTGACCGAAGCCACTCCATGGCGGGGAGCTGAGGAGGGTGCGGAAACGCCCGGGAAACCAAAGCCCCACCCAGGGCCCTGTGTCCCTCAGCAATTATGAAGAGAAAGTTGAGGGGCAAGGGAAAAATGTGACGCTTTGGCTTCCAATCTTGGTAGATTGGGAGGTCAATCCACGTTAGAGACGCCGTCACTTGAGATCTAGAAAATATATAAGTTAAAGGAACAGTCAGAGTAAGCTATGGGTATGGCAGAGATGGGGATGGGTAATGGTCTCTGGTTGATTAAAGAAGGTCAAGCGCTTGTGAATCCTCGAAGGAGGAGATATGGGGGCTATATAAGTAATCAGATGATTTTAATTATTATTAGCTCTAAGTCCTCATACTTATAACAGATATGGGTGATGTTAAATCTTATATCTATCTATCTATTGCCTGACGCCGTGATCCCCGAAGGGTTGGCCACGAACGAAACGCCCCCATGCACTGTCCCCAGTCAGTCGACGCCCCTCCTCCCAACCAGCACCGCCTTCATCCATAAATTTCCTCACTCCATCCTTCCACCTCTCTTTTGGTCTACCTCTCCCTCTCTGTCCTTCCACCTCGCTCTCGTACAGCCTCTTAGTCATTCTCTCGCTTCCCATACGTTCCATATGGCCGAACCATCTCAAGTTTTTCCTTTTCACACTTTCCAGCACATCTACCTCCACACTACACCTCCTTCTTACTTCCTCATTCGTCTGTCTATCCCTCCATGTAACTCTGCACGCACTTCTCAAGTAACTCATTTCCACCCCTCTCACTCTTGGTCTGAGTCTCTCCACCAATGTCCATGCTTCGCTTCCATAAGTCAGTGTCGGGATTACCACACTGTCATGCAAGGACTTGTTCACTTCCATGCTGACCACCCTATTTCTTGTTACTGTTTTTAGCGTTCCTACAACCCTCTTCTCCTGTTGCACCCTCTCCTGCACTTCTTCATCCATAGTCCCATCTTTACTCAACACACTGCCCAGATACTTAAATGAGCTACAATCTCCATAGCCTGACCGTTCAATTTCACCTCACACTCTGTTGCTTCACTCTTTTCGAAGACCATAATCTTGCTCTTCCCCGCATTTACCTTCAGATTCCATTTTTCGCACACTGTTCCAAACATATTTACCAGACTTTGCAACTCCCATTCATTATCGCTCATCAGAACTGTATCATTAGCAAACAGCAGTAGAGGTAGCTTCCACTATTTCCCTCCCTTATCAACGATACACCAACATCCACTGCTCTTGATAGTATTTCTTTCATGACTCCATCCATATATACAGTAAACAAGCACATGGACATCACACACCCTTGTTTCAACCCAACATTCAGATAACAAATTTGTGGATGAACCCTTTGGCGCACACACACACACGCGTGAACACAGTTGTATTCAAGGGCAAGGGTTTATCGACATGGAAGATTGTTATACCAGCATTAGGAAGAACATAATATCACGCTTGCATCCTTCCTAAGAAAATCTGCAAGAAATTTGTAAGGAAATATGGAAACCTAAACAGAGTTATTGACAAGTGGAGTAAGTTACCTAGTGATGTAGTGTGAGTACAAAGTAATACCATTATTTAAAGTAAAATATCATAAACTAATAAACGATAACACTCTATCTTAATCCTGTAAAACACAATTAGGTAAATACCAAACACACACACACAAAGTCTCTCCCTCTCTCTCAACACAGACACACACACAAAGTCTCTCTCTCTCTCTCAACACAGACACACACACGCGCACACACTTACACACACACGCGCACACTTACACACGCACACTTACACACTTACTGCTTTACTAGGCTACAGTGACACCAGGGCCATCTGTTGATATAGTATATTAACCCCTTGTGTGCAGTCACACTTTATTTTTATATAATCTCTATTTGGTGAATTGTATATTTAGTTACATATTCTGTTATATATATATATTTGTTTAAGGTTAGGTTATCACACCTGGTAGCCTATTTCTACGAATTTCAATTTTATTATTTTCGGTTAGGCTATTCAACGCTGGTAGCCTATTGGTGCGTATTTCAATTTTTTAAAAACTTTTGGTTAGGCTATCGCCCCTGGAAGCCTAATTCTGCGTATCTCAAATGTTTTGTTTTCGGTTAGGCTATCACCCCTGATAACCTATTGTTGTGTATTTCAACATATTTGTTTTCGGTTGAAGTGATTGAAGTGTTTCTAAAGTGAGTGAAGTGGTTTAAAGTGAGTTAAGTGTTTTAAATTGAGTGAAGTGATCTGAAGAAACTGACTGTTACCATGCCTCGCACTTGTACGAACTGCGCCGGTAGGTTTGGTGAGTCCATGTTTGCTACTGTCGATCTTCAAGTCTGCCGTCTCTGCCAGCAACGAGAGAATTTGACAGTGAAATTAGATGAAGCCTACAACAAGATCAACGTCCTCACCATGAAGCTGGAATCACTCCAAGAGTTTGTAACACTCAACGTTGGAGTACTACAAACTTCAATTGTCACCGCAACTCCAGCAGCCACCAACGCCCAAACGTCAACTGCCAACAATTCAACGCCTGAAGTAGCCATTTCAGATGATGGTTCCGATACTCAAGAAACACATAGTGACTCTCTTCCCCCTCAAGACAACTTCCGTGTCGTGAGGAACAACGTTTGCCCCAAGACCAGGAAACCCATACCAATTACCGAGTGTCAAAACCGCTTCCAGATACTCACAGACTCAGATGACGAAGCGGAAATAGAAGAAGTCCGGCTCGTGGGAGACTCGATGATACGTGATCAGCTCACAGAGTTTTGCGCCAGAGCACCTAAGACCAGGAAGCGTTTTTGTATCCCTGGTGGTGGTGTGGACGACGTAGTTGCTGCAGTTGACGAAGTATCTAAGCTGGCCCCTGCTAATACAATGTACGTCATCCACGTTGGATCCAACGATGTACAGCGAACCCGGTCAGAAGATTTGCTTTTAAAGTACCAGCAGCTGATCAAGTCGTTTAAGAAGTCATCAAGGATCATCGTCTCAGGAATCGTCCCTCGGCTTGGTGTAGAGAGCCGATTTTACAACATAGCCACCAGCACAAATCGTTGTCTAGCAAACCTCTGCAGGAAGGAAAACGTGGGATTCGTCGACACCTGGGGCAATTTCTACTACGATGACTATTTGTTTTCGGACGATGGAGTTCATCTGAACCAGATGGGAGCAGCACGTTTTGGGCGTCTTCTCAACGATGCGGTGAAGGATTTTCAGAGAAGAAATCGACTCAGCACAGGACAACCAGGAAGGAGGACCGAAGACAGCGAGGGCGGCAACCTGCGAAGGAATTAAATGCTAATCTGTCAAGAACCGCTAATTTGAATAAAGCTCCATCAACACGACCCAAATTCAAAACCGCCAGGGATAACGACCGAGGACCGATGACAGCCATGAATGTAAATGTAGATCTGACCAGAACCAAAAATTTGATTAAAGAACGTTCTGCGAGTTCTAAAACCGCAACTTTAAAGGTTTTCTATGCAAACGCTCGTAGCATACGCAATAAATTTTCAGATTTAGAGGAACTAGTGTTTACTGAAAATTATGATGTGATTGGTATAACAGAATCTTGGCTCAATACAGTAGATAGAGACTTTTTAGCAGAGTATTCACTTCCCGGTTATGTAATGTTTGAGAAAAGCCGAATAAATAAAAATGGAGGTGGCGTTTTATTTTATATCAAAGAAAGTCTTAACCCGACCCTCTTGTCAAAACCTCAAAATTGTGAACGTCGACACATCTTTTGTGCTAATAAAGAATAATAAAGGTACAAAAATAATACTTGCATTAATATACAGACCTCCAGCTCAATCAGTGCAAACTGACCGAGAAATTTATTAACAAATTGCAGATGTAAGTAACTCACAAGATACCGTATTTTTTGGCGACTTTAATTTACCTGTGACCAAGTGGGGCGATACTCTTACTTCACACTCCGGACATGCAAGAGAGTTCGCTTTATCAATTTGTTCGAACACCGACCCGTGGTAATAACGTTCTTGACATTGTACTTGCAACAAAAGAAGAATTAATAGAGAATATGAATGTTGGTGATGAATTCAGTAACAGCGACCATCGTACGATAACTTTCACTTTAAACTTTACTAGTAACGAACCAAATAGTAGCATCGAAAAAGTCCCTAATTTCAAGAAAGCAAACTTTCATAAACTTAGAGTTATGTTTAAAGAAACTGACTGGAGCTTTTTAATTAACAATAACGACATAAATACATCTTGGATGTTATTCGAAACCACTTACCTAAAAGCAGTGCAAGACTGCATACCATCGAAAATACGGCGTCCAGGCCATAATAATAAGCCCAAATGGTGGAATACAGATATTTGAAACTGCCTGCTTGCTAAAAAATTTGCTAATGATAGATTAAAATCCTCACAAAATTACGAAGAACGGGTGAAATTTGTAGAGCTACGACGCAAAGCCAAAAAGTTAATTAAGCAAAGTAAAAAGACCCTAGAGTTACATATTGCGAATCAAAGTAAAACAAACCCGAAAGAATTCTATAGTTATATCAGAAAGAAAAAAGTAGTTACTTCAACTGTTGGACCGTTAGTCGATGAAAATGGAGAATACACCAAAGACGAAGTACAAATGAGTAATGCCCTCAATACCTTCTTTGCATCAGTTTTTACAACAGAAGACCTCAGTGATATCCTTACACCATCGCCGATTCAGATTGATAATTCAGATGTTCTAAGCAATATCACCGTTACAGAGAGAGAAGTATTGAATTGTTTAGATAAACTCAAGATAAATAAAACGCTTGGACCTGATACAATCTCGCCTAGAGTTCTAAAGGAAGCTAAGGATGAGCTCTCCAAACCATTGACATTACTATTCAATAAATCCTTGCAGTCTGGAACTATGCCTGATCAGTGGAAGATAGCCAACGTAACACCGATATTCAAAAAAGGCAGCAAATTCCTACCCAGTAACTATCGTCCAATTAGCTTAACCTCAGTTGTATGTAAAATGCTAGAAACGGTCATAAGAGACTGACTCGTAAATCACTTAGAGGAAAATAACATACTTAAAGATACTCAACACGGCTTTCGTAATAAACGTTCCTGTTTAACAAACCTCTTAGGCTTCTTCCACGATATCCTCAACCTCTACGATGAGAGTAAAGCTGTAGATATTATATACCTTGATTTTCAAAAGGCCTTTGACAAAGTTCCCCACAAACGTTTACTGCTAAAACTAAAAGCGCATGGAATACAAGACGGTGTGTTGAAATGGATAGAAAATTGGCTCAGCGACAGAAAGCAAAGAGTAGTCATAAACGGTAAGGCATCTAAATGGACCAATGTAAGTAGCGGGGTACCCCAGGGATCGGTACTAGGACCAATTCTCTTTCTAATTTACATCAACGACATAGATGAGGGTCTCACCTGTACAATCTCAAAATTTGCTGACGATACAAAAATAGCAAATAGCGTACTCTCAAAAGATCAAGTTGACGATATGCAACACAATCTAGATAAATTGTCACATTGGGCCCAAATTTGGCAAATGAGTTTCAATGCGGATAAATGTAAAGTACTACATATCGGATACCTAAATGAGAAAGCAAACTATTCGATGAATGGCACTCAGCTTAAGAATGTAAACAGAGAAACCGATCTGGGAGTAACAATATCGAGTAACCTAAAACCGAGTCAACAATGTTCAGAAGTTGTTAAGAAGGCAAACAAACTAATTGGCTTTATAGGCAGGTCATTTGAGCATAAATTCAAAGACGTTATCCTAACCCTTTACAATTCCTTAGTCCGCCCTCTTCTGGAATACTGCGTTCAATGCTGGTGCCCTTATTACCAAAAAGACATAAACAAGCTAGAACGAGTTCAACGTAGAGTTACCAAAATGATACCTAGCCTAAAGAACAAACCATACGAAGAGCGTCTTAGAGAATTAAATCTATTTCCTTTAACCCAGCGCAGATTAAGAGGTGACTTAATTCAAGTGTTCAAAATCATCAAAGGCATCGACAATATGAACTGTAGTAAGTACTTCACTATCGACCAATCTAATTACACGCGGGGAAACGGTTGCAAAATTATTGGTAAATCTTTTAACTCACACGAATCTAAGAATTTCTTCTTCAATCGAGTTGTCAACTTGTGGAATGGGCTTCCCCAAGACGTTATAGTCTGCAGCACCGTTGATTCATTTAAACTCCGCTTAGACAAATATCTCGCATCAAACCCGCAACTGACTGCGTTTGTAAATGAATAACTTTATTTTATCCTCCCCTCAGTTACTAACCCATCTGTCCCCTACTAACTTCCTAGTCCTGCCCACGGACATTAGTTTCAGGGCAGTAGTTCCCTTTCCAATGTTCCCTTACCCCCTCTAAACCACTGTTTGGACACTTGATCCTCAGTGTTTTGGAGAACAAGCAGCCTAGAAGGGTCACTAGACCTGTTGTTGCTTGATTTCCTTTGTATTCCTTTGTGCACACACACACACACACGCGCGCACGCACACACACACACACACTTACACTTACACACACACACACACTTACACAAACACACACTTACACACACACACCACTTACGTGCTTCAGTATTCCGGACCATTAATCTCATACACACTCCAGGTGATACTCACACACCAAAGTTTGAATCCAAGTTAACACAATGTC
This sequence comes from Paralithodes platypus, assembly GCA_032716605.1. Lineage (NCBI taxonomy): Eukaryota > Metazoa > Arthropoda > Malacostraca > Decapoda > Lithodidae > Paralithodes > Paralithodes platypus. The sequence goes on along the minus strand of CM064569.1, from coordinate 6,515,681 downwards.
TTCAGACTGAATATATTAGGCAGACTCAAGGCTATCAAGGGAGCCTCTTAAGGGGAGATGAGTAGTTTTTCTGGCCACCCTTCTCCCTCATGTTTAGCCCTATTAGTTTTCAGAGTTTATGACGTTCGGCTCATTAGTTTGTCGATTTTATAAGACCTTTCGTGTCTCATTTTGTTATCGACATCAAGACCTTTTATGCCATTTAGGTATCATTTTTTTCCTGGTGAGCAATAGCGAGCCTGTGTTTTTTTAGAGGAGCTGGCCTTTGGCCGGGACATTTTTCTATCGAGAAATGTACAAATTTATCTTGAATGGGAGTGTAGGGGTGTTTTTTTTAGCTTGATGGAGGTCTAGGGAGGAAACTAAAAATAAATATAGAAAGATAAATAAAAAATTAAGCATACAAATGTGCCCAACCCCTCTTAACCAAACTCCATAACCTTAATTGCTATGAACAAGCACGTAGAAAATATTGAATCCTTGTCATTCATGTATTGTGTGTAATCAATAGCAAAGTAATTAGATGCACCAGGATAATATATATTGTGTGTTAACTTTTTCACGCACGTGTGAGTGCAGGAGTTGCCGCTTAGCATTCAGAAATAGAATGCTATCAATATCATAATTACCTCTCCAAAATTGCACTCAAAGACAACTGCATAGGTTGAAATAACTAAATTAAAGGTTTCTAAACACCCTTGATGGTCACAAAGGCTATTAAGTAGCCCAGAAAGGGAGCAATTCGCGTCCTGTGCGTGAAATGGTTAAGTTAGTAGGCCTGGATGTGGGAAATATACTGCATATACATTTATAAGAGTAGGTTAGTTAAAGTAGAGAAACTCATTATACTGTAGGTAACATTATAAATGTGAAAACACTTAAAGGGTTTTATGTCAAATTGGCCACATTCTAACATGGCCACAATCAGAATGAACAGTGTCCTAGCTTAACCTTACTTCATGTGGTGATGGGCTGGTCTATCAGAGTGAGAACTGAGCGATCTCTGCCATACCCATAGCTTACTCTGACTGTTCCTTTTACTTATATATTTTCTAGATCTCAAGTGACGGCGTCTCTTGCGTGGATTGACCTCCTAATCTACCAAGATTGGAAGCCAAAGTGTCACATCTTTCCTTTGCCCCTCCACTTTCTCTTCATAATTGCTGAGGGGCACAGGGCCCTGGGTGGGGCTTTGGTTTCCCGGGCGTTTCCGCACCCTCCTCAGCTCCCCGCCATGGAGTGGCTTCGGTCACCCAGGCTTTATTGTGGTCGGCAGGGAGGGTTCTGTGGGGGCGCTCGATTATGGCCTTGGCCTTGCTCGGGGCCTTGGGGCTGTTCGGCCAGGCAGCTTGGGGAAAAACAACAACAAACAACCTTACTTAATTTAATTTGACTGACAATAGATAATCATACCAAATCTATCTATCTATCTATATACTCAGGCACATACCCCTTTTTTTCTTCTTCTTTTTAAGCTCGGGTTGGCCGACTCGAGACAGAGCCTAACCTAATCTAACTTAAGCTAAACTAACGTAGCCTACTGATCTCACTAAAGCTAACCTACGCTGCTAAGGACTGTGGGCGTTTGGGTTGTGGCCATTAAGGAGTGTCAACGAGTTAACCTGCTTTCAAATAAGGTAAATACTAAGAACTGCAGATAATATGAATAGGACCCATAGTTTTGTTAGTTTATTATTAGACTATGTGATATGAATAGGACCCATAGTTTGTTAGCTTATTATTAGACTATGTGATATGAATAGGACCCATAGCTTTGTTAGTTTATTATTAGACTATGTGATATGAATAGGACCCATAGTTTTGTTAGTTTATTATTAGACTATGTGATATGAATAGGACCCATAGCTTTGTTAGTTTATTATTAGACTATGTGACATGAATAGGACCCATAGTTTTGTTAGCTTATTATTAGACTATGTGATATGAATAGGACCCATAGTTTTGTTAGCTTATTATTAGACTATGTGATATGAATAGAACCCATAGTTTTGTTAGCTTAATATTAGACTATGATATATGAATAGGACCCATAGTTTTGTTAGCTTATTATTAGACTATGTTATATGAATAGGACCCATAGTTTTGTTAGCTTATTATTAGACTATGTGATATGAATAGGATCCATAGTTTTGTTAGCTTATTATTAGACTATGTGATATGAATAGAACCCATAGTTTTGTTAGCTTATTATTAGACTATGTGATATGAATAGAACCCATAGTTTTGTTAGCTTATTATTAGACTATGTGATATGAATAGAACCCATAGTTTTGTTAGCTTATTATTAGACTATGTTATATGAATAGGACCCATAGTTTTGTTAGCTTATTATTAGACTATGTTATATGAATAGGACCCATAGTTTTGTTAGCTTATTATTAGACTATGATATATGAATAGGACCCATAGTTTTGTTAGCTTATTATTAGACTATGATATATGAATAGGACCCATAGTTTTGTTAGCTTATTATTAGACTATGTGATATGAATAGAACCCATAGTTTTGTTAGCTTATTATTAGACTATGTGATATGAATAGGACCCATAGCTTTGTTAGTTTATTATTAGACTATGTGATATGAATAGGACCCATAGTTTTGTTAGTTTATTATTAGACTATGTGATATGCATAGAACCCATAGCTTTGTTAGTTTATTATTAGACTATGTGATATGAATAGGACCCATAGTTTTGTTAGCTTATTATTAGACTATGTAATATGAATAGGACCCATAGTTTTGTTATCTTATTATTAGACTATGTGATATGAATAGAACCCATAGTTTTGTTAGCTTAATATTAGACTATGATATATGAATAGGACCCATAGTTTTGTTAGCTTATTATTAGACTATGTTATATGAATAGGACCCATAGTTTTGTTAGCTTATTATTAGACTATGTTATATGAATAGGACCCATAGTTTTGTTAGCTTATTATTAGACTATGTGATATGAATAGGACCCATAGTTTTGTTAGCTTATTATTAGACTATGTGATATGAATAGAACCCATAGTTTTGTTAGCTTATTATTAGACTATGTGATATGAATAGAACCCATAGTTTTGTTAGCTTATTATTAGACTATGTGATATGAATAGAACCCATAGTTTTGTTAGCTTATTATTAGACTATGTTATATGAATAGGACTCATAGTTTTGTTAGCTTATTATTAGACTATGTTATATGAATAGGACCCATAGTTTTGTTAGCTTATTATTAGACTATGATATATGAATAGGACCCATAGTTTTGTTAGCTTATTATTAGACTATGATATATGAATAGGACCCATAGTTTTGTTAGCTTATTATTAGACTATGTGATATGAATAGGACCCATAGCTTTGTTAGCTTATTATTAGACTATGTTATATGAATAGGACCCATAGTTGTGTTAGCTTTTTATTAGACTATGTTATACACTAAAGGTTTTATTACAACACATGCACACCACAATTACACAGTTTATTAGAATATCGAGAAATGAAGGCCCTTATCAATCGTCCTAAAAATGTATATGCTGCATAAAATAACATTGATAATTCGTCTAGTTGACAGATTAGCTTAGCCACTAATACCAGACTGAATTTAGTAAGTGTAAGCAAGATAAATTGAAATGGATTATACAAAATAAGCTTCTAGATAGGATAAACCATTGGTGAGAAAAATAGTCTATGAGATAGGCATTAAGACTTATCACAGCTACTTTAGTGTTTAATTCCATTCACACCCAGCATTGAATATATGATTATAGTTAATATTGTACACTTGACCAAAAAAACAATCTTTACACTAACGATCTAAACATTCTGGAAGTGGGTCGAAAACTTATGATAATAACTCACAGACGTATGTTTCACCTGATTAATTCCATTCACACTTGATTATTTACAGCTCACCAGTGTAAAGATTGTGTTTTGGTCGAGTGTACATACTTGTTACAATAATGTAGGTAAGGTATATGTTAGTATTGGTTAAGTTAGGTTAATTCATGCAAGGTTGAGAAATTATAGTGCAACTAAGCTATGTTACTGCTAATGGGAGATTCACATGAGCTCCTATTTGGTCAACATTCCATCGGGAATTTTTTTAGTGATAACACCTTGACTTTCGTCTTAAGGGGGCCCACCTCTTTATTTTTTTCTCTCTCTTTCTCCCTCTTTCTCTGGGTTGTATCCATTAGGCCCCATTCAGCCTACTGTTTTAAGACGTTTATCCCCATCCAGGTGTTGATTTTTTCCTGGCGAGCCACCATATTAAAAAAAAAAACTGGACAGCAGGCTAAATTTGTAAATTTTTCGATAGAAAATGTCTCCGGCGAAGCCGTATTTCTCCATAGAATGCTGGCTCGCTATCGCTTGCCAGGAAGAAATCTACACCTGGATGGGGATAAACATCTTAAAACAGTAGGCTGAATGGGACCGAATGGATACAAGCTCTGCAGAGGAAGAGAGAAAAGGAGAGAAAATAAGCAGGCACCCTCCATTAAATTGTCTTGGGCGGCTGAATAACTGTCCGTCAACAGCTACCGATAAAATTTGCCAGGAAAGGTGATGATGTGATTCTCCCCAAGATATGTTTGAGCTAAGGAGCATTACATTCTGAAGTATCAACATGGGATGGTAGGTCACACATAGTAAGGCCCTGGTTCCAGTACAGGCCATCAGCACACTGTTCCTCATGGGGGGAGCCGTTGTAGCACCGATAGTACTGTAATAATTGAAGCCATTTAATAAATACATACATACATATGTAAGTCTGATGGCTTGCTTCACAAGGAAGCTAGTCTATAGGGATGAGCATGGCAGATATCGCCTCCGGGTTCTAAAACATGCATCCTTTGTCCCACTCCACAGTGCCATTTCCACTATGTGGATTAAGACCATTAGCACTGAAGGAGCACACCAACAGTAGTCCCTCACGTGGATCGCAGTTCCACCACTGTTTTACTATATACTATACCCCATTTGGGGGTCCAGGCCCGCAGCTACTAAGCACAGGAGTGTTTTGAAGGGAGGATCCACAGATCCATCACTATAAAGGCTGACTGCACCACTGAAGGCGTGGCCGGTGGGGTCGCCACATCCCTACGCCAAAATGCCATTCGTTTTTGTAATGGCCAATCCTATTTACACTGCTGGGATTTAATTAATATATTTGTTTATGCTTGGAATAGAAAGTTGATTTTGTGCAAGAAAAAGTATATATTTGCTGATTATATAATTAATACTAAAATAGAATGCCAGAACTTAATTTATAGGACATCTTGAAGTATTTGAACCCCGCTAAGCCTTGTTGTAACCTATCTCAAGTGCAGTATACAGTGCCAGAAGTGTTTGTGGCATAATGAACAGAGGTATAGTTTGTTAATTATATTAATAGATTAGCAAAGACTAGAATACAAGTGGGATTCATATTATACTACAATCCCTTAATTTAAGGTTGGGCAGAAATCGTAACCTCTAACCTTTGTAACTCAAAAAGGACTAGAGTAATCGAGCAAATTTTTCTACCAAATAGGAAGACTTGGCCAGGGAATCGGTGTGGAAATTGATAGCTCATTTGCTCTAGCCCTTTTTGAGTTACAGAGGTTAGAGGTTACGATTTCTGCCCAACCTAGAATGAACGGACTAGTTATATTAACCCTGTCCAACATAAGTTGCTAACTTACTGATGGGGTGGCAGAGCGCCCGGTATTTCCTTCACAACACTCTCTGACGCTGAGGTACCGGTAGAAGTCGGAGGTATTTGGGGTTACCACAAACCGACAGATTCTGATCTAACTCACCTAACTTACTGAGCTCCATATAACTTACTTATTAAGCTACTTCACTACGTTCATATGACGCGATCGCATCATATGATACTCTTGGGTGTAACGCCATATGATGCGATCGCGTCATATATTACCGAGAGGGTTAATAGATTAGTAAAAACAGGTGCGAATCCCAGACTATTGAGAGAAGATGTTAGTTGGATTATATTGGTAGGGTACAGTCATGGATAAGAATAGGGTGCACAATGAAGGGGAGATGGGTCGTTTTTCTGGTCCCCCTTCTCCCTCATGTTTAGCCCCATTACTTTTGAGATTTTAAGAACGCTCGCCCCATTCCTGTCAATTTTAAGACCTTTCGTGCCATTTAGGTGTTGATTTTTTCCGGGCAAGTGATAGCGAGCCTGTAATTTAAAAGGAACTGGCCTTCGGCCAGGACATTTTTATAACGAAAAATTTATAAATTTATCTTGAAAGGAGGTCTACTAGGTCTAGGGGGTGTAAATTTAAGATTGATGGAGGTCTAGGGAACAAACTGAAAACCTCCCCTTAACCCTTGGAGTACCAGCGACGGGTGTTATATTGTATTCCAGCAATACTTAGACGATATTGTGCAGCTTAGGAAGGATCTGTGGTAGTTAAAAATATTGGTTGAGATAGTTTGAAGACTTATTATTGCTAGAGATCCTCCCTAAGCTGAATAAAATTGTCTTATAGTTGCCAGAATACGATAAAAGGGACGTTCACGGTACTGTATGGGTTAAGAGAAACAATTATGATACACTGATGAAATATTATGAAAACCTTATTGAACTACATTAACCTGATAACTGTATGTCTATAATTCATGTTCACTGTCTGGAATATGGCATTATGTAGTGTTCAAGTATTTTTTATCCACGACTGTACCTCAATTTAATACTTTATCATAAGCCTACCCACCACATTAAAGATATCCAAACTGTTTCCAGCAAAGCATTAAGACATTAATTCATATTATAACGTAAAATTTGCAAAATAAGCAAACTAAAACAGGAACGACACATAATAAAGACAAAATAACTATATAAATACCAATAAACACAAGGAATACTTGATTTACATAGAATAACATATATACATAGAGCATATGGACCTCACATATCACATATCTCTCGCCGTTCCATCTAATCACTTATAGACAACACGCAGCTGCAGGCACGACCTCCCGAAATCCATCATTCTGAATCCTCGCTTCCTTGTGAGGACAGAGTCCACCTGGCCAAGCTGAGATGTGGGCACCATCCAGCTCTTCTGAGCTATCAGAAGTGACTGGATGTCTCCATCGACGACACCTTCCCGGGATGCAACACAGCACCCCATACTATTAAACACATCATAGAAGACTGCATTCTACACAATCACTTACGCCAACAACATAAACTACACTCCTTGAGAGCCCTGTGGAAAAGCCCGATCATGGCCATGGCCTTCCTTAGGGACTCGGTGCTGTTCTGCCAGGCAGCCTAGGGAACGACAACAACAACAACCATTTGGTTAAATCGAGGTGATCTGGCCTTAAATATTACCGGTAAATTATCAATTCCCATATACAATGATAGTGGAAGAGATGGACAGTAGCAGCCTGGTCACGTATAGAGTTTGTAAGTAGGCTATGAGGGCAATACTGTATATATTTGGAGTTACAGTATAGAGCTGCATTTAGGACACTGTAGAGTGTAAGAACGTGGACATACCTTAAGAGAGAGAACAAATACAGACAAAATGAAAGAAATAGTCACTCTATCATGGATTTAAACTAATTTGTTTAGATATAGTATGTGAAAACCATATCAACTCAATTTTACTTCACCTGACCCCCCCCCCTTCCCTCCACAAGGTTTGTATTGGTAATATTAACAAAAAAACAAAAATAGAATTATCATATCACATAACCACACATCACTCAAAATATTTACATAATTAAGAGCCACATAAGCACACACAATAAATATCACACATAAATAGCTTACCTTGTCACAGTAGTTTGCTGTTGAGTTCACATTACAACATAACTTTTTATGTGCACCCACATGATAACATACTATGGAGTCACACATAGAACAAAATCCTCATACCCTCATCTTCACACACTATTTACACACTCATCTTAATGCAGTCAGTTGGAGGTAAGTATGTGTTGCCGATCTCATATATCCAACATGAAAACAAATCACATAACCAAGCATCACACAGGGTCCTATCCAGAGTGAGGCTTGGCATCCTCTACCCAACCTTAGCCGTTTCTGTCTGTCTCTTTTACTGTACTACTATTCCTTCTAAGTGCTGGCAAGATTGTCCAATTGGGTGGCACTGCAAGGGGGTTGCGGACTTTGGGGGCATTGGCCCGGGGGTGCAAGCCCGTGGGCTGACAATCCCCTCCCCCGCCGCCCTCTCAGACAGATCTCTCTCTTGTCACCCTGGCCCTTTCGAGGGCCGGAGCATCTGGAGCGGCTTCGGGCTACCGGACTCGGGACTTTTCAACCAGAAAGTCTGGGGAGCTACAACAAAACATAACATACGGCCATATCCTCATTGGTGAGGATTGGTGATGGGCTGGTCTATCAGAGTGAGAACTGAGCGATCTCTGCCATACCCATAGCTTACTCTGACTGTTCCTTTTACTTATATATTTTCTAGATGTCAAGTGACGGCGTCTCTTCCGTGGATTGACCTCCCAATCTACCAAGATTGGAAACTAAAGCGTCACATTTTTCCTTTGCCCCTCAACTTTCTCTTCATAATTGCTGAGGGGCACAGGACCCTGGGTTGGGCTTTGGTTTCCTGGGCGTTTCTGCACCCTCCTCAGCTCCCCGCCATGGAGTGGCTTCGGTCACCCAGGCTTTATTGTGGTCGGCAGGGAGGGTTCTGTTGGGGCGCTTGGTTATGGCCTTGGCCTTGCTCGGGGACTTGGGGCTGTTCGGCCAGGCAGCTTGGGGAACAACAACAACAACAACAACAACAACAACAACATACAGCCAAATATGTATGTATGTATGTATGTATGTATGTATGCATGTATATACTCTGGCACATACCACCAAGCTGGGAGTGGCAGACTCCAGACAGAGCCCGAACAAGGACAACACAACACAACACAAATAAAAAACAAAACAAAAAACAACAACAAAATCACACACATTTAGGTTGCCCAGAAGATCCAGAGACCAGGGATTACTAAGGGCACTCCAGCACTCCCCTAGCCCCCGACCTCCAAATTGGAGCACAAAATAAATAACCACACACTTACCTTATCACAGTCAATATGTGGGAGATATGTGTTGTCGATCTCACAAATCCACAAGGTGCAGTGAGTGGTATCCACTTGGTTCTCCCAGTTACATATGTGAAGCTGTTCGTCGAAGAGAGTACCCGGCCCGCAGAGCTCCAGAACCGCCTGTCCGTTCACACACACCCAATACTGAAAGAATATTGAGTTTTTGGTAAGTTGGTAAAGTAACGCACCTTATCTTATGCATTAAATTCAACCTAACTCCAAAGAAATTATAAGTATATAAATCACATTCTTCCCAAACAGCCATTTACACACATATCAAATACTGAAAGACAATATATAAAAAAAGTGTAAGTTGTTAAAGCACCGTATTGCCCCCTTAACCAATAAACTATATGAAGCCTAAGGCTGAAAAACCATTGCAAGGCACCTACGGCCTCCGTCGAACGCGGTCATCTCCCAGCCAGTCCAAACTCTTCTCCTTCATAATCTCTCTCCCTCTGAGAACTCTTTCGGCTGATCCAATCCAAGAAACAACACAATAACTAGAGGCCCACGTCTCTTCAACAAACTCCCGGGGCGAGTAAGAGACATGAGGGGCGTCTCGTTAGACAACTTCAAGAGAGCCCTCGATGTCGATTTGCAAAAAGTGCCAGACAAGCCCATCTTCGCATGGGAGCGTGCTGCCCCTTCGAACAGTCTGCTGCACCAGATCACCACCCAGAACGAGGGGCAGTGCGCTCCTCGGTGCCACTAGCAGTGGCGAAATCAACAAAGGTAACAAAGGTAAGTGGAGCAGTAATAAGCCTCTTGGCGTAGAAACTGCTTCCAGACTCCTTGACATCCCCCCCTCCCCCAACCCCACTGCACTTCAAAGTGCCATTTCCACTATGTGGGTTAAAATCATTAGCACTGAAGGTGAACACCCAGAGCAGTCCCTGCCCTGTGCAGCAATTCCACCAGTGTTTTGCTACTTAACCCCTTCAGCACCATGATATCTTTTTACCTTTGATTCTGGTTAAAATTTGACAATTTTATGTCGTTTAAGAATGACCTGTTATTAAGAGGGTTAATTGAGATTGTATTTAACCATTTGAGTCGTAGAAATAGATTATAAACTTAAAGAAATCGTCCAATGGTAATCAGAGTATGACGAAAATTACATAATGGTGGAGAAGGGGTTAAAGTACATACTATACTGTGTATAACATAAACTGACCTTATTGCAGTCCTCGTGGGGGAACGTGGAGCCGTCGACGTGTTGGCTGCAGTCCGGGCGAGGGTGGACGGGCGGGTAGTCGGTGAACGGAGGTTGTGTGGGAGGGTACTGCGTTGGTGGGTACTGTGTGGGAGGGTATTGCGTGGGAGGGTATTTTGTAGGAGGATATTTCGTAGGAGGATAATCAGTGGGTGGGTATTGCGTGGGTGGGTACTGTGTAGGAGGGTATTGCGTGGGTGGGAACTGCGTGGGTGGGAACTGCGTGGGAGGGTACTGCGTAGGAGGGTATTGCGTAGGAGGATACTGCGTGGGTGGGTACTCCGTGGTACTCTGCTCAGTGGTAATCCTCGGGGTGGTGCCAATGGTAGGGGAGCACTGTAAACAAAATACCAGGTTTAGAAAAGAGATGGAATAGAAATATCTTGGTTTTTCTGAGTGAGTGCAAGCTTTCAATTGTATGCTATATGTATCTATGTTTATGTATATAAATTATTATCTCTATTTATATTTATTTATTTATTATATGTTATATTGCTATATGTACTGGTATTCCCTTCAAGTTCAGTTCTAAAAAACAATAATGTTAAATAAATTAACTAGTCTTATCCCTTTCTCAGTCTTTTTTTCACCTGAATCCAAAATTATGGGAGTTGTTGTAGGAAATAATTTGGTAGTTAATTAGTCAATTAATATATTAGTTTTAGGACGTGAGACTGGAACCACATTCTCTGTGGACAAAACGGTCTTTAAATTTGTATGCATATATGTATGTATGTTTGTTTTGCCTCCACCATGACAACATTTATAATCTCATTGCTCATAATCTTACATACACCAGTTAAAACTAAATAATGTATACTGTACATGTTTTTAAAATTTAGTTAACACTCCTTATAAAATATCTGTCACTAAGCTTCGATATGAATGAAAGTCATAGGGAGATTTAAAGCTCCTTATTTTTGTATATGTGGGCGCTTGTTGACATTTTATCTGACTCTCCGACTTTTTCCTTGTACTCCATAATTCATTGTTTACGCCACATTAACCTTTTAACCGCCACATTAACCTTTTAACCGCAATATGATTTAATCCTTCGGGCCTGCCCTATGAGAGCCTTGTTCTAGACTCAGTGGTCTGGTTAAGGGAGCCCACCTCGCTTTTTTTATCTTTCTCTCCCTCTCTTTTTGGCTTGTACCCATTCGGCCCCATTCAGCTTACTGTTTTAAGCCGTTTACCACCAACCAGGTGTCAATATTTTGCTGGCGAGCGGTAGCGAGCCAGCATATATATATATATTTGTTTACAGCAAGCTAAATTTGTAAAAATTTTGGAAGAAAAAATTCTCAGGCGAAGCTGGATTTCTCCATACAATACTGGCTCTATCGACACCTGGATGGGGATAAACGTCTTAAAACAGTTGACTGAATGAGGCCATATGGATACAAGTCAGAGAAAGAAAGAAAAGGAGAGAAAAAAAAAAATAGGTGACCCCCCTTAAACAAACTTTTAATTAACTGTATATGTGGGCCCTGGTTCTTTGCCAGAGGGGAGGATAAGGAGACTATAAATTATTGTTATTTTAAATTGGAAAGAATGCACTTTGTCCCTTTGAGCTATACATGTTAACTTGAAGGTGATTGGCTGATGGTATGTATGTATATACTCAGGCACATATGCCATAGCTGGCTGATGGTAATGTATCGTATGTGTTTTTTTTTTTCTTTTTTAACATTATCAGCCAATTATCTCAAAGTACAGTTCTTTTGCTCAAAGCGATTTAGTGCAAATTCGGCAGGTAAGACAAATTGACTATAATATTCCTAATATAACTATAAATTATTAATATAATTATAATAAAATTATAATGTAATTATAAAATAACTATATTAAATAGAGAGCTAAATTCAAGATACGTCAGAGTCAACATGCCTGGACACTGATCTTCAGGCAATTTTAAGTCATAGGATGAGGGAAAGATAGATTAAAGGCTCTGGTTTCTTGTTATTGAGTAAAAGATAGATTATAGGGTCTGGTTTCCTATTATTGAGGGAAAGATAGATTAAAGGCTCTGGTTTCCTATTATTGAAGGTAAGATAGATTAAAGGCTCTGGTTTCTTATTAATGAGGGAAAGATAGATTAAAGGCTCTGGTTTCTTATTAATGATGGAAAGATAGATTAAAGGCTCTGGTTTCTTATTAATGATGGAAAGATAGATTAAAGGCTCTGGTTTCTTATTAATGAGGGAAAGATAGATTAAAGGCTCTGGTTTCTTATTAATGAGGGAAAGATAGATTAAAGGCTCTGGTTTCTTATTAATGATGGAAAGATTGATTAAAGGCTCTGGTTTCCTATTATTGAGGGAAATATAGATTAAAGGCTCTGGTTTCCTATTATTGAGGGAAAGATAGATTAAAGGCTCTGGTTTCCTATTATTGAGGGAAAGATAGATTAAAGGCTCTGGTTTCCTATTATTGAGGGAAAGATAGATTAAAGGCTCTGGTTTCTTATTATTGAGGGAAAGATAGATTAAAGGCTCTGGTTTCCTATTATTGAAGGTAAGATAGATTAAAGGCTCTGGTTTCCTATTATTGAGGGAAAGATAGATTAAAGGCTCTGGTTTCCTATTATTGAGGGAAAGATAGATTAAAGGCTCTGGTTTCTTATTATTGAGGGAAAGATAGATTAAAGGCTCTGGTTTCCTATTATTGAAGGTAAGATAGATTAAAGGCTCTGGTTTCCTATTATTGAGGGAAAGATAGATTAAAGGCTCTGGTTTCTTATTATTGAGGGAAAGATAGATTAAAGGCTCTGGTTTCCTATTATTGAGGGAAAGATAGATTAAAGGCTCTGGTTTCTTATTATTGAGGGAAAGATAGATTAAAGGCTCTGGTTTCTTTGTATTGAGGGAAAGATAGATTAAAGGCTCTGGTTTCCTATTATTGAAGGTAAGATAGATTAAAGGCTCTGGTTTCCTATTATTGAGGGAAAGATAGATTAAAGGCTCTGGTTTCCTATTATTGAGGGAAAGATAGATTAAAGGCTCTGGTTTCCTATTATTGAAGGTAAGATAGATTAAAGGCTCTGGTTTCCTATTATTGAGGGAAAGATAGATTAAAGGCTCTGGTTTCCTATTATTGAGGGAAAGATAGATTAAAGGCTCTGGTTTCTTATTATTGAGGGAAAGATAGATTAAAGGCTCTGGTTTCTTTGTATTGAGGGAAAGATAGATTAAAGGCTCTGGTTTCCTATTATTGAAGGTAAGATAGATTAAAGGCTCTGGTTTCTTATCAACAAGAATATGTAACTTGACTTTACACTACGTTGCAATTAGTCGTAGGATTAGGGAAAGATAGAATAAGGGCTCTGGTTTCGTTTATATGGAGGGAAAGACAGATTAAGGGGGTACTACTCGCTTCTTCTGGACCCCCTTCTCCCTCATGTTTAGTATATTTGTTTTGAGGTTTTAAGACGTTCGTTCCGTTAGTTTGGCAATTTTGAGACCTTTTGCCTCATTTTTTTGTCAATATTAAAACTATTCGTGCCCTTTAGATGTCGATTTTTTCCTGGCTAGCGATAGCGAGCCTCTAATTTTAGAAGGAACCGGCCATCGGCCGGAATATTTTTCTACCGAAAAATTTACAAATTTATCTTGAAAGGGGGTCTAGGGAGTGTTTTTCTAAGCTTAATGGAGGTCTAGCGAGGAAACTCAAAATAAATAAACACATAAATACAGTACAGTATATAGACCAAAAACCAAGCACTACCCCCTTAAGGGCTCTGGTTGCTTATCAACAAGGCTATGTAACGTGACATTACCGCTATGTAGCCATCAGCCGGCTCAGTGAAGCCTCTCTTGATGTTTCGGATCAGGTGGAAGTCCTCGTTGTAGCAGGCGGGGAGGAAGTCGTCGGTGTCTATCGTCCACACCAACACCCCGGCCAGGTCGCTGTTCTTGGCGAAGCGGGCCTGCAGAGGAGTCAAAGGGATAAAGGAAGGCAAACAACAACAGATAATCTAGTTCTAACAAAGCTACCTATTAATACAGAAAAAGAAGAAATAGCGCAAAATGGTGTGTGCATGTCAATATCCTTAGATTTGTTACATACTGTACATATATATATACTGTACATACACATACTGTACATATACAGTATATATACTGCACATAAAAATGAAAAGCTATTGAAGATGTCGTCCCAAAAACAACTTGCCCCACATTTGCACGAGGAACTTGCCCCGTTTTGGTTAGGTTAGGGTAGGGTAGGTTAGGTTAGCTTATGTTAGGTTAGTTTTAAAACAAAAAAATTACTTCGTTTCTGGGCGAGAACACGTCGGGGTGAGTTGTTATCGGGGCGAGTCCTCCAGTATTAGATACAAATTGATACAGGAATGCAAACAACAACAGATAATTTAGCTCTAACAAAGCTAACCATTAACCCTTTGAAGATTATGATGCATTTTGACAGTTCATTCTGGTCATCATTAGACGATTTTAGACAGCTTAGGAAGGAACTGTTGGAATTATAAGGGTAAAGGCTATCTCAATTTACCCTTTGACGTGCATATACCCTTTCTAATCTGATAAAAAATCGTCTAGTAATAGCCAGAAAACAGAAAAGAAATGTGTAATCAGATCTCAACAGGGTCAATTCCTAAAAAGAAGTATAGTACGGTTGCGCGCTAATAAGTCATGTCTCAGCTGTCATTACGTTTGGCTTGCTCTGTGCTGTATTTATGCGTCAGATGTTGAATAGGGTGGGTAAGTGTAGGAACATGTTTGTATATTTCACTCGATATGAAGAAATGAAGCTTAGATATTGCTGATACCAACTATTGATCAAAACATACTTGGTGCCGAGACATCACCTATTAGCGCGACTGTACAGTCGCGCTAATAGGTGATGGCTCGGCACCAAGTATGTTTTGATCAATAATTGGTATCAGCAATATCTAAGCTTCATTTCTTCATATCGGGTGAAATATACAAACATGTTCCTACACTTACCCACCCTATTCAACATCTGACAGACATTAAAACAGCACAGAGAGAGCCAAGCATAATGACAGCCGGGACATCACTTATTAGCGAGACCGTACATACTGGAGTGCACATGTCAATTACTCTAGACATTCTTGCTATAAAAATGAAATAGACGAGGGATTAATTGTTGCCTATTTTTATTTATGGAGGTTATTGGACGTGCAGTAGAAATACGGCTCCTGTATATACGGTCGTTATATTTTGTTTATATATTTTGAGGATTTAACTTACTTTGGTCATTTTCGAGCAATGTATTTCAGTTTGTCCACTAGCTTAACAAAAACGCCTTCCCAGACTTCCTTCAAACTATGAAAATCTCTAATCCTCCTTCAAGCTAAAGTTTCACATTTTGTTTATAGAAAAAAATGTCCCGCCAAAGGCCGATTACTTGTAAGTCACAGGCTCACTATTGATAGCTCAGAATAATATTGACACCTGAATGGGGTGAAGCATCTCATAACTCCATGATTTACAAACCTTCTCGTAAACAGAGTTCGCGTCGTCAAAGCCGCACCAGACCTTATCGGACGTACAGTAGAAGTACGGTTCGTGCATGTCCGGGTCGTTCACAGCCTTACAGTCGTCCATCTCTTGGAACCGCAGGCAGATCTGTCGAGAGACGGGGTTAGGTTAGAATGATTATTTCCAATTTACAATTATCTCTCGATTTATAATTGGGTTGCGTTCCAGAAAACCCGATCTTAAAATGAAAAATCATACAACAAACCCTAAGACTAATCGGGTAAATGGGGATGCGTTTCTCGTTCCAGCCAAAACCCAAACAAAAACACCTAAAAAAATTATAATAATATCGTAAATTGGGGCATCGGATAGTGAGGAAGACCTGTACTGAATCTCTCCATCAATCTATCTTACTGATGCACCTCCTACCAAGAGCTGGGCTAGGGTGGGTTCCCTGATGTGTCAAGGACTTCAGTGGACAGTTGCCTTGCCACAGATTACTAGACTGCACCATGCGCCAACATCACTGTCGTCTGCCAATAACCAACACACACTGGCTGGCCAGAGCCTCGAACCGTCAACCTCACGATGTGAAGGCGAGTGCTCTACTATGGTCTATGTCAAATCTATGTAACTATTGATCTCTATCTCATATATCATGAAAAAAATAAAAAATAAAATGTTTATATATATATATGTATACTGTATATATATATATATATATATATATATATATATATATATATATATATATATACATACATACATACATACTACATACATACATCTATCTATCTATTCCCTGATGCCGTGATCCCCGAAGGGGTGGCCACGAACGAACCGCCCCCATGCACCTCTGTCCCCAGTCAGTCGACGCCCCTCCCCCCAACCAGCACCGCCTTCATTCATATACTTCCTCACTCCATCCTTCCACCTCTCCTTCGGTCTACCTCTCCCTCTCTGTCCTTCCACCTCGCTCTCGTACACCCTCTTAGTCATTCTCTCACTTTCCATAAGTTCCATATGGCCGAACCATCTCAAGTTGTTACTTTTCACACTTTCCAGCACATCTACCTCCACACCATACCTCCTTCTTACTATCTTCATTAGTCTGTCTATCCCTCCATGTAACTCCGCACGCACTTCTTAAGTAATTAATTTCCACTGCTCTCACTCTTGGTCTGAGTCTCTCAACCAACGTCCATGCTTTGCTTCCGTAAGTCAGTGTCGGGATTACCACACTCTCATACAAAGAGTTCTTCACTTCCATACTGACCACCCTATTTCTTGTTACTGCTTTCAGCGTTCCTACAACCCTCTTCCCCTGTTGTACCCTCTCCCGCACTTCTTCATCCATAGTCCCATCTTTACTCAACACACTGCCCAGATACTAAAAAGAGTTGACAATCTCCATAGCCTGACCGTTCAACTTCACCTCACACTCTGTGACTTCACCCCTTTCGAAGACCATAACCTTGCTCTTCCACGCATTTCATTTACCTTCAAATTCCTTTTTCGCACACTGTTCCAAACTCATTTACCAAACCCTGCAGCTCCCATTCATTATCGCTCATCAGAACTGTATCATCCGCAAACAGCAGTATAGGCAACTTCCACTCATTTCCCTCCCATTTCAGCGATACACCAACATCCACTGCTCTTGATAGTATTTCTTTCATGACTCCATCCATATTACAGTAAACAACCACGGGGACATCACACACCCGTTTCAAACCAACATTCAGGTCAAAGAACTTGCTCTGCTCACTCTCCACACGTACTGCCGCCTTTGCACCCTCATACATACTCTTCACTGCTTTCAGCAACTTGCCATCTAGGCTACTCCGTATATTCTAAGTACTTTCCACAAACCTTCTCTATCCACTCTGTCATAGGCCTTCTCCAAGTCCATAAAGGCAACATACACCTTTTCTTTCTTCTCCAGATATTTCTCCACAACACAATTCAGGGTAAAAATCTGATCTACACATCCTCTTCCCTTCCTAAAACCTCCCTGCTCGTCGCCTATCCATTTCTCCGTTCTCACTCTCACTCTCTCAATCACTACCCTACTGTATACCTTCCCTACTACGCTTAGAAGACATATTCCTCGGTGGTTACCACACACTCCTCTTTCCCCTTTGCCCTTATATAGGGGGACTATTATGCCAGTCTTCCAGTCATCGGGTGCACTCCCCTTCTCCCATGCTAGTTTGCACATTTTCCATATCCATTCAATCACTATCTCAACACCATACCTCAACATTTCCCCACACACTCCATCTGTTCCTGGTGCTTTCCCCAACTTCACTCTTTTCATGGCTTCCCACACTTTTGACCTCCTGATCCCCACCTCCTCCTCGACTACTTCTCTTCTTCTCCATCCCATACCATATCCAACTATGTTTGCTGGCTCTTCATTCCTTACATTTAGCAACCCATTGAAGTACTCCCTCCATCTTTCGACTCTCTCTTGCTTCTCGGCTAGCATTCTCCCATTCTTATCTTTCACACCCTTACTGTTTCCCTTGCTACCTTCCCTAACTGTCTTGACTTCTTTCCAGAGCAGTTTCTTACTCTCCTCCATTTTACACTCAGATTCCTTCCTAATTCCTCATCTACTCTTCTCTTACTTTCCTTCACTACTCTCTTCACCACCCTCTTACTCTCCACGTACCTCGCTCGTTTCTGTCTCTCGATATCTTCATTCCCTCTACTACCCAACCACTCTCTATATGCTTTCTTCTTTTCTTCCACAGCTATTTTTACCTCTTCTGTCCACCATGCTGTACCTTTCACTCCCCTCCCTCCACACACCTCCTCACATGCTGCACAGATCTCTTCCTTAAACACCTTGCTCATCTCCTCCACTTCCTCCATAACTTCCAGGTCGAACCCACCTAGTCGTCTTTCTACTGCTCTCCTGTACTCTTCCCTGACTTCCTCCTCCTGTAAACTCTCCACCCTCCCCACCATTCCACCTTCCTCTTGCCTCCCTCCCGCTCTCCTCACTCACTTCTTTTGTATCCTAACCTTAGCTACTACTACATAATGATAAGACAGACCCCCTCCAATACCCCTATACACCCTAGCATCCATCACAGATTTCTTCATTCGTTCATCCACACATACAAAATCAATCAATGACTTTCGTTCCACCACTGTCTTAACCTTCATCGTCCACACCCGTTTCCACGTGTAGCCTACCTGTGGATCATTCTGTGTCGGAAGAAGGTGTTGGCTATCCACAGCCTCCTCCCCACACATACTGTACGTCCACAAGTGCACTACCATTCCCATTCACCTCTGATGGTACCCCCCACCCTCCCACCACTCCCTCAACTTTCCTATATATATATATATATATATATATATATATATATATATATATATATATATATATATATATATATATATATATATATATATATATATATATATATATATATATATATATATATATGGGGAGATTGTAGGCACCAATCGTCCAGGGCAGTACCCAGGGGAAGCCACATAGGCATATGATAAGGAGTTGCTGGAACTCCTATTTCATTTGCCTGGCTTCACCCACTGTTTCTATTTGTGCCTCACCTAGACAGAGAGCAAGCCAGCCAACTCTCCCACGAATGACAGTGAGCCTGTAATTTTTCTATCAAAAAATGTATAAATATATCTTGAAGGGGGGTGTAAGGGATGTTTTTTTTTATTTTAGCTTGATGGAGGTCTAGGGAGGAAACTAAATACATATAGAAAGATATATAAACAAGCAAATAAAAGTGCCCATCCCCCCTCAACTTGCCTACTGTGCATTATGCTTCTCATGGCACTGGGCCAGAGACATTAAGGGGGGATGGTGCACTTTTTGGTAAAAAAAAATCATTTGTATATTATTTTTCTAGTTTCTTCCCTGGACCTCCATCAAACTTAAAAAAACACCCCCTAGACCCAACTTCAAGATAATTGTGTAAATTTTTCGGTAGAAACGGTCGGTTCCTCTTAAAATTACAGGCTCGCTATCGCTTGCCAGGAAAAAAATCAATACCTGAATGGCACGAGTTCTTAAAATTGACAACGAAATGGGGTGAAAGGTATTTAAATCGCTAAACTAATGTGCCGAACTTTTTAAAATCTGAAAACTAATGTGACTAAACCTGAGGGGGTATGGGGACCAGAAAAACGGCCCATCTCCCCTTAACCAAATGGTGTTTTTTGACTAACCTCATTGAAGCCTAATGTTCCCGGGATTTTAATGTACGGACCAGCGGGCGAGGGATTGTGTGCCTGAGCGTACATGCCGTTGTCGTCGATGTCGTCCAGTGTCCAACATCGGCCGTACGTCGGGATCCCCATCACCATCTTCTCCTTCGGTAGCCCCAGTTCAAGGTAGTAGTTGATGGTGTAAGCCTGAACAGAAACATAATATATAATTGTTATACGATCCTTTCACTCATATTTAGACAACTCATAACTCAATTCATACTTGTGACACGACTTTTGTATATGCCTGTACAAGGAGCTGTTAGCTGTGGTCCAGAGGCAAGACCACAGGTGTCCTTATCAATAGCTAAGGTAAACATGCTGATTAATCATTACATTCCTATAATAAAGACTTGCTAACCTAAACACCAGGAGACCCCTGGACTGGAGTTATGCACGATTATTCACTCGTCATGTATTATTATTCACTCGTCATTCAGGATTATTCACGCTTTCATCATTGGTTATGCATTCTCGGAAGACAAGGTGCGGTTGAACCTAGGCATGACGGCGATCACACGAGAGAGAACTCGACAGACACGAGTCGAGGGCGGAGGTCCACTCACCACGTTCTCACACACCCCTTTCACCATTCTCAACATTTCATCACTTCACACCTGATTTGATTCCTGACTGTGTTCCTGCATACTTATACAACAAATAAAGGAAAGGCTGATCGCATGGGTTGATTGATTCCAGACTCCTAATATGTCTATAACTATTAGTGGTGGCAGTTTTCTACAAACATTTTTCATCACAGAGAGGCCTACTGAAGATCCACCTCAACACGGTGTCATCAGAGTAAAGAACCTCACATAATAGTAAAGATGTATTCTCTGATAAACAGGGTTCCAAACCGGAGCAATTTTGTTGGACGACTTGAATGAATATGAAAAGAACTTCAAGAAATACACAAAAACCAACATGAAATAGCATTGATTTGGCAATTTTATCACTTCCAAAGACATCATTAATTTTGAACTATAGACCACAATTATATATTTGCATATACAAAAAGAAACACTAAAATGAAAGGACTCGGATTTCGTTTGACACCCTGCAGATGAAAACATTAAGCCGGTATCACACGGGAACTGTTATAGTCAACATTCGATGATCAACATTTTCCTGGCAACATTTAGGGAGTATTTTGCACTGGTATCGGAAACTAGATTGCTGGTAGATGAATTTAGGTAACCGAAATATTTCAAATGTTTACCTCAGAAGCTGCCAGACTAGTGTTGAGGGAAAAAGCGCTCGTGTGATACCGGCTTTAGCCACAGGATGTACTCTGTTTTTCGCAGCTAATGGCAAATTGAATCACTTAGTAGCTGATTTATCGATACTTAATGGAAATATATGGATCTACTATGGCTGTGTGTCATATTAATGCAAAGTTTTCATAATTAACATCATATTTCGCTACAAAATCTACCTTATAGCTGAGTAACAGAGATAGAAACAGGCAATTTACCCTCAGCTGGAAAAAAACCCTACCTGAAGATATAACCGATTAACCCCTTCAATACCGGTGATATCCTTTTCATTTTACTGTGGCCACTATTAGATGATTATATTCAGTTTAGGAAGGTCCTCTAACAACTAAAAATGCTACAAACTATTTCAATTAACCATTTGTATTACCATTAATCTTTCCTAAGCTAGATGATTATGTTCAGTTTAAGAAGGTCCTCTAGCAATTATAATGCTTCAAACTATATTAATGAACTCTTTTAATTTTATCAATCTTTCCTAAGCTGCATAACATCGTCTAAAAATAGATAGAATAAAGACATGAAAAACGTCTCCGGTAGTAAAGGGGTTAAGAATTACTGAATGATGTTTACTGAGGACTTTGACATAGGAACTCATAAGATCATACACAGCTGATTGTACAGTCGGCCAAATAAGTGATGTCGCGGCACCAAGTATATTTATATAAATAATTGGTATCAGCACTATCTAAGCATTAACCCGAGAAGCTCGACAGAACTCACGGAAATATCTGTTTAGCGAATGCGATAGGCCTCACGGAAGCAAGGCCATGAAAAAAACTTTCAAAAACAACCCAGGGGCTCTCAAAACAAAGGAATATATCATTAGGTGAGAAAATTCCTCTCTAGTACTTCCTACCACTCATCCATATGTTTCTCACCCCCCCCCCTACCCTCCTTCCCCATTTTTTCCCCCTCCTCAATTATCACCTATTTTCCCTCTTACTTTCATAATTTATCGGCTATTTTCCAGCGGTTTCGTACACAACAGTGAGTCATTTAGAGATCCTATACAACGAGAGAATCTCTCCCGCATCGATCAGTGCGGCGAGACAGCTCAGAGGGGGAGGGTGTGAGTCTCGCCGCCTCCCGCCTGAGAATACAAGCGGGTGGGGAATATCTTTTTTTTTAGCCACCCAAATGCTATCCCCACTTATTTTATCACTCTTGAAGGTTCATAATTATGTTCATCATATTTGTAAAATATGTGGTCATGGAAAATTAATGATGGTTTATATGATAGATATAACAAATGATGTCAGAATATTGGGTAATTAATTCACATATAACTACATGTGACCCCTATTGCACGCTTACCGGGTTAATTCATCATTTCGGGTGAGATATACACTATACAGTACAAACATGTTCCTATCTTTAAACACCCTATTCAACATATGACAGACATTAATACAGCATACAGCGAGCAAAACGTCATGACAGCGGAGACACGACTTATTTAGCCAACTACTAACTAAGGAGGCTAGGCATCCTCCTCCCCTTGTAGACGAGACAGAGAAGGGGCGAGGGAACGTGAAAGTGGTCCCGGACCCTAAGAATTGGAACTTTAAATGTTGTTTCTGTTTGGTCTCTGTCTTGTGTCTGCCAGCTCCAGCTATGGGGTATGTGCCTGAGTATATACATACATACTGTACATACATACTAACCACGTTGAATTGTTGATTGAGGCCTTCATCTTGGTGGTAGGGACAGAGCGGAGCGTTGTGGTGGGTGTAGTTGTCAAAGGCGCCGTGGTAGTCGTAGGCCATAATGTGGAACTGGTCGTAGGAATCCACCAGGTCGGGGATGTTGTAGCTTGCGTCGATGGTCGGTCGCCCGGCCGCCATAGCTGTTGTGAAGAGCAGGGGAGGCTGGAATTTGTCGAAAGCTTTCCGGAACTCACGAGAAAGGATTGAAAAGTTTTCCTGTTGGGGAGATTCTAGATTAGTTATAAGCTCCAAGTGGTTAAGGGGATCTATCTATCTATCTATTGCCGGACGCCTTACTCCCCTTACGAGGGTGGCCATACACAGAATGTCCCCAAGCAGACCTATTCCCTGTGAGAGGGAAAACCCAAGCCAGTTTATTGAAGGACTTACAGGATTGACCACTCAAATTAGGATCCGTCCAACTCCGAGGCCCTCTGTGTATCTTGTTAGCACTATTTTTCTACAGTGGTGTTCGGCTAATCCATCCACTAACCTGCCTTACCCTTAGGTAAGCAGTACGGATTTTTATCAGGTTTACTCCCCTAGACAGGTTGCCAACCAAGGCTGAAGAGTCCCATCCACCCGGATTTGTATAAGGTTGTCTCCCCTAGATGAGTTGCCGACCAAGGCTAACGAGTCCCATCCACCCGTATGGAACTATTAAGAGTGCATAATTCAATGCAGGATATACAGTGATATACAAGAGTGAGAGGGGTGGAATTGAGTTACTTGAGAAGTGCGTGCGGAGTTACATGGAGGGATAGACAGACGAATGAGGAAGTAAGAAGGAGGTGTGGTGTGGAGGTAGATGTGCTGGAAAGTGTGAAAAGGAACACCTTGAGATGGTTCGGCCATATGGAACGTATGGGAAGCGAGAGAATGACTAAGAAGGTGTACGAGAGCGAGAGGTAGACCGAAAGAGAGGTGGAAGGATGGAGTGAGGAAGTATATGGATGAAGGCGGTGCTGGTTAGGAGGGGCGTCGACTGACTGGGGACAGAGGTGCATGTGGGCGGTTCGTTGGTGGCCACCCCTTCGGGGATCACTGCGTCAGGCAATAGATAGATAGATATACAATATATGGTTGAATTTTTTTAAGCCACCTATGGAAAATTGTATTTGTCAAAAAACAATAGTGACTAACCCTGTCCTCGGGCACCCCTCCTCTGGCGGCCGGGTACTCCCAGTCCAAGTCCAGGCCGTCAAACTTGTGCTTCTGGATTAGTCGGATACTGCTGTCTATAAACGACTTCCTCAGCGTGGGGTTGCCGGACATCTGTGTGGCAGATAGATATATAGATTAGATAGATAGATTAGATAGATAGATAGATAATACAGATAGATAGATAGAGAGACAGGCTAGACATATGGCTAGATATATATATATATATATATATATATATATATATATATATATATATATATATATATATATATATATATATATATATATATATATATATATATATTCAGAGAGAGAGAGAGAGAGTTATATTCCGTGAAACTTGTGCTTCTGGATCAGTCGGATACTGCTGTCAATGACGGACTTCCTCAGCGTGGGGTTGCCGGACATCTGTGTGGGAGATCGATATAATTTAGATATGATAGATATATAGATAAAACAGATAGATAAATAGATACGACATACAGATAGATAAATAGATGAAATTAAATAGATGGATAAACATACAGACAAAACACATCTTGGAAGTTGATTCAGATTCAGCTGTTTGTGAACGACTTCCTCAGTACTGGGTTGCCTGACATCTATAAGTATATAGAAAATATATCGTAGAAACATGAGATAAGAACCATATATATAAATACATACATATATACCAACATACAGAGAGTTATACCGTTATTGTTTACCTTCTTGATCAATTGGACGATTTTTTCAACAAATAGTCCATTCATTATTGATAGGTCAGAAATCGTGACCCTTAACCTCAATAACTGGAAAAGGGCTGGAGCAAGTGGGCTGTAAATTACCACACCTATTCCTTGGCTGACTCTTCTCAAATGGTATAAATATTAGCTCCATTACTCTAGTCGTTTATGAGTTATAGGGGTAAGTGGTCACGATTTCTGGCCTAATTATAATGAAGGTATTATAGGTTTGCTGATATCTGTATGTTGGATAGACAGAGAGATAGAGAGGCAGATTAGGCATATAGCCAGATAAAATATATAGATATACACACATACAAAGGGGTTAGTTTGTGCATAGGTAGCTCGTACACATATATCAACCCATATATTATATACTCACGACAGAAAAGCTATTTATATCTATTTATCTTCCTCATATTTAATATTCCAGACTTCTAACTAGCTTTATAACGCTCCCCAAACCCCCATCTAGCTCAAAGTCGCCCCCTCAGACCCCCAGCTAGCTTAAAAACTTCCTTCAGATCTTTCAACAAGCTAAATTTGTAGTCCTGACTGAAAGCCGACCTCTTCTAAATGACAGGCTTGCTATCGCTCACCAGGAAAATATCGACAACTTAATGGAAAGAAAGACCTTAAAATGGATACATAAATCTGAGGAAACGCCAAAAAATCACCACCTCAATGGAAATAAAAACAAAATCGACACCTAAATGTGGCGAGACTTCTATTAATCGAGTTATTTTATATATATATAATGTCGTGTGTCCAGGCATTTTGGCTCGAACGTCCCTTGATTTTGGCCCTGTCACTCTTGCAACTATGGGGGAGGCACTCGCTATAGGTAGTTCTGCCTTTTGCCTCCCTCACTCACATAGAAAAAAAAAAAAAAAAAAAAAAAAAAAACCTCCCAACACAATAATCCTCGGAGTCCTCCCACCGCCAGAAAAACTATGAGGTCCGGGTTGAGTCTTTTAAGGGGCAGTGTCTGTCTGTCAATCTAACTATACTGTATATATCTATCTATCTATCTTGCCCTCATCTTGACCCCCAACTAACCCCCTGACCTCCAACTAGCTTTATAACGCTCCCCAAACGCCTTCTAGCTAAAAATCGCCCCCTCAGACCCCCAACTAGCCTAAAAACTCCCTTCAGATCTCTCTACAAGCTAGATTTGTAGTCCCGACTGAAAGCCGACTTCTTCTAAATGGCAGGCTCGCTATCGCTCGCCAGGAAAAATTACACCTACATTTTGCTCGCCAGGAAAAAGAAATCGACACTTAAATATGGCGAGACGTCTAAAAATCGTGTTATTCGTTATACTCACGACAGAATAATCCTCCGAGTCTTCCCTCCATCCTCCCACAGCTAGAAGAATGATGAGATCCGGGTTGACTTCTTTAAGGGCCACGAACCTGTCGTAGGCGCAGTTGTTACCTATGTTGCCCTGGTTGTCTGTCTCACCGGGGCATAACTCGTTCCACGGGTCCAGTACCTGTAGCGAGAGAAGTAAGGGTTTACCGATGGGCGTATTTATTTCCTCATTGATGTATCTTTTTATCATTTATTTACTTTCCTCCCTAGACCTCCATTAACTTGTAGCATCTGGATTGATTTTTGGATAGAACTAGGTTTTTAATAAATAGTATATATATACAGTAGTTTTGTACTTGATATATAGAAAGTTACATTCATAAATTCGTTTCCCGAGATATAGGCTACTTACAAAATAAATATAAGTGAAGTCCACGATAATTTAAGGGTGGAGGCGTTCGAATGTACAGCTACTGACAACTGTTTGTGAGATCTTGCAAAATGCTGTATGCAAATATATCTATTTAGACTGATGTTCAAACTAAATCACCTATATTAAAGGATATAAATAATATGTATTAATATTGTTATAGCTGATTTGATCTGAAAATCAATCTAAATGGATATATTTTCATAATGAGTATAGCAAGAGCTACGAACAATTGTCAGTAGCTGTACCTACAGTGGAGGGAAAAGCAATGCTAAACAGGTGTTGTTACATTCATGGACAATGTTTGTATTTGCTATATATATTTTGATTAGCATATTTTTTTACACAGGGAAAAAATAATCCAATACTAGCCATACTAGGGAGGTGTGGTGGAGTGGTCTTGCCACTGGACTGGTAATCCAATGGACCTGGGTTCAAATCCCGATATGTCAATGGGAAGATATTTGTTGGGATGGAATTTGTGCTGTACCTAGTATCAGTGCATTACCACAAAGCCCACCGAAACGCCAAATAAATAACCTCATTGTTCCCTGATTAAATAGCACTGTATGAATATTCCTATATTCAAAATATGCTAGGGGGGGGGGGGGGGGCAATGCCTAATGACTTCATTGTTCAATAGGTGGCGTTCTGAGAGTAAGGGTCTGAGTCTAGGAGGTGAGACAGTGAAGCACTGGAGCGAGGAAGCTTCAGAGATGGGGCTGCTTCAAGCCGTGAGTGAGCAACTAAGCCCCTTGCATCCTTCAAAGGCAAGATGGCAGGGGCTGGTTGCAGCTAAAAGAGGAAGTAAGAAGGAGGTGTGGTGTGGAGGTAGATGTGCTGGAAAGTGTGAAAAGGAACACCTTGAGATGGTTCGGCCATATGGAATGTATGGGAAGCGAGAGAATGACTAAGAAGGTGTACGAGAGCGAGGTGGAAGGACAGAGAGGGAGATGTAGACCGAAAGAGAGGTGGAAGGAAGGAGTGAGGAAGTATATGGATGAAGGCGGTGCTGGTTGGGAGGAGAGGCGTCGACTGAGGGGGGACAGAGGTGCATGGGGGCGGTTTGTTAGTGTCCATCCCTTCGGGGATGACGGCATCAGGCAATAGATAGATAGATAGATGTCTCACCCCCTAGAGTGGAAGGAAACCTCACGGGCTTCACCGTTTATAACGGTTGAATGTACAGGCTCTCAGCCTATGCCCGAGAGAGAGTAGTTGGAATGAAGAAGAAAGAAATATATATAAAAACAGAAGAGCGTCGCTGTACGTAGTTTTTTTATATTGTCTAAGTAAAATAACCCTTTATAGATCCCATTGCGCATTTCTTTTCTGTTTTCTGGCTATTATTAAACGATTTTTTGTAAACTACGAAGGGTAAATGGAGGTTAGAGAGATAATTGTGGTAGTCTTTACCCTTCTAGTTCCCACAGAACCTTTCTAAACTGCATACAATTGTCTACTGACAGCTAGAATAAACTGTGATAATAATTCATATTCTTCAAAGGGTAAATATCTTTACTTCATACAAATAAGGGTTAATCTGACCTCAATTTCCCAGGTTTGAAAGGACCATTAAAGGTAATAGACTATCTGAATTAATCATTTTAGCTACCATGTATCTTTCTTAAGCTTTACACAATCGTCTGTATGTGGCTGAAATCCAATAACACAGACGTCACCAGTACTGGATGGATTTAAACTGACCTCAACTTCCCAGGTTTGGTTGCTGAGGCCAGCAAAGCCGAAGATGAGATGGGTGCAGAGGAAGGGGTCGATGTTGTCCACGTCAAATTTGCCATCCCCAGGTCTCCAAACAGCCCAGGAACCAAAGTAGCACACAATCTTATCTGTGGATGAGGAAAGAGAGAATTGTAAAGAAGATAGTGGATTGTGAGAGTGGAGACAGACACAGGTTCTGATTATGCAGAAACGAAGGAAGAGAAGAACCTGATGAAACAAATATAAGGAAGATCAAAAGAGAAAAGATGAGATGAGTGCAGAGGAAGGGGTCGATGCTGTCCACGTCAAATCTGCCATCCCCAGGTCACCATACAGCCCAGGACCCAAAGTAGCACACACTCTTATCTGTGGAAAAAAAGAGAGGAATTGTATAGGAAATAAAATGTTAGAATATATATGGATTGGGATAGTGGCTCTGTCTTGAGACGCCCCCCCCCCCCCCCCCTAAAAAAAAAGGGAAACGTGGGAATTGGGCCTGAGTATATTGATAGATAGATAGGGATAGTGGAGAAAGAAATGTGTGGTGTTGACACAATCTTATCTGGTGGGAAAGGGGAGAGAGAATTGTAGAGAAGCTAATGGAGTGTGAAATTTAGTAGATACAGAATTAGGTCATGATGACAAAAATATGGAAGGAGGAGTAGGAAGCGAAAAATTCAAAGACCAACATGAACTACAGAACTGTGGTCAAGGAAAGATAAAATTGTCGAGAGGGTATTGGATTGAGAATGGAGACAGACACAGTTGATAATTATGCAGACACGAAGGACGCAAAGAACATGATGAAACAAATATAAGGAAGATAAAAAGAGAAAAGATGAGATGTGGTGGACGAGGAAAGAGAAAATTGTAGAGAAGGTATAGAGTCAGTTATATTTCAGCTGATAGTAATTTGAACCCTTTAGCAGCTGATTTATCGATACCCAACGGACAAACTACTGTGTCTCGGAATCATGTTATTGCCAAGTTTTCATAATCAGCAACATAGTTCGCTGAAAAATCTTCGTAATAGCAAAGTAATCAAGATAAAGATATGGCAATTTACTATCAGCTGGAAAAAAAATAGACTATAGTGGTGACAGACACAGTCGATAATTATGCAGAAACGAAGGAAGCAAAGAACATGATGAAACGAATATAAGGAAGTTCAAAAGATAAAATAGAAAATGTGGTGGACGAGGAAAGAGTTAATTGAAGAAGAAAGACCATTGTCGAGTATACATGGATTGGGATAGTGGCGAAAGAAATGTGTAGAGATGACAATCTTATCTGTGATGGATAAGGGAAGAGGTTAATGGCTTGGGATAGTTAGTTGGAGATAGACACAGGATATGATTAGGCAGAAACGAAGGAAGCGAAGAACACGATGAAACAAATACAAGGAAGATCATAAAAGAGAAGATGAGATGAGTGGAGAGGAAGGGGTCGATGTTGTCTACGTCAAATCTGCCATCCCCAGGTCTCCACACAGCCCAGAACCCAAAGTAGCACACAATTTTATCTACGGTGGACAAGGAAAGAGGAATTGTAGAAGACAGATAAGAGGGATTTTGTTCTGGACCCCTTTCTCCCTCATGTTGAGCCCCATTGCTTTTTCAGATTTTAAGACGTCCGCCCTATTAGTTTGGCGATATTAAAAACTTTTGCCACATTTCTGTCAATTTTAAGACCATTCGGGCCATTTAGGTGTAAAAAAAAATCCTGGCGAGCAAGAGCAAGCCTGTAATTTAAGAGGAAGGCCGGTACATTTTTCTACCGAAAAGTGTACAAGTTTATCTTGAAAAGGGGTCTAGGGGGGTGTAATTTTATGTTTGATGGAGGTCTAGGGAATAAACTAAAAACCTCCCCTTAACCAGAGTAGCTCACTATTTTATCTGGCATAAAAAGAAGACCAAAGAAGTAAATATTGGGTTGGGAGCTTTGGTACAGTTGAATGATTGATTAATTGTATGTTATGGTGTGAAAAGACTGGGTTTGTTCCTGGACAGGGATTTGTGGATAGATACAAATCCCTGCCCAGGAACCGACCCCAGGAACTTTTTATTGTGAGCCGAATGAGCTAACCATTGTACCACAAGCCACCCTTCCAGTATGTCCTATACTCTGTTTCTTTGCAGTTGACGATAAATTGAATCCCTTGGCAGCTAATTGTTCGATACTTAATGAAAAAATACAAATTTCCTATGTCTCTGCATCATATAAAGATTAAGTTTATATAATTAGCACCAAATTTCACTACACAATCTTTAAAATAAGATAAATCTTGATGAGAACTTTGCAATTTACCCTCAATTGAAAAGAAACATAGTACAGTTCCATGTCTCTAAGTAGGGAGGAGAGTGGAGACCGCTCCCTCCCTCCCAACCAAACCAAAACAATCAAACCCAATGAAATCTCCTAACCCGAAGAAGCTGCTGCAGGAATAGAAGAACAACCCCCTGCAGGTTGTATCTATTCGGCCCCATTCAGCCTACTGTTTTAAGACATTTACCCCCATCCAGGTGTCGATTTTTTCCTGGCGAGCAGTAGCGAGCCAGCATATTTTTTATGTTTTTGACAGCAGGCTAAATTTGTACATTTTTCGATAAAAAAAAATCTCCGGCGAAGCCGGATTCCTCCATAAATGTTGGCTCGCTTTAGCTCGCCAGGAAGAAATCGACACCTGAATGGGGATAAACGTCTTAAAACAGTAGGCTGAATGGTGCCGATTGGATACAAGCCAAAAACAAAATAAAGAGAGAGAAAAGGAAAACAAAAACTAAACGGAAACACGAAACAAACGAAACTTGAATGAGATGAAACGTGTTCTGATCGCCAAACTAACCCGAAGAACCCGAAGAAGTCGCTGCAGAAGCCAGTCCGAAGACCGGCATCAGGAATAGAAGAACAACCCCTGCCTTCATTATGGGGTGAAGGTGGTGGTGGTGTGAGAGATCCAAACCCAGGGACCTTGGTTATATTGGGCCACAGACGCGATACTATCTTGCGCAACCCAGAAGGGAGATTGGTCCATATGGCAACAACACCTATATTACTCAACCTAGTCAAAGCTAACGTTACTTAACTCATCCGACAAGTCATCTGGTAATGAAAAGAACCCACACTCGTAATTAATTCATACTGTTGTACTCTCATACATAAGATCTCGACGAGGTACAGCATATATGTGTACGTTGTGATCAGAACTGGGGTGCATAAAATAGATTCGTAGTCGGGTCTATCTATGGGTCCGGTGTTATCTCTATAGTTTCCCATCACTCTACTGTATAAAGGGTCTAGGCTCTATAGTATATAGGTGGGAGACTACTACTACTACTACTACTACTACTACTACTACTACTACTTTTTTTTATTTGTTTTTAAATAATGTACATACATTATATTTTACAAACATCAGATATTACTCTATTCCTACTATTCTACTATATTACTACTTTATAATAACTACTACTACTACTACTACTACTATTTTTTTTTTTTTTTTTTTTTTTTTTTTTTTTTTTAACCACTCAGTCTGTGCATCCCCTCTTTGGACCCTAGACTAGGTCAGATTTTAAGAACTTTCGCCCCATTTATGTCAATGTTATAACCTTTCGTGCCATTTATGTGTCATTTGTTTGGCGAACGATAGCGAGCCTGTCCTTTAAGAAAAACCGGCCTTCGGTTGGGACATTTTTCAACCGAAAAATGCACAAATTTATCTTGAAAGGGGGTCAAGGGGGTGTTATTTTAAGCTTGATGGATATTTTAAGCTTGATGGAGGTCTAAGGAGGAAACTGAAATAATAATAAAAAAATACATAAATGAGCAAATATAAACGCCCATTCCTCCTTAAGGGGGGTCACCTGCTTTGTTTTTATTTCTCTCTCCTTTTCTCTCTTTCTCTGGCTTGTATCCATTCGGCCTCATTCAGCCAACTGTTTTAAGACGTTTATCCCCATCCAGGTGTCGATTTCTTCCTGGCGAGCGATAGCGAGCCATCATTGTATGGAGAAATCCGGCTTTGCCGGAGAAATGTTTCTATCGAAAAATGTACAAATTTAGCTTGTTGTAAACAAAATATATATATATGCTGGCTCGCTACCGCTCGCCAGGAAAATATTGACACCTGGATGGGGAATGAACGTCTTAAAACAGTAGGCTGAATGGGGCCGAATGGATACAAGCCAAAGAGAGAGGGAAAGAGAGAGAAAAAAAGCGAGGTGGGCTCCCTTAACCTCTATAACTCAAAGACGACTAGAGTAATCGAGCTAATAATAAGAAGACTGTAATTTTCCACATCTATTCCCAGGCTGACCCTTCCCAAATGGTAGCAATAGTAGCTTGATTACTCGAGTCGTTTGTGAGTTATAGAGGTTAATGTTCAAGAGTGTTGGCCTACTTATTTGGAACTGGGTACAGTAGGGTAACATTTAACTCCTTCAGTATTTGAGGGCGCAATATGGTTTAAGGGGAAATTTCACTTGAGGGAAATTTTTTGGAACCTCCTTCTCCCCCATGTTAGGCCCCAATAGTTTTGAGATTTGAAGACGTTCGCCCTGTTAGTTGGGCGATTTTAAGACATTTCGCCGAATTTATGTAAATTCTAAGACATTTCGTACTATTCAGGTGTTGATTTTTTTTTCTGGCGAGCGATAGCGAGCCTGTAATATTAGGAGGAAGCGGCCTTTGGGTGGGACATATTTTTACCGAAAAATTTACAAATTTATATTGCATGGGGGTCTTGGGGGAAATTGGGGGAATTAAAGCCTGATGGGGGTCTAGGAAACAAACTAAAAAAACTCCCTTTAAAGTCCACAGTGGATGTCAAACGAGAGCCTAGTCCATTATTTTCAGTCTATATTATTGTATATTTATAGATAGATTTGTGGTTTATAGTTAACATTATGTCTTTGGAAGTGATAAAACGGACACAACAATGTTATTTCATTTTCATTTTCTCATGATAAAATGGCCAAAAGAATGCGATTTCATGTTCCTTTTCTCATATTCGTATATTCTCATATTCTCATAAAATCGTAGGCTTGTCCACCTTTCTTTAACTGTCTTCGTGGTGCAATGCATAAGTGTGTTGATTTTCGATGTGAACATCCTAGGTTCGAATCCCCGGACTGCCACATGTGTTTGTTAATTTCATTAATCGAGTTTAGGAGTAAAGTTGGTTGGTGGAGAGAACATAATAATTCCTCTTCATATTCATTCAAGTCTTCAAAACGTAATAGCTCCGGTTTGAGTCCACTTCATTATTGCGTAATTATGAATTATATCACCCCCGTCTTATACCCCCAGAGCCACAGGTCGGAACATTACGTGAATCTCAAACAATTATATAATCTGAGAACAGGGTGTCAAACCGGATCAATTTTGTTTTAAGATTGAAGTGATTATGAGAAAGAATATGTAAAAATTGAATTGAAGTTGCATTTGTTGGCTATTTTATCACTTCCAAACACATAAAAGGTGCATTTTTTGGTTATTTAATCACATCCAAACACATAGAAGGTGCCTTTGTTGGCTATTTTGTAACTTCCAAACACATAATAGGTGCATTCTTTGGCTATTTTAGCGCATCCAAACACATAAAGGTGCATTTTTTGGCAATTTTATCACTTAAAAACACATAAAAGTTGCATTATTTGGCTATTTTGTGAGGTCTCTCGTTTGACACCCAATCTGAGAACTTATCATTTTCTACCATAAAGAGGATCTGCTGAACATTATCATTTTTACCAGGGCATTCACTGGAGTTAACCCTTTGAAGATTATGACGTTTTTTGACCGTTTATTCTGGCTATCATTAGACGATTCTATACATTTTAGGAACGACCTGTGGGAATTATAAGGGTAAAATCGTCTAATGATAGCCCCCCCCCCCCACTGTTTCTACTTGTGCCTTATCTACACAGAGTAATCCAGGGGGGAGGACACTTGTCGCAGGCAGCTTTGCCTGTCTACTTCATTCACAGACACAAAAAAAAAAAAAAAAAAAAATATATATATATATATATATATATATACAGTATATATAAATACCGTATATATATATATATATATATATATAAATATATATATATATATATATATATATATATATATATATATATATATATATATATATATTAAATAAATAATTCAATTATTAAATAAATAAATAACATAAGACATTAAAACAATAACAAATATATAATAAATAATAGTAAAATACGAATAAACTGTCAAAATGCGACACAATCTTCAAGGGGTTAACCGGTTACCTAAACACCCAAAACGCCTGGTGGGGTATAGGCTACATAATGGTGATCTCACACAAGCGCATTTTCAGGCAATTTTTGATGAGTAAGTTTGGTCTTGTACTAGTTTGTGGCTCTTCCAAATTGGAATCAGAAACTAGATCGATGGTAGATTATGTGAGGTAGTTTAAGGGGGGATGAGCCGGTTTTCTGGACCAATTTATCCCTCATGTTTAGCTCCATTAGTTTTCAGATGTTGAGATTTTTGCCCCAGTTAGTCGATTTTAAGACCTTTCGCCCCATTTCTTCGTCAATATTTAGACCTTTCGTGCTATTTAGGTGTCGGTTTTTTCCTTGGCGAACGATAGTGAGCCTGAAATGTTGGAAGAACCGGCCTTCGGCCGGGATATTGTTCTACCGAAAAATTTACAAATTAATCTAGAAGGGGGATCTAATGGATGTGTTTTTTTAATTTGATGGAGGTCTAGGGAGGAAACTAGAAAAATAATTAATACATGCAAAAATGGCCCAAAAAGTGAATCATCTCCCCTTAAATCAATATGGAGCATAAACATTGTATCCCTTTCAAGCTCCAATACGCGTGTCTTGTCTGTTGTTTCTGGCTACTATTAGACGATTTTATTCAGATTAGTAACGGTATATGGAAGTCAAAGGGTTGATTGAGATAGTATTTACCCTTTTAATACCCACATATACTTCCTAAGCTGCATAACATCGTCTAATGATAGCCAAAATAAACAGCTAAAACGCGTCAGAGCTTCAAAGGGTTAAACTGCCACACAACAATTGCCCATAACAATTGACGGAAAAATTCGCTAGTAGGGGTACACCTAAAGCCGATAACACACGAGAGCTTTTATAGTCAACATTCGATACTCAAAACATTTCTGGCAACATTTCTGGACTGTTTTGCACTGGTATCGGAAACTAGACATAATAGATGAATTTAGGTGACAGAAATATTGTAAATGTTAACCTCATAAGCTGCCAGACCAGTGTTAAGGATAAATGTTGAGGGAAAAGGTGCTCGTGTGATACCGGCCTTACGTAACCCACTAGAGAGAGAGGGTGGGAATTTGAGGTGTTATAGCCACACATCCCCGGGTTACACAAGGCTCGGAATATAACCTGGGAAACATTTTATCCTTAATAATGATGTAATTAGTCCAGAAAACTTCATAGCAATTTTTTTTTTTTTTATAATATAT
The DNA here is from genome assembly GCA_032716605.1 of Paralithodes platypus. NCBI lineage: Eukaryota > Metazoa > Arthropoda > Malacostraca > Decapoda > Lithodidae > Paralithodes > Paralithodes platypus. Next base: position 6,479,808 of record CM064569.1, on the reverse strand, counting down.
ACCGGTATACTTTAATAGTTAACCTCGGATAGCTTATCCCAAACTTCCTACTGACAAAAAAAAAAAAGAAAAAAAAAAATGCTAACCCAAACCCACTTTAAGCTAAATTTGTACATTTGTCGGTAGAAGAATGTTGTGGCCGAAGGCCGTTTTCTTTAAAGTTACAGGCTCGCTATCGCTTGCCCAGAAGAAAATCGACACATGGATGAGTTGAAGCGCCATAGTATCACCAAACTAAAGGGGGGAGGGGGGGGGGGGGGAGACGTCTTAAAATCTCCAAACTTTTGAAGCGAAATAGGGGAGGTAAAAACAAAAAAGGCCACCCTCGAACCAAATAGGGTTACAAATCGAGATTCAAAGAGTCCAAAACATATGCATATATAATTCAGTATAATATGAAGTATCATTTTATGCAGAATGTAACGAGTTTGTGTGGGTATGAGGAGAGAGAGGGAGGGGTGGGGGAGAGCTGGGTGTTGGGGGGAGGGGCAGAAAGGTGGTGGGGGGACAAGTTTAATTTGATTTACAATTTATATATTTTTTATTTATTTTTTTTTATTTTTTGTGAATGAAGGAGACAAAATACAACGCAGCCTGTAACAAGTGTCTCCCCTAAAGTTAAAATAGTGACAGAGAGCCAAATTCAAGGTACGTTAGAGTCAAACTGTCTGGACACACAGAGATTGAAACAGGTCAAGTCATAGGATGAGGTTAAGACAGATTGAGAGAGTGAGTTCCAAAGAACACAAACTAGTAGAAGAAATATTATGAAAATTGGTTCACTCTTGGGCTATAGTGTAGGAAAGAATAGGGGTAGGAGTGTGTTGAAAGGCGCGTACCCCCCACTCTCCATAAGGGAAAAGACATATAGTTGGGGGTGGGGGTGAAAATGGGGTGGGAGAGTGTGGGGGAGGGAGGGGGGGGGGGGGGGGTGAAAAGGATACGGGCGAGGAGGGACGAAAAGCTGGAAGGTGGGGTGGGGGGGGGGGATATATGGGAGTAGCGTGTGAGGGGGGCGGGGGGAGTTGGGATATGGCATAGGGGTGGAAATAGGTGTGGGTAGGGGTGGAAATAGGTGGGGATAGGGGTGGAAATAGGTGTGGGTAGGGGTGGAAATAGGTGGGGAAGGGGGTGGAAATAGGTGTGGGTAGGGGTGGAAATAGGTGGGGATGGGGTGGAAATAGGTGTGGGTAGGGGTGGAAATAGGTGGTGATGGGGGTGGAAATAGGTGTGGGTAGGGGTGGAAATAGGTGGGGTAGGGAGGGGGAGATAGGGTGGATGATAGGGGCTGATTACTATGGGTCCACCTGGTTAGTTCACACACACACACATACTCTTACATACACACGCACACTACCCTATATACACCTATACACGCACACTGCTTACTCTCTCCTTCACTGTCAATACATATATATATATATATATATATATATATATATATATATATATAAATAAATATATATATATATATATATATATATATATATATATATATATATATGTATTTTTTTTTTTTTTTTGTGATTGAGGGAGGCAAAAGGCATTACTGCCTATAGCGAGTGCCTCCCCCATAGTTGAAAGAGTGACAGGGCCAAAATCAAGGGACGTTCGAGCCAAAATGCCTGGACACACGGAGTTTGAAGCAATTTAAGTCATAGGAAGAGGGAAAGACTGATTCTGGGAGAGAGTTCCAGAGCTCAGATGTTGAGTAGAAGAAAGTTTGAGAGTAACGTTTCACTCTTGGGTTGGAGAGTTGCACAGAGTAGGGGTGGGATTGAGTTGCAAGACGGGTACCACGCGCCCTACGTAAAGGAGGTGGTATGCACTGGGATAGCTCTGAGGAACACTGATTATTATAGTAGCGATACAATAGCGAGAGAGATGCAACATTGCGGCGGAGAGAGAGAGATTGCAGAGAGTTGGTGAGTGGACGGGAGTTAATGATACGAAAGGCCTTCCTTTCAACTTTGTCTAGGAGAGCGGTGTGAGAGGAACCTCCCCACACATGTGAACAATACTCAATACAAGGGTGCACTATGCCCCTGTACAGAGCAAGAAGCTGTGCTGGGGAAAAGAACCCCTAAGGCGGTTGAGCACACCCAGCTTCTGGGAGGCTGCCTTAGCAAGACTGGTAATATGGTCCTTCCAAATGAGAGCAGAAGAAAAAGAGACACCAAGAATATTGAGAGAAGATGAAGGGTTGATTTTTGTATTGTTGAAGAATAAGGGATAGTCCGCTGGGAGATCCTGACGGTAGATAGATGGAGAAATTGGGTTTTGGAAGCATTAAAGTTAACAAGGTTTTCTCTGCCCCAATTGGAAATAGTATTTAGATCAGAATTTAAGAGTTCTATGGCTTCATTACGTTTGTCTTTGAGGAATTGCTGGCTGGGGCGTTCTGAAAAAACTAATGGAGTAGTGTAAGGTTGAGTCGTCTGCGTATGAATGGATGGGAATTAAGGTACAGTTAAGGAGATCATTTATAAAAATTAGAAAGAGAATAGGAGATAGGACAGAGCCCTGAGGAACACCGGAGTTTATAGGGTGAGGAAGTGAACAATGGCCGTCCACAACCGCGGCTATGGAACGGCCGGAAAGGAAATTAGAGACAAAGGCACAGATGGAGGGATAGAAACCGAAGGAGGGTAGTTTAGAAATTAAAGATTTATGCCAGACTCTATCGAAGGCTTTCGATATGTCTAGTGCAATAGAAAAAGTCTCACCGAAGTCCCGAAAGGAGGATGACCAAGAGTTAGTAAGATATGAAAGAAGATCACCAGTAGAGCGACCCTTAAGGAAGCCATACTATATATACTGTATATACAGTATACATATATATATATATATATATATATATATATATATATATATATATTAGGGGAGGTGTGGCAGAGTGGTCTTGCCACTGGACTGGTAATCCAATGGACCCGGGTTCGAATCCCAATATGTCAATGGGAAGATATTATTGGGATGGCATTTGTGCTGTACCTAGTATCAGTGCATTACCACAGTACACCGAAATGCCAAAACAAAATACCCTCATTGTTCCCTGATTAAATAGCACTGTATGAATATTCCCATATTCAAAATATGCTACAGGGGGGCAATACCTAGTGAGTTAATTGCTCAATAGGTGGCGTTCTGAGAGTGAGGGTCCGAGCCTGGGGAGTGAGACTGTGAGGCGCAGAGGCGAAGCTGCTTCAGAGATGGAGTTGGGTTCGAGCCGTGAAAAAGGTGCTTCGCATGTCTCACTCCCTAGACTGGAACAAGACCTCACGGGCCTCACCGTGTTCAGCGGTAGAGTGTAAAGGCTATCAGCCTATGCCCGAGAGGGAGTAGTTGGAATATAGAAAGAAAAATATATATATATATATATATATATATACGGTATATATATATATATATATATATATATATATATATATATATATATATATATATATATATATCAGGTTTGGCATGATTAAAATCAAACGATTTTAATCATGTGATTTTAATCGATTATAATCAAAGAAAACAATCATTGATTAAAATCAACATTTATTTTTGTATTCAAATATCACATTCCAAGTATATAATTATAAGTCATTTTGCACTAATCTTAATAGTCTACCAAATGTTTACCCTCTTAAGCATTATATAGTAACCTATATAAAAAATTTTTTTACATATTTCTAATAAACTTTTGCACTATCGGTAGTTCAAGAATTTAAGATATTAAATAAATTGTGTTCTTTCATAGAAAATTCATTATCTTTGCTCCTTAACCCTCCTTGCCCGGCTGGGCACCATAGCTCCATATCGAGTTTGCCCCGTACTGCTCGGTAGCCTACATAGCTCCATAGCATTATTTCATGGCTTAAAACCGCACTTAAGAAAGTTTTCTTGTCTTAGCGGATGGTCCGTATAACCAACAAGAACAAAAACACATAGCCAGTCAGTCAGGTGACTCTTGCTTGCTTGCAGGTGCAGGCCTAACAAATTTACGAAAGCTTCTATTGATTTCCTGAGTCTCAAACAATACATGAAAGCAGTAGACAGTGAAATAGGAATGCTTACAATGGTGAAATAAATCAGTAATCAATAATCAATATTAATACAGGATACATAATCAATCATTAATTGTTGAACGAATGTAAATAGACCGTAGCCATGGCTACCGATACTGCATCTTCGCATTCGAACAGTTCTCAGTAGCATCACAAAACAGCCGGTTGTATTTCCCACCTCACACAATAACCACTTAACGTACAGTGTTCTAGTCTTCACCTATCGTAAGATAACGCTGAGTACTACCTCCGGTATGTATATAACCTAGGGTAAACTATTTATTTGCAGAGATATAAGTATCTTTAAATTACGAAACTTGGGAATTTACACGGTTCTAGGCTAGCAGTAGCCAAAACTGACCTACTTATTTTCACAATAAAACTGAACCTCTTCTAGTCTTCACTCACTGCAAGGTAAAGAGTACTGCCACTGGATAGATAGATGTAACCTAGGTTAGGCCATTTTTTGGCGTACAGTATTTATAAGCGCGCCAAAATCCTGAGAATTCGACGATTCATCCAGATTCAGCATTGGCGGGAAGGTTTAAATGGCTGTTTGGCAAGGGTTAAATTACTTTGAATTAATTGTTTTTCTGACATATTAAAATCAAAGTAATAGCCTTTAAGATGTAGGAATATATATACGTACTTACAATATTATACATATTTCGCACAAAATGGAAGTTGGTGTAAACATAAATCGAAAAAATCGATTTTAATCAAATAAATCCGATTTTAATAAAAACAAATCAATAATTTTGATTTTTATTAAAAAAATCTGATTTTTTTCCAACCCTGATATAATATATATATATATATATATATATATATATACTATGTGTATATACTGTATATATATAGTGTGTATATATATATATATATATATATATATATATGTTAGTAAAGCCAGGTAATAAATTTTCTTTAATACATACGAGGTTGAAAGAAATGGCAATTTCTGCGTTGGAAATTTTATTATTCAAAGTTTCCAGGTCTCTGATGAGTTTTCGCTGGGTGGCAGGAAGTAGATGAAGGAGATGAGCAAAATTCATGGTGGTACAGGGTTACATAAATGTACATGATGATACAGGATATACGACGCGTTTCACTGGACAACCAGCATTATCAAGAAAGGAAGGAATGATATAAAAGGTAAACAGGAAGGGTATATAAAGAGGGTGGAGGATCAGAGGAGGCGGAAAACAGGGGGCAAAAGTCTGCTATTGGTGGAAGCGTAAATTAGGAGAGAGAAAGGGGTTAACCGCTTCACGCATGCGCACTGGATGCGGGATGGTGGTCAGTAGGAGGGGTCGAAGCTGATTGGCTGCGTGTCGAGGGGCGTGGCCTAAGTTGTGTGGCGCCTGCAGAAGACGAAGCTGAAGGAGGTAGCGCGGGGGGCTGCGTCAAGGGCACCGGGGGGCGAGGAGGGGCGTTAGGTCCTGTAGGGTAGTGCCTTTTGGCAGAAGGAAGGATCTGAAGGTCCAGAGTTTGGTTGTTGATGTTGGGATGTAAGGCTTGGATATATAAAGCTTCGAGAATAGGTAATCTCCTTGGGTCACTTTCTTTATCGAGTATGGTGGTGTGTTTCTCTAACTCGTTGCGTGTGAGGTGAGGGTGGTTAGGGGTGAGATAGTGGTCTTTGATGGCTCCAGCCTGAAGGTGAAGAGTTAACCGACGTGAAAGACGAGTCTGCGTCATACCAATATAGGAATGAGGTCCACAGTCCTCATAATTACAGGTATGTTGGTAAATGACGTGATCGTCGGTCATCGGGCTCTTTATCTTGGTGGAGGCTGGTTTGTTGCGTAGAACGAGGTTGGAGGTCTTGGGGGATTTGTAATAAATTATTAATTTGATTTTGTTTTCCGGGTTGGTTGGGTGGACATGCTTGGAGATTATTTCTTTTAAGACGGCCTCGTCATTTTTGTGTTCAGAGGACATGTAAGTTTTAGTAAATAACGGATACTCCAACTCCGACATCTCCAGCACCATCAACCACCATCTTGAAAAATGGTACACCCAAAGCCCTCCCAACATTGACCCCCCCAATGAAATTAAGATCTTCTACCGCTATTACATGTCCTCTGAACACAAAAATGACGAGGCCGTCTTAAAAGAAATAATCTCCAAGCATGTCCACCCAACCAACCCGGAAAACAAAATCAAATTAATAATTTATTACAAATCCCCCAAGACCTCCAACCTCGTTCTCCGCAACAAACCAGCCTCCACCAAGATAAAGAGCCCGATGACCGACGATCACGTCATTTACCAACATACCTGTAATTATGAGGACTGTGGACCTCATTCCTATATTGGTATGACGCAGACTCGTCTTTCACGTCGGTTAACTCTTCACCTTCAGGCTGGAGCCATCAAAGACCACTATCTCACCCCTAACCACCCTCACCTCACACGCAACGAGTTAGAGAAACACCACCATACTCGATAAAGAAAGTGACCCAAGGAGATTACCTATTCTCGAAGCTTTATATATCCAAGCCTTACATCCCAACATCAACAACCAAACTCTGGACCTTCAGATCCTTCCTTCTGCCAAAAGGCACTACCCTACAGGACCTAACACCCCTCCTCGCCCCCCGGTGCCCTTGACGCAGCCCCCCGCGCTACCTCCTTCAGCTTCGTCTTCTGCAGGCGCCACACAACTTAGGCCACGCCCCTCGACACGCAGCCAATCAGCTTCGACCCCACCTACTGACCCCCATCCCGCATCCAGTGCGCATGCGTGAAGCGGTTAACCCCTTTCTCTCTCCTAATTTACGCTTCCACCAATAGCAGACTTTTGCCCCCTGTTTTCCGCCTCCTCTGATCCACCCTCTATATACCCTTCCTGTTTACCTTTTATATCATTCCTTCCTTACTTGATAATGCTGGTTGTCCAGTGAAACGCGTCGTATATCCTGTATCATCATGTACATTTATGTAACCCTGTACCACCATGAATTTTGCTCATCTCCTTCATCTACTTCCTGCCACCCAGCGAAAACTCATCAGAGACCTGGAAACTTTGAATAATAAAATTTCCAACGCAGAAATTGCCATTTCTTTCAACCTCGTATGTATTAAAGAAAATATATATATATATATATATATATATATATATATATATATATGTTAGTAAAGCCAGGTAATACATTTTCTTTAACCCCTAACTAGCGGCGCGCAACATGTCGAGTATAATAAATCTGGACTATCTGGCAGCGCGCGACATAGGTCGTGTGGCAATTTCAGCACGTAATGTTGCTGAGAGAGAGAGACAAGTGGTGGCAGGAGAGTAGCGAGCGTATGACTGCTCCAGACCACCGCGGCGAACCTACTGACACAAATCCCACCTCCTCCCTCCCTCTCTCACTCGCTACATACTGAATTGTATGGGGAAAGTACCGAATTACATGCTTTTTGCACTCGTGTTGCGCGGTTGTTGCAAGAAAACTAGCCGTCATAAAAGGATCGTTGTGGTGTCATTGGAAAGCTCTGTTTATGCCCTTTCAGGGATAGATACTTGTTTTACGCTCTGGGTCTTATTTTGGCATGAAAATTATCACGTAAACAGCCCTATTTTGGCTAAAAACACCCCGCTGGGCGATACATATAAATAGACCGCCTAGCCCGCTAATAAGGTGTTAATACATACGAGGTTGAAAGAAATGGCAATTTCTGTGTTGGAAATTTTATTATTCAAAGTTTCCAGGTCTCTGATGAGTTTTCGCTGGGTGGCAGGAAGTAGATGAATGAGATGAGCAAAATTCATGGTGGTACAGGGTTACATAAATGTACATGATGATACAGGATATACGACGCGTTTCACTGGACAACCAGCATTATCAAGTAAGGGTAGAATGATATAAAAGGTAAACAGGAAGGGTATATATAGAGGGTGGAGGATCAGAGGAGGCGAAAATCAGGGGGAAAAAGTCTCCTATTGGTGGAGGGGTATTCTAGGAGTGCAAAAGGGGGAACCGCTTCACGCAGGCGCACTGGATGCGGGATGGTGTTGGTCGGGTGGCGGGGTCAAAGCTGTTTGGCTGCGTGTCGAGGGGCGTGGCCTAAGTTGTGTGGTCCGTGTGGCGCCGGCGGAAGACGAAGCTGAAGGAGGTAGCGCAGGGGGCTGCGTCAAGGGCACCGGGGGGCGAGGAGGGGCGTTAGGTCCTGTAGGGTAGTGCCTTTTGGCAGAAGGAAGGATCTGAAGGTCTAGAGTTTGGTTGTTGATGTTAGGATGTAAGGCTTAGATATATAACGCTTCGAGTATAGGTAATCTCCTTGGGTCACTTTCTTTATCGAGTATAGTGGTGTGTTTCTCTAACTCGTTGCGTGTGAGGTGGGGGTGGTTGGGGGTGAGATAGTGGTCTTTGATGGCTCCAGCCTGAAGGTGAAGAGTTAACCGACGTGAAAGATGAGTCTGCGTCATGCCAATATAGGAATGAGGTCCACAGTCCTCATAATTACAGGTATGTTGGTAAATGACGTGATCGTCGGTCATCGGGCTCTTTATCTTGGTGGAAGCTGGTTTGTTGCGGAGAACGAGGTTGGAGGTCTTGGGGGATTTGTAATAAATTATTAATTTGATTTTGTTTTCCGGGTTGGTTGGGTGGACATGCTTGGAGATTATTTCTTTTAAGACGGCCTCGTCATTTTTGTGTTCAGAGGACATGTAATTGCGGTAGAAGATCTTAATTTCATTGGGGGGGTCAATGTTGGGAGGGCTTTGGGTGTACCATTTTTCAAGATGGTGGTTGATGGTGCTGGAGGTGTCGGAGTTGGAGTATCCATTATTCACTAAAACTTGGGATAGTCTTTCTAGTTCCTGGTGGGTGTCGGCCCAGGTAGAGCAGTGCGTGAGGGCTCTCCTTACATAGGCGGAGATGGAGCATAGAAGATAACGGCGGGGGCATTCACTATCGCCGTTGAGGCATTGTCCTGTGTTAGTTGGTTTAGTGTAGACGGTGGTTTTGAACCCATGGTCGTTCAGAGCTACGAGGATGTCGAGGAAGGGGAGTTGTCCATTGTTAGATTTTTCAAAGGTGAAGTTAAGTCCGGAGGAGGTCATGAAGCGACGCTGGAGTTCCTGTAGTTCGTGGAGGTCCTTGATTTGCATGAAGATGTCATCCACTTATCTACAGTAGACGGCGGGTCGTTGGGCAGCTAGGAGCTCTTCCTCGATGGTACCCATAAAAAAGTTCGCAAAAAGAACTCCTAGGGGGCTGCCCATCGCCACACCGTCTATCTGCTTGTACATGTTGCCCCGGGGGCAAAGGAAGGGGGCCTCCTTGGTACACAGCTCCAGTAGTGATTTCAGGGCCTTCTCCGGGATGTCCAGTGTTGGTGTATCAGGGCAATGGTAAATTCGACGTAGAATCATGTCAATGGTCCTATCCACTGGCACGTTGGTGCAGGCTTTCTACGTCGAGGGAGGCGATTGTGTGGTTGTTGTTCCGGGGGGCGTCTCGTAAAATTTCCCCCCCAGAACAACAACCACACAATCGCCTCCCTCGACATAGAAAGCCTGTTCACCAACGTGCCAGTGGATAGGACCATTGACATGATTCTACGTCGAATTTACCATTGCCCTGATACACCAACACTGGACATCCCAGAGAAGGCCCTGAAAACACTACTGGAGCTGTGTACCAAGGAGGCCCCCTTCCTTTGCCCCCGGGGCAACATGTACAAGCAGATAGACGGTGTGGCGATGGGCAGCCCCCTAGGAGTTCTTTTTGCGAACTTTTTTATGGGTACCATCGAGGAAGAGCTCCTAGCTGCCCAACGACCCGCCGTCTACTGTAGATATGTGGATGACATCTTCGTGCAAATCAAGGACCTCCACGAACTACAGGAACTCCAGCGTCGCTTCATGACCTCCTCCGGACTTAACTTCACCTTTGAAAAATCTAACAATGGACAACTCCCCTTCCTCGACATCCTCGTAGCTCTGAACGACCATGGGTTCAAAACCACCGTCTACACTAAACCAACTAACATAAGGACAATGCCTCAACGGCGATAGTGAATGCCCCCGCCGTTATCTTCTATCCTCCATCTCCGCCTATGTAAGGAGAGCCCTCAGGCACTGCTCTACCTGGGCCGACACCCACCAGGAACTAGAAAGACTATCCCAAGTTTTAGTGAATAATGGATACTCCAACTCCGACATCTCCAGCACCATCAACCACCATCTTGAAAAATGGTACACCCAAAGCCCTCCCAACATTGACCCCCCCAATGAAATTAAGATCTTCTACCGCAATTACATGTCCTCTGAACACAAAAATGACGAGGCCGTGTTAAAAGAAATAATCTCCAAGCATGTCCACCCAACCAACCCGGAAAACAAAATCAAATTAATAATTTATTACAAATCCCCCAAGACCTCCAACCTCGTTCTCCGCAACAAACCAGCTCCACCAAGATAAAGAGCCCGATGACCGACGATCACGTCATTTACCAACACACCTGTAATTATGAGGACTGTGGACCTCATTCCTATATTGGCATGACGCAGACTCGTCTTTCACGTCGGTTAACTCTTCACCTTCAGGCTGGAGCCATCAAAGACCACTATCTCACCCCCAACCACCCCACCTCACACGCAACGAGTTAGAGAAACACACCACCATACTCGATAAAGAAAGTGACCCAAGGAGATTACCTATACTCGAAGCGTTATATATCCAAGCCTTACATCCTAACATCAACAACCAAACTCTAGACCTTCAGATCCTTCCTTCTGCCAAAAGGCACTACCCTACAGGACCTAACGCCCCTCCTCGCCCCCCGGTGCCCTTGACGCAGCCCCCCACGCTACCTCCTTCAGCTTCGTCTTCCGCCGGCGCCACACGGACCACACAACTTAGGCCACGCCCCTCGACACGCAGCCAATCAGCTTTGACCCCGCCACCCGACCAACACCATCCCGCATCCAGTGCGCCTGCGTGAAGCGGTTCCCCCTTTTGCACTCCTAGAATACCCCTCCACCAATAGGAGACTTTTTCCCCCTGATTTTCGCCTCCTCTGATCCTCCACCCTCTATACCCTTCCTGTTTACCTTTTATATCATTCTACCCTTACTTGATAATGCTGGTTGTCCAGTGAAACGCGTCGTATATCCTGTATCATCATGTACATTTATGTAACCATGTACCACCATGAATTTTACTCATCTCATTCATCTACTTCCTGCCACCCAGCGAAAACTCATCAGAGACCTGGAAACTTTGAATAATAACATTTCCAACGCAGAAATTGCCATTTCTTTCAACCTCGTATGTATTAAAGAAAATATATTATATATATATATATATTATATATATATATTATATATATATATATATATATATATATATATATATATATATATATATATATATATATATATATATATATATATATATATATATTTATGTATTTATTTATTATATATCAATCTACCTAACAATAAATGTATATATCTCAATGTTATCAGTATCCAATCCGGGTGGATGAGACTCGTTAGCCTTGGTCGGCAACTCATCTAGGTGAGACAACCTTATACAAATCCGGGTGGATGGGACTCGTCAGCCTTGGTTGGCAACCTGCCTAGGGGAGTAAACCAGATACAAATCCGTACTGCTTACCTAAGGGTAAGGCAGGTTAGTGGATGGATTAGCCGAACACCACTGTAGAAAAATAGTGCTAACAAGATACACAGAGGGCCTCGGAGTCGGACGGATCCTAAATTGAGTGGTCAATCCTGTAAGTCCTTCACTAAACTGGCTCGGGTTGTCCCTCTCACAGGGAATAGGTCCGCTTGGGTGCATTCTGTGTATGGCCACCCTCGTAAGGGGACTAAGGCATCCGGCAATAGATAGCTAGATAGATCAGTGTTATAAGCATGAGTCATTATTTGTATATACTGTATGGACTTTTGTTCTTGCACTCAGCAGCAGAATTACTAATAAGAGTGGTAAAAGGGTGGCCCTTAACATCCATCATTACGACCAAAGTGCTATCCAAATTAACAAAATAAAATGTAGAGATGTTGATATTTTCTCCAATACCTCGACGACGTATACAGACTAAGAACACACACAACAAAGCCACTCCAATAGCCTCCTCTCTCTCTCCAACACCCCTTCACCTCACCCAACACTCTTCGGAAAGTTATATACGAGGTGCCATTGTAAAGCCGTATCCCTCAATACCTTCACCTGACCTGAGCTGCTTATTCACCACCACCCTTAAGGGAGTAGTGCTTGTTTTTTGGTGTATATATATATATATATATATATATATATATATATATATATATATTATATACCGTATATGTGTTTATACATTTATGCTTGAGTTTCCTCGCTAGACCTCCATCAAGCTTAAAAGAAACACCCCCTTGACCCCCTTTCTACATTTCTACATTTTTCAGTAAAAAAATATCCCGGCCGAAGGCCGATTCCTTCTAAAATTACAAGCTTGCTATCGCTCGCCAGGAAAATATCGACACCTAAATGGCACGAAAGTTTTTAATATTGACAAAGAAATGAGGCGATAGGTCTCCAAATCGCCAAACTAATGAAACGAACCTCTTAAAATCTCAAAACAAACATGCAAAACACGAGGGAGAAAGGGGTCCCTAAAAAGCAACTACCTCCCCCTTAGCCCTTTTACGGATTCCAGGATTGAGTAAGTAATTGACTGTCCGATTGACCGACTGTTTAACAATGCAATATACAGCAGTGTCTC
>CM064569.1:6461778-6466920 GCA_032716605.1 Paralithodes platypus | reverse complement strand
TTTTTCCAACCCCTGATATAATATAGTAAATATATTTATATAGATCTATACTATGTGTATATACTGTATATATATAGTGTGTATATAGATATATATATATATATATATATATGTTAGTAAAGCCAGGTAATAAATTTTCTTTAATACATACGAGGTTTGAAAGAAATGGCAATTTCTGCGTTGGAAATTTTATTATTCAAAGTTTCCAGGTCTCCTGATGAGTTTTCCGCTGGGTGGCCAGGAAGTAGATGAAGGAGATGAGTCACAAATCATGGTGGTACAGTGTTCCATAAATGTACATGATGATACAGGATATACGACGGCTTTTCACTGGACAACCAGCATTATCAAGTAAAGAAGGAATGATATAAAAGGTAAAACAGGAATGTATATAAAGAGGGTGGAGGATCATATGAGGCGGAAAACAGGGGGCAAAAGTCTGCTATTTGTGGAAGCGTAAATTAAGGAGAAGAGAAAGGGGTTAACCCGCTTCACTGCATGCGCACTGGATGCGGGATGGTGGTCAGTAGGAGGGTCGAAGCTGATTGGCTGCGTGTCGAGGGTCGTGGCCTACGTTTTGTGGCGCCTGCAGAAGACGAAGCTGAAGGGAGTTAGCGCGGGGGGCTGCGTCAAGGGCAAACCGGGGGGCGAGGAGGGGCGTTAGGAAAGATCCTGTAGGGTAGTGCCTTTTGGGCAGAGGGTGAATGATCTTCAAGTTCAGAAGTTTTGGTTGTTGATGTTGTGATGGTAAGGCTTGGCTATATACAGCTTCGAGAATAGGTAATCTACTTGGTTCACATTTCTTTTATCGAGTATGGTGGTGTGTTTCTCTAACGTCGTTGCGTGTGAGGTGTAGGTGGTTAGGGGTGAGATAGTGGTCTTTGATGTCTCCATGCCTGAAGGTGAAGAGTTCAACCGACGTGGAAAGACGAGTCTGCGTCATAACCAATATAGGAATGAGGTCCACAGTCCCTCATATTTACATACGGTATGTTGGTAAAATGGACGTGATCGTCCTGGTCATGCCGGGCTCTTTATTTCTTGGTGGAAGGCTGGTTTGTTGCGTAGAACGAGGTTGGAGGTCTTGGGGGATTTTGTAATAAATTATTAATTTGATTATTGTTTTCCGGGTTGGTTGGTTGGACATGCATTGGAGATTATTTCTTTTAAGACGGCCTCGTCATTTTTTGTGTTCAGAGGACATGTAAGTTGCGGTAGAAGATCTTAATTTCATTGGGGGGGTCAATGTTGGGAGTCAATAACGTAACCTCCTCAACTCCTCATCCTCCAGCACCATCACAACCACCACTCTTTAAAAATTGTCCACCCAAATCCCTCCCAACAGTTACCCCACCCATGAAATTAAGATCTTCTACCCGCTATTAACATGTCCTCCTGAACACAAAAATGCACGATTCCGTCTTAAAAAAGAAATCATCGCCGAAGCATGTTCCACCCAAACCAACCCTAAAAACATAATCCAATTAATAATTTATTACAAATCCCCCAAGACCTCCAACCTCGTTTCCTCCGACAAGCAACCAGCCTCCACCAAGATAAAGAGCCCGATGACCGACTATCACGAGTCCATTTCCCAACATGACTTGTAATTATGAGGACTGTGGACCTCATTTCCTATATTGGGGGATGACGCGAGACTCGTCTTTCACGTCGGTTAACTCTTCACCTTCAGGCTGGAGCCATCAAAGACCACTATCCTCACCCCTAACCACCCACCCTCACGCCCTCACACGCAACGAGTTAGAGAAACACACCACCATAACTCGATAAAGACAGTGACCCAAGGAGATTACCTATTACTCGAAGCTTTATATCTGCCAAGCCGTTACATCCCAACATCAACAACCAAACCTCTTGGAACCTTCAGATCCTTCCTTCTTCCAAAAGGCACTACCCTACCGGACCTAACACACCTCCTCGCCCCCCGGTGCCCCTTGACGTGCAGCCCCCCGCGCTACCGCTCCATTCATCTTCGTCTTCTGCAGGGCGCCCCACACAACTTTAGGCCACGCCCCTCGACACGCAGGCCAATCATCTTCGACCCCACCTACTGACCACCATCCCGCATCCAGTGCGACATGCGTGAAGCGCTTTAAACCCCTTTCTCTCGCCTAACTTTACGCTTCCACCAATAGCAGACTTTTGGCCCCCCTGTTTTCCGCCTCCTCTGATCCTCCACCCTCTAGATATACCCTTCCTGTTTACCTTTTATATCATTCCTTCCTTACTTGATAATGCTGGTTGTCCAGTGAAACGCTTCGTATATCCTGTATCATCATGTACATTTATGTAACCCTGTACCACCATGAATTTTTGCTCATCTTCCTTCATCTACTTCCTGCCACCCAGCGAAAACTAAACCTCATCAGAGACCTTGGAACTTTTGAATAATAACAATGTCCAAAAACCGCAAGAAATTGCCATTTCTTTTCAACCACTCGTATGTAGTAAAGACAATAAATTATATCATATATATATATATATATTAATATATATCTATATATAATATGTTAGTAAAAGCCCAGGTAAAGCCAGGTACCATTTCTTTAACCCTAACTAGCGGCTGCGCAACATGTCGAGTATAATAAATCCTGGGGACTCATCTGGCAGCGCGCGGCGACATAGGTCGTGTGGCAATTTCAGCACCGTAATGTTTGCTGAGAGAGATCGAGACAAGTGGTGCAGGAGAGTAGCGAGCGTATACTGCTCCGACCACCGCTGCTCCAGAACCACCGCGGCGACCTACTGACACAAATCCCATCCCACCTCCTCCCTCCCTCTCTCACGTTCCGCTATCATACTGAATTGTATGGGAATGTACCGAATTACATGCTTTTTGCAACTCGTGTTGCGCGGTTGTTGCAAGAAAACGAGCCGTCATAAAATGATCGTTGTGGTGTCATTGGAAAGCTCTGTTTATGCCCTTGTCATTGATAGATACTTGTTTTACGCTCTGGTTTCTATAGTTTTGGCATGAAAATTATCACGTAAACAGCCCTATTTTTGCTAAAAACACCCCGCTGGGGGCGATACATATTAAATAGAACCCCGCCTAGCCCGCTAACTAATGTGTTAATACAGACGAGGTTGAAAGACATGGCAATTTCGGTGTTGGAAATTTTATTATTCAAAGTTTCCAGGTCTCTGATGAGTTTTTCGCTGGGTGGCAGGAAGTAGATGGGAATGAGATGAGCAAAATTCATGGTGGTACAGGTTTACAATAAATGTACATGGATGATGACAGATAATACGACGCGTTTCACTGGCCAACCAGCCTGAGCAAGTAAGCGTAGAATGATATAAAAGGTAAACAGGAAGGGTATATATAGAGGGCGGAGGATCAGAGGAGGCGAAAATCAGGGGGAAAAAGTCTCCTATTGGTGGAGGGGTATTCTGGGAGTGCAAAAGGGGGAACCGCTTCACGCAGGCGCACTGGATGCGGGATGGTGTGGTCGGGTGGCGGGGTCAAAGCTGTTGGCTGCGTGTCGAGGGGCGTGGCCTAAGTTGTGTGGTCCGTGTGGCGCCGGCGGAAGACGAAGCTGAAGGAGGTAGCGCAGGGGGCTGCGTCAAGGGCACCGGGGGGCGAGGAGGGGCGTTAGGTCCTGTAGGGTAGTGCCTTTTGGCAGAAGGAAGGATCTGAAGGTCTAGAGTTTGGTTGTTGATGTTAGGATGTAAGGCTTAGATATATAACGCTTCGAGTATAGGTAATCTCCTTGGGTCACTTTCTTTATCGAGTATAGTGGTGTGTTTCTCTAACTCGTTGCGTGTGAGGTGGGGGTGGTTGGGGGTGAGATAGTGGTCTTTGATGGCTCCAGCCTGAAGGTGAAGAGTTAACCGACGTGAAAGATGAGTCTGCGTCATGCAAATAGGAATGAGGTCCACAGTCTTCATAATTACAGGTATGTTGGTAAATGACGTGATCGTCGGTCATCTGGCTCTTTATCTTGGTGGAAGCTGGTTTGTTGCGGAGAACGAGGTTGGAGGTCTTGGGGGATTTGTAATAAATTATTAATTTGATTTTGTTTTCCGGGTTGGTTGGGTGGACATGCTTGGAGATTATTTCTTTTAAGACGGCCTCGTCATTTTTGTGTTCAGAGGACATGTAATTGCGGTAGAAGATCTTAATTTCATTGGGGGGGGTCAATGTTGGGAGGGCTTTGGGTGTACCATTTTTCAAGATGGTGGTTGATGGTGCTGGAGGTGTCGGAGTTGGAGTATCCATTATTCACTAAAACTTGGGATAGTCTTTCTAGTTCCTGGTGGGTGTCGGCCCAGGTAGAGCAGTGCGTGAGGGCTCTCCTTACATAGGCGGAGATGGAGCATAGAAGATAACGGCCGGGGCATTCACTATCGCCGTTGAGGCATTGTCCTGTGTTAGTTGGTTTAGTGTAGACGGTGGTTTTGAACCCATGGTCGTTCAGAGCTACGAGGATGTCGAGGAAGGGGATTTGTCCATTGTTAGATTTTTCAAAGGTGAAGTTAAGTCCGGAGGAGGTCATGAAGCGACGCTGGAGTTCCTGTAGTTTCGTGGAGGTCCTTGATTTGCATGAAGATGTCATCCCCCTATCTTCAGTAGACGGCGGGGCGTTGGGGAGCTAGGAGCCCTTCCCCGATGGTACCCATAAAGTTCGCAAAAAGAACTCCTAGGGGGCTGCCCATCGCCACACCGTCTATCTGCTTGTACATGTTGCCCCGGGGGCAAAGGAAGGGGGCCTTCCTTGGTACACAGCTCCAGTAGTGGTTTCAGGGCCTTCTCCGGGGTGTCCAGTGTTGGTGTATCAGGGCAATGGTAAATTCGACGTAGAATCATGTCAATGGTCCTATCCACTGGCACGTTGGTGCAGGCTTTCTACGTCGAGGGAGGCGATTGTGTGGTGTTGTTTCCGGGGGCGTCTCGTAAAATTTCCCCCCCAGAAACAACCACACAATGCCTCCCTCGACATAGAAAGCCTGTTCACCAACGTGCCAGTGGATAGGACCATTGACATGATTCTACGTCGAATTTACCATTGCCCTGATACACCAACACTGGACATCCCAGAAGGCCCTGAAAACACTACTGGAGCTGTGTACCAAGGAGGCCCCCTTCCTTTGCCCCCGGGGCAACATGTACAAGCAGAT
>CM064569.1:6421778-6456778 GCA_032716605.1 Paralithodes platypus | reverse complement strand
ACTCCGCCTAGACAAATATCTCGCATCAAACCCGCGACTGACTGCGTTTGTAAATGAATAACTTTATTTTATCCCCCCCTCAGTTACTAACCCATCTGTCGCCTACTAACTTCCTAATCCTGCCACGGACATTAGTTCCAGGGCAGTAATTCCCTTTCCAATGTTCCCTTACCCACTCTAAACCACTGTTTGGACACTTGATCCTCAGTGTTTTGGAGGACAAGCAACCTAGAAGGGTCACTGGATCTGTTGTTGCTTGATTTCCTTTGTACTCCTTTGTACTCTATGAGCAATGTTGATAAAATAATGCAATTGCTTTTCAAATTACATTATTTAAAGCATTTGAAGTGGCCTATGTTAACCCCTTGAAGCTCTCACGCATTTTAGCAGTTTATTTTGGCTATCATTAGACGATTTTATGCAGCTTAGGAAGTATCTTTGGCTATTTAAAGGGTAAAGACTTTTTCAATCAATCCTCTGACTTTCATATACCTTTATTAATCGGAATAAAATCGTCTAACAATAGCCAGACACACAGAAAAGAAAGGCGTACCGGAGCTTGAAAGGGTTAAAACTATGAAACCCATCGCCATGAAGAGGCAGAAAACTGTATTCCCATGCTGTGTAAAGATCACACTAGTCTTATGATATTATGATGTGCAAAATATAATTATGTAAAATATTTATGGAATAGGATACTTTTTCATCGTTGCCAATTATACCTTTATTAAATATGTCTATTTTAACTCACAAACAGAACAGCATATTAAAAATTATCTAAGGTGTCGATATATATATATATATATATATATATATATATATATATATATATATATATATCTATCTATCTATCTATTGCCTGACGCCGTGATCCCCGAAGGGGTGGCCACGAACGAACCGCCCCCATGCACCTCTGTCCCCAGTCAGTCGACGCCCCTCCCCCCAACCAGCACCGCCTTCGTTCATGTAGTTCCTCACTCCATCCTTCCACCTCATATTCGGTCTACCTCTCCCCCTCTGTCCCTCCACCTCGCTCTCGTACACCCTCTTAGTCATTCTCTCGCTTTCCATACGTTCCATATGGCCGAACCATCTCAAGTTGTTCCTTTTCACACTTTCCAGCACATCTACCTCCACACCACACCTCCTTCTTACTTCCTCATTAGTCTGTCTATCCCTCCATGTAACTCCGCACGCACTCCTTAAGTAATTCATTTCCACTGCTCTCACTCTTGGTCTGAGTCTCTCAACCAACGTCCATGCTTCGCTTCCGTAA
This sequence comes from Paralithodes platypus, assembly GCA_032716605.1. Lineage (NCBI taxonomy): Eukaryota > Metazoa > Arthropoda > Malacostraca > Decapoda > Lithodidae > Paralithodes > Paralithodes platypus. The sequence goes on along the minus strand of CM064569.1, from coordinate 6,455,502 downwards.
GTCAGTGTCGGGATTACCACACTGTCATGCAAGGACTTCTTCACTTCCATACTGACCACCCTATTTCTTGTTACTGCTTTTAGCGTTCCTACAACCCTCTTCCCCTGTTGTACCCTCTCCCGCACCTCTTCATCCATAGTCCCATCTTTACTCAACACACTGCCCAGATACTTAAAAGAGTTGACGATCTCCATAGCCTGACCGTTCAGCTTCACCTCACACTCTGTGACTTCACCCCTTTCGAAGACCATAACCTTGCTCTTCCCCGTATTTACCTTCAAATTCCGTTTTTCGCACACTGTTCCAAACTCATTTACCAGACCCTGCAACTCCCATTCATTATCACTCATCAGAACTGTATCATCCGCAAACAGCAGTATAGGTAGCTTCCACTCAATTCCCTCCCTTTTCAGCGATACACCAACATCCACTGCTCTTGATAGTATTTCTTTCATAACTCCATCCATATACAGTAAACAACCACGGGGACATCACACACCCCTGTTTCAAACCAACATTCAGGTCAAAGAACTCGCTCTGCTCACTCTCCACACGTACTGCCGCCTTTGCACCCTCATACATGCTCTTCACTGCTTTCAGCAACTTGCCCTCTACTCCGTATATTCTAAGTACTTTCCACAAACCTTCTCTATCCACTCTGTCATAGGCCTTCTCCAAGTCCATAAAGGCAACATACACCTTTTGTTTCTTCTCCAGATACTTCTCCACAACACAATTCAGGGTAAAAATCTGATCTACACATCCTCTTCCCTTCCTAAAACCTCCCTGCTCGTCGCCTATCCATTTCTCCGTTCTCAATCTCACTCTCTCAATCACTACCCTACTGTATACCTTCCCTACTACGCTTAGAAGACATATTCCTCGGTGGTTACCACACTTACCACATATATATATATATATATATATATATATATATATATATACTGGTATATTCACTTGGGAAAAGTTCAATCCCTCTTTACTATCTAAGTCATCGATACTTAAATGATCGCTACGAAAATACAATATAAAATTAAGACCACGTTTTCTATATAAACTGAACATATCTTCATAATAGAATAGTCACGATGAGTACATGGTAATTAACCCCCAGCTAAAATATATACAATGTATGTAAAGCAGGTAGAATGTATTAGGAAGCTGAAACCACATAAACCCTTATTTCAAAGGCTATCACACCAAAAGGCTAGTACAAAATGACTGAACAAGCGCAGGTGTATTTCAACATAATGGCATGATGCTGTCCAATAAGTCTTGACTATTAGTATATGGCCCGCAGTAATACACTTACAATCATTAAATACATATATACATACATACATTCATATACTATTACTAATACTACTAATACTAATAATAATAAGAAGAAGAATAAAAATAAAAATAATAATAATAATAACAATAATAATAATATCAAGTAAAGCGCTCAAATGTCTCCTAAATGAGGCCAAGTTGTGTCATAACTATTAACTACAGGGTACTTGGGGCCCGCGGTAATGGCTCTATCAACACTGTTAAATGTAACCTAAACCCGCAAATGATACTACTACTACTACAACGACAGCAGCAGCCACAACAACAATAGCAACAACAACAACAACAACGACAACAACTATAGCAACAACCACAAGAACAACAACGATAATAACAATATCAATAATAATAATCCTAAGTATAATAATAATAATAATAATAATAATAATAATAACAATAATGATAATAATAATAATAATAATAATATCAATAATAATACCGGTAATAACAATGCTGCTGCTACTACTACTACTAGTACTACTACTACTATTACTACTACTACTACAAACATTAATGATGATAACAATAAAAACAATACTAATACTATAAAGTGTTCATACAACTTCTCTCAACATCATGAAGTTATCCCCTAACTTTTGCCTCTAGGGTACTTGGATGCCTGAGGGTAATGGCTGTATCAACACTATTAACAGTAACCTAACCCCACAAATGGTACGTGATAGCCTATATAACACCTGTCGAGCCTCAGAACACGGGCTAAAACACCTCATAACACTTGCTATAACACCTATAACACCATGTATTTGTTTTGTTCTGACCACCTGGTTTGGATGGGAAGGTCTGTGTAGGTAGTGTATATTATGTAAACACCTGTCGAACCTGATAACACCTGCCACATATGATAACAAATGATAACACCTGACATTTGACATCTCCTAACCACCTCGTTTGGATCGCAAGGTCTGTGTAGTTAGAGTGTTTAATACGTTTACACTTGTCGTACCCGCTAACAGTAATGGCTGACAACACCCGCTATATGTTCAGTTCTGACTACCTCGTTTGGATCGTAATGTCTGTGTCTGTGTGGTTAGTGAATGTACAGTATGCAAGCATCTGCTATACCTGATAACACCTGCTATGTCCTGCTACAACAATATCAATATCAAATACTTTATAACCCAGCCAAAAATGTACCTAAGTAGTTAAGAAAGCAACAAAAATTATTGGCTTCATTGGAAGATCTTTTTTTTTTTTTTTTTTTTTTAAAGAGACAATGAACGGAGGAAGGAAAAACACAGATAAAACAAAAAGGTCCATGTGCCTAAAGGCATCCTCCATTTATAAAATGTTTGTAACAACTGGATTTAAACATTTGTAGATTGTAAGTTTGTGGAAAGAAATTCGAGGGAAGTGAACTCCAAAGAGTAGTAGCTCTGGGGATAAATGAATTCTGATAAGCAGAAGTTCTGCATTGTGGAGGAGAAAGTGTAAATTCATGGGTGCTCTCAGCTGCCCTAGTTCTACGGGGAAAGATGTGGAGAGGCGGCACAATTGAAGCAAGTTCCTCGGAACAATTGCTGTGAAAATATCTGTAGAATAATGCAAGGGATGCAACGTTTCTTCGTATGGCTAATGTAGGAAGGTCCTGTGTGATTGCAGGGTTATTGATTAATCTAATAGCTTTATTTTGAATTTTGTCCAACTGCCTCAATGCAACCACTCCACTTCCACCCCACAGAGGTGAACAGTAATCCATCTGAGAATGCACATGACTTTTATATATCACGGCCAACTCCTCGTCAGTGAAGAATTCTCGAACTCTGTACAGGAGTCCCAGTTTTTTAGAGGCATTCTTAGCAATGCTTCTAACATAATGTGTCCAGCTCAAGTTAGTAGTTAATGTTACACCGAGAATGTCAATACTAGGGGAAGTGGGAATATTTACATCATTAAAAAATATATGGGAGTCAGTGAGATTCTGTCGGTTAGAAAATTGAATGTATTTGGTTTTCTGTGCATTAAAGGAAACTAGATTCTTTTGTCCCCATCCATTAATTCTAGAAAGGTCCTGGTTCAGAGAAATTGCAGTCTTTATTTTTGAATTTATAAGATCGGGTTGGGTGAAAGAATTGGTACATGTGAAGGAACTGTGGAGTGTTGAGTCATCTGCGTAGGAATGTATTGGATTATGAGTGGTAGATATGAGATCATTGATATGAATGAGGAACAGAATTGGGGCCAAAACTGATCCCTGGGGAACACCAGCATTTATTGAGTGAAATTGAGAATAAAGGCCATCTACCATTACACGTATTTTTCTGTTATGAAGATAAGAAGAAATTAGTGGAACTAATGATGCAAGGCCGTAGTGTGACATCTTCGACAATAAGGATTGATGCCAGACTCTATCAAATGCCTTTGATATATCCAGTGCTATTGTATGTGTTTCACCATGTTGGTCTGTAGCTTGGTTGATTTGATGCGTAAGAAGGCAAAGCATGTCTGCAGTTGATCGACATCGTCTAAAACCATATTGCCTATCACTGATTAATTATTATTCTCAAGATGCTTAATTATGTGATTATTTAATATAATTTCAAAGACTTTACCAAGAGTGGAAGTTATAGCTATTGGTCTGTAGTTTGATGGATCTGAAGAGGCACCTTTTTTAGGAACTGGATGGATGTTTGCTTCTTTCCAGGGTACTGGGAAGCATGAGGTATGAGTATGTATTTGAATACAAATCTAAACATTTCATTCTCACCTTATACAATTCTTTGGTTCGCCCCCATCTGGAATACTGTGACAATTTTGTTGCCCATATTATTAAAAGGATATAGCTAAACTGGAGAGAATACAACGAAGTGACAAAAATTATCTCTAGACTGAGAAAAAAAAGTCATATGAGAGCGTCTAAAAGAGTTAAATCTGTTCAGTTTAACAAAGCGCAGGCTGAGAGGGGACCTAATTAAAGCGTTTAACATTATTAAAGGTATTGACAATATGGATGTCAACAAATATTTCACAATCGATCATTCGAATTACACTACAGGAAATGGTTGCAAGATAATCAGAAAGCATTTTAACTCCCATGAGGCAAAGCATTTATTTTTCAATATAGTAGTAAACCTATGGAATGGACTACCCAGTCATGTCCTTAAATGCAGTACTGTTGACACTTCGAAATACGCCCAGATAAATATTTCGCTCTTAATCCACGATTAACTGCGTTTACAAACGAATAGAAGCACTTATTATTGAGCTACCGTTATCTTTTTCTCACATAGGTAAGGCAGTTTAGCTACAAGCCGCCTCGAAAGGATCAATATATATGTTGTTGTTAGTTTTCCTTTGTACTTTGTACGCACACTTACTGCCCATAATAACACCCACTACACCACACAACACATTCTGTATAGCACTGCCCTTAATAACACCCACTACACCACACAACACATTCTGTATAGCCCTGCCCTTAATAACACCCACTACACCACACAACACATTCTGTATAGCACTGCCCTTAATAACACCACTACACCACACAACACATTCTGTATAGCCCTGCCCTTAATAACACCCACTACACCACACAACACATTCTGTATAGCACTGCCCTTAATAACACCCACTACACCACACAACACATTCTGTATAGCACTGCCCATAATAACACCCACTACACCACACAACACATTCTGTATAGCACTGCCCTTAATAACACCCACTACACCACACAACACATTCTGTATAGCCCTGCCCTTAATAACACCCACTACACCACACAACACATTCTGTATAGCACTGCCCTTAATAACACCCACTACACCACACAACACATTCTGTATAGCCCTGCCCTTAATAACACCCACTACACCACACAACATTCTGTATAGCCCTGCCCTTAATAACACCCACTACACCACACAACACATTCTGTATAGCCCTGTCCTTAATAACACCCACTACAACCACACAACACATTCTGTATAGCACTGCCCATAATAACACCCACTACACCACACATTCTGTATAGCACTGCCCTTAATAACACCCACTACACACACAACACATTCTGTATAGCCCTGCCCTTAATAACACCCACTACACCACACAACACATTCTGTATAGCCCTGCCCTTAATAACACCCACTACACCACACAACACATTCTGTATAGCACTGCCCTTAATAACACCCACTACACCACACAACACATTCTGTATAGCCCTGCCCTTAATAACACCCACTACACCACACAACACATTCTGTATAGCACTGCCCTTAATAACACCCACTACACCAGACAACACATTCTGTATAGCACTGCCCTTAATAACACCCACTACACCACACAACACATTCTGTATAGCACTGCCCTTAATAACACCCACTACACCACACAACATATTCTGTATAGCCCTGCCCTTAATAACACCCACTACACCACACAACACATTCTGTATAGCCCTGTCCTTAATAACACCCACTACACCACACAACACATTCTGTATAGCACTGCCCTTAATAACACCCACTACACCACACAACATATTCTGTATAGCCCTGCCCTTAATAACACCCACTACACCACACAACACATTCTGTATAGCACTGCCCTTAATAACACCCACTACGCCACACAACACATTCTGTATAGCACTGCCCTTAATAACACCCACTACACCACACAACACATTCTGTATAGCACTGCCCTTAATAACACCCACTACGCCACACAACACATTCTGTATAGCACTGCCCTTAATAACACCCACTACACCACACAACACATTCATTATAGCACTGCCCTTAATAACACCCACTACACCTCACAACACATTCATTATAGCACTGCCCTTAATAACACCGACTACACTACACAACACAATCTTTATAGCACTGCCCTTAATAACACCCACTACACCACACAACACATTCATTATAGCACTGCCCTTAATAACACCCACTACACCACACAACATATTCTGTATAGCACTGCCTTTAATAACACCCACTACACCACACAACACATTCTGTATAGCACTGCCCTTAATAACACCCACTACACCACACATCACATTCTGTATAGCACTGCCCTTAATAACACCCACTACACCACACAACACATTCATTATAGCACTGCCCTTAATAACACCCACTACACCACACAACACATTCATTATAGCACTGCCCTTAATAACACCCACTACACCACACAACACATTCTTTATAACACTGCCCTTAATAACACCCACTACACCACACAACACATGCTGTATAGCACTGCCCTTAATAACACCCACTACACCACACAACACATTCATTATAGCACTGCCCTTAATAACACCCACTACACCACACAACACATTCTGTATAGCACTGCCCTTAATAACACCCACTACACCACATAACACATTCTGTATAGCACTGCCCTTAATAACACCCACTACACCACACAACACATTCTGTATAGCACTGCCCTTAATAACACCCACTACACCACACAACACATTCTTTATAGCACTGCCCTTAATAACACCCACTACACCACACAACACATGCTGTATAGCACTGCCCTTAATAACACCCACTACACCATACAACACATTCTGTATAGCACTGCCCTTAATAACACCCACTACACCACACAACTCATTCTGTATAGCACTGCCCTTAATAACACCCACTACACCACACAACACATTCATTATAGCACTGCCCTTAATAACACCCACTACACCACACAACACATTCATTATAGCACTGCCCTTAATAACACCCACTACACCTCACAACACATTCATTATAGCACTGCCCTTAATAACACCCACTACACTACACAACACAATCTTTATAGCACTGCCCTTAATAACACCCACTACACCACACAGCACAATCTTTATAGCACTGCCCTTAATAACACCCACTACACCACACAACACATTCTTTATAGCACTGCCCTTAATAACACCCACTACACCACACAACACATTCTTTATAGCACTCTCGTTGATTTGGTTGTGCACTTCATATAAAAGCTTTGTTGATTATATGTTGTGATTTTTCAGTTTTTACACGCACACACACACACACGCACACATGTGAAGAGTTGAAATAAATATAGATATATGAAAAATATAGAGATACAGTCAAACACCCACCCCAAGGCAAAATAGAGAGGCGGATGGATTTGATCAGGCCACACACACACACACACACACAAACACACACACACACACACCTCACTGCCTATAGACTATACATTCAAGACCAAATATAAAATTAAGAAAGTACATGAAAATAACTGTAAAAGTAAATTGAAAATATAGGAACTGAAAGAGATTGAAAACTTGATGTATTTGGGAGCCTTTACATCAGGGTGTCAAACCAGAGCAATTATGATTGAGACTTGAATGAATATGAGAACGAAAACAAGATTAAGATTTTGTTTGACACCCTGCTTCACATAGTGGAAGGAATATTGTGACACAGACAAAGGATGCATGCCTTGACAAAGTAGCCTTGAGGTGTTTCTGTCATAGCCATCCTTTATAGAGGGTATACCAAGAGTGCATAGTGTCGGGGAAGATGGGGACACTCTTTCTTCTCGCACTCATTCACTCTCACTCTCTCTCACACACACTCTCATTCTCTCTCTCTCCCACGTAATGCATTTTTAAAAACAGCCCAGATCCTACCTGTTAATGAAAGATTTTGTTAAATGTTACAATCACACACACACACACACTCACTCTCTCTCATGCTCTCTCTCTCTCTCTCTATCTATCTATTTCAATGCATTTCCAAATGCACCACGTATCCAAGCTGATAGTCAAAGAATAGTTAAAATGTTACAATCACTCACACACTACATCACTTAACTCAATCTTACTCTCTCTCATTCTCTCTGTATTACCCCCAAAACACATAACTGTTAATGAAAGCATATTTAAATGTTACAATCACACACACACTCACTCTCTCTACCTTACCCCCACCCACCTTTCTCTCTCTCTCCCCCCCCCCCCCCCCCCCCGACCACATCTGCAGCTCCCACCCGTTATCCGAGCCGTGTGTGAATTCTTTCCAGTGTTTCCATTGATCACCACCGCTACACAATGGCGCTTTGTATGCAGCGCGGGGAGAGAGAGAGAGAGAAAGCTAGAGAGTGTGATAGAGAATGTGGCAGTGAGTGTGTGTGTGTGTGTGTGTGTGTGTGTGTGTGTGTGTGTGTGTGTGTGTGTGTGTGTGTGTGTGTGAGAGAGAGAGAGAGAGCCTGTTGTGTGAGAGAGAGAGTGAGAAAGAGTGACCAGCTTTTTGCCTTGGACGCCATTTCTGTGCCCCAATTATCAAAGAAGAGGGTTGTACATTATTATTGACCACGTAGAATGCGCATCCAAAGCAAGGCTCAAGTTCAGGGCCGTACGCCAAAACAGCGCAGCCTTGGCACTCATCTCCGTTCCATTGCCCTTTGTATTATTGTAGTTTTGTATTATTATATTATTGTTTGTGTATGATTGGGTTTATTTAAGGGGGTCACCGGCTTTTTTTTTATCTTTCTCTCCTTTTCTCTTTATCCATGGCTTGTATCCATTCGGCCCCATTCAGCCAACTGTTTGAAGATGTTTATCCCCCTCCAGGTGTCGATTTCTTCCTGGCGAGCGATAGCGAGCCAGCATTGTATGGAGAGGTCCGGCTTCGCCGGAGACATTTTTCTATCGAAAAATGTACAAATTTAGCTTGCTGTCAAAACAAAACTACATATATGCTGGCTCGCTACCACTCGCCAGGAAAATATTGACACCTGGATGGGGGTAAACGTCTTAAAAGAGTAGGCTGATTGGGGCCGAATGGATACAAGCCAAAGAGAGAGGGAGAGAAAGAGAAAACAAGCGAGGTGGGCTGCCTTAAGGTCCATAGTATCTATAAACCTTGGGGATGTTACGGGGAGATGGGCCGGTTTTCGGGTTCCCCTTCTTCCTCATGTTTAGCCCCATTAGTGTTCAGATTTTAAAATGTTTGCCCAATTAGTTTGTCGATTTTAAGACCTTTTGTCCCATTTCTTCGTCAATAGTAAAACCTTTCGTGCTATTTAGGTGTCAAAAAAAAATCCTGGCGAACGATAGTGAGCCTGTAATTTTGGAAGAATCGGCCTTCGGCCGGAACATTTTGCTATCGAAAAATGTACACATTTATCTAGAAGGGAGATCTAATGGATGTTTTTTTCAGCTTGATGGAGGTCTAGGGAGTTAACTTAAATAATATTAAATAATCGACAAAAACATAAACCCTTCCCCCAATACAGAGGCTACTGCATTTTTTTTTTTTTTTTTTTTTTTTTTTTTTTAATGTGAATGTTTTGGTTACCACAGTTTACTTCCCTAGAGGGGGCGTCACAACTGTCCACTAGTAGTAGGTATCTAATTAGCTGCTTAGGTGAATAGAGGCATTGGGTGTTATGAAACCGCTCAACTGTCTTGCCCTGCCCAGGAATCGAATCCTGGACCCTTAGGCTGTGAGCCGAGCATGCAAACAACTGCACCACAAACTGTGTATATATATATACTGTATATACCGTATATCCAGTACCAATATTCCAAAAAAATTATGGGCATGGAGACATTTTGAGTATAACGAAAGGAAAAATATCACCAGCGGGACCCAAAATGTCGGAAGTAGGCCAATCTCCGTCACTACAGGAGGGCCCGGCAACTTCTTGTGCCCGCGGGGGATATCGGAGTTGACGCAGGGTTGTCAATATACCCCCTCCACCCCTAGATATATACAGGGGTTTATTTCCATCTAGCGGGATTGGGGTACAACTAGCGACAGGAAATTTTTGAGTTTTGAGCTATATTTATTTATTTATATTTATTTATTTATATATATATATATATATATATATATATATATATATATATATATATATATATATATTTTCTTTAATACATACGAGGTTGAAAGAAATGGCAATTTCTGCGTTGGAAATTTTATTATTCAAAGTTTCCAGGTCTCTGATGAGTTTTCGCTGGGTGGCGGGAAGTAGATGAAGGAGATGAGCAAAATTCATGGTGGTACAGGGTTACATTTAAGTACATGAAGATACAGGATATACGACGCGTTTCACTGGACAACCAGCATTTTCAAGTAAGGATGGAATGATATAAAAGGTAAACAGGAAGGGTATATATAGAGGGTGGAGGATCAGAGGAGGCGAAAAACAGGGGGCAAAAGTCTGCTATTGGTGGAGGGGTATTCTAGGAGAGAGAAAAAGGGAGAACCGCTTCACGCATGCGCACTGGATGCGGGATGGTGGTCGGTTGGAGGGGTCGAAGCTGATTGGCTGCGTGTCGAGGGGCGTGGCCTAAGTTGTGTGGCGCCTGCGGAAGACGAAGCTGAAGGAGGTAGCGCAGGGGGCTGCGTCAAGGGCACCGGGGGGCGAGGGGGGGTGTTAGGTCCTGTAGGAAAGTGCCTTTTGGCAGAAGGAAGGATCTGAAGGTCCAGAGTTTGGTTGTTGATGTTGGGATGTAAGGCTGGGAGAACGAGGTTGGAGGTCTTGTCTCCGCAACAAACCAGCCTCCACCAAGATAAAGAGCCCGATGACCGACGATCACGTCATTTACCAACATACCTGTAATTATGAGGACTGTGGACCTCATTCCTATATTGGTATGACGCAGACTCGTCTTTCATGTCGGTTAACTCTTCACCTTCAGGCTGGAGCCATCAAAGACCACTATCTCACCCCTAACCACCCTCACCTCACACGCAACGAGTTAGAGAAACACACCACCATACTCGATAAAGAAAGTGACCCAAGGAGATTACCTATACTCGAAGCTTTATATATCCAAGCCTTACATCCCAACATCAACAACCAAACTCTGGACCTTCAGATCCTTCCTTCTGCCAAAAGGCACTTTCCTACAGGACCTAACACCCCCCCTCGCCCCCCGGTGCCCTTGACGCAGCCCCCCGCGCTACCTCCTTCAGCTTCGTCTTCCGCAGGCGCCACACAACTTAGGCCACGCCCCTCGACACGCAGCCAATCAGCTTCGACCCCTCCAACCGACCACCATCCCGCATCCAGTGCGCATGCGTGAAGCGGTTCTCCCTTTTTCTCTCTCCTAGAATACCCCTCCACCAATAGCAGACTTTTGCCCCCTGTTTTTCGCCTCCTCTGATCCTCCACCCTCTATATATACCCTTCCTGTTTACCTTTTATATCATTCCATCCTTACTTGATAATGCTGGTTGTCCAGTGAAATGCGTCGTATATCCTGTATCTTCATGTACTTAAATGTAACCCTGTACCACCATGAATTTCTGGACACATTTTGGAGACACAAATACTAGACATCAACAAAATTCTTTGGAAAACAGTTGATAGAATTGCTGGGTTACGCTCAGGGTTCACTTATATACACTGGTTAACCCATTCAGTACCAGGGACGTCCTTTTCATCACATTCTGGCAACTATTAGACGATTATATGCAGCTTACGGAGGACCACTAGCAATGATAAGGCTTCAAAGTATCTCAACAAACACTTTTAGCTACCACAGATCCTTCTCAAACTGCACATAATCGTCTCAATATACCTAGAATACATTATAACACATCGCTGGTACTCAAAGGGTTAACCTATTCTGTACCGGTGACGGCTATTTAATCATTTTCTACCTATATTTGTACCATTTTATGCAGCTTAAGAAGGATCTGTGGTAGTAAAAAGGGTTACGTGAGATATTTCAAAGCCTGGTAATTGCTGGAGGTCCTTCTTAAACTGAATATAATCGTCTAATAGTAGCTAGAATAAAGTTAAAAGGACGTCGCCGGTACCGGTAGGGTTAACGGTTCGGGTTTCCTTTATACCATGACTTTTACCCCTTATACCAGCGATTCTTGGTATTTATTGACTACCTAGCGATATTCTAGCGACTTCTTGAAAACTAATCTGGCGGAAATCTGGTGAGTTTGAATTGGCAACCCTGAATTTAGCGCCATGACGACGACGACGAAAGCACAAGTATTGGGAAAATATTGTATTGTGAGACGAGCGACGAAATGCGGCGAGAACGACGCGTAGAGTTTATCTTTATTTGCAAGTAATGGGAAACTATTCTATTGTGAGACAATAGGCGGCGGGAAAGATGCGAAGAGTTTTTTCTTTGCAAATACTAGGCCATTGTTTACATTTCGTGTGGATGTGAATGAATCGTATTGACTGGTGGATAGATGGGGTGAGAGAGAATACACATGGAAGAGCTTGGATTGTACATTCACTAACGTTTTGGGCTATGCATAACCCATCTTAGATTGGGTGTGAAGGAAAACTTAGGAATATCTTTGTTTGTATGTTTTTTTTTTAAATATATTGTCATCGTGCTGAAAAAATTTAAAGGGATATGAACTATGGGGTTGATATGTAAATATCCGAGATAGGTCTGTCCTTCGGGAATCGTAGTTTCAGCAGGAATAAGACAATGAGTGAGGCAGCTAACAACATCTTTATTTTCATATTTTCAAACGTTTCGAAATATTCTAAATGTCATCATCAGTGATCTAAAGGTTAAAGAGATTAAAAACCATTATAAATTAATTATAATATATAGGTAAAACATTAATTATAATATATAGGTAAAACATTAATTATAATATATAGGTAAAACATTTAGCAAAGGGTAACATTTATACGCCCCCCTTTCAATTGTATAAATGTTACCCTTTGCTAAATGTTTTACCTATATACTATAATTAATGTTTTACCTATATACTATAATTAATGTTTTACCTATATACTATAATTAATGTTTTACCTATATACTATAATTAATGTTTTACCTATATACTATAATTAATGTTTTACCTATATACTATAATTAATGTATATACTTGTTTACCTAAACTATATTAATGTTTTACCTATATACTATAATTAATGTTTTACCTATATACTATAATTAATGTTTTACCTGTATACTATAATTAATGTTTTACCTATATACTATAATTAATGTTTTACCTATATACTATAATTAATGTTTTACCTATATACTATAATTAATGTTTTACCTATATACTATAATTAATGTTTTACCTATATACTAAATTAATGTTTACCTATACTATAATTAATGTTTTACCTATAACTATAATTAATGTTTACCTATATACTATAATTAAGTTTTACCTATATACTATAATTAATGTTTTACCTATATACTATAATTAATGTTTTACCTATATACTATTATTAATGTACCGATATATACTATTATTAATGTACCGATATATACTATTATTAATGTACCGATATATACTATTATTAATGTTTACTATTACTATATAATTATAATGTGTTTACTCACTTTAGATCACTGATGATGACATTTAGAATATATCGAAACGTTTGAAAATATGAAAATAAAGATGTTGTTCGCTGCCTCACTCATTGTCTTATTCCTGATGATATGTAAATATATTATTTGGTGACTTGGGTGAGATCATCCAAAGTACTTTACATGAGAGAGAGAGAGAGAGAGAGAGAGAGAGAGAGAGAGAGAGAGAGAGAGAGAGAGAGAGAGAGAGAGAGAGAGAGAGAGAGAGAGAGAGAGAGAGAGAGAGAGAGAGAGAGAGAGAGAGAGAGAGAGAGAGAGAGAGAGAGAGAGAGAGAGAGAGAAGGGAGGGGAGGGAGAGAGACTGACTGACTTGGATATATCCTATATATGTTGTTCAGAATTGCTTACTTAACATGATTTCTAGAAACAATAAACAAAAACAAATTTGGATATATAACATATAAGGCGTTCATAATGACTTTTAAGTTTGTTTTAGCTTTACCAGAGACATAGTTGATAGTATGGAGAAGGACAAGGTTTTAGAGCATGTACTGGAATGCACTGGACCCCTTTCCCCCCGTTCGGTTCCCGATTAAAGGAGGTTTCGCCCTATTTAGGTGTCGATTTTATACTGGCGAGCGATAGCGAGCCTATACTTGAATGGAATTATATTAACTGCCTAACAATTAGATATAGATTATATTGTGGGTTTACCAGAGAGATAACAGAGTTTGATAGTATGGAGAAGGACAAGGTTCCAGAGTATTGTTGATCCTTGAAGATGATGTGCTGTGATGGTATGGTAATGAGGGCCTTTGACAATGTTGATGGTGATGGATCTTGTGGTGTAATACTGGACCGTACCAAACCATCACTGTGGTAATATATTGGATATTACTCATTGTGTGCTTTATCTAGAATCCCTCAATGTAATAATTGTTTTGTTATTGTTATGTATTGTTATTATTTTATTTAGTATATAGTATATATTTATTATTATTTATTTGTTTATTACTTTATTATATTATTTTATTGTTCATTATTTGATATATTATTATTGATGTGACGTTCTTTCCCATCCAAGTGTCGATTTTTTCCTGGCGAGTGAATGCGAGCCTACATTCATAAACTAGCTAGATGCCAGGAACTACATTTAATCCTTTGAATATACCATGGCGCTCTTTATATTGTGTCCTGGCTAATACCAGAAGATTTTATTCAGCTAAGGAAGCATTTTAAGGAATCGAATGCGTTAAATACTATGTCAATTAACCCTTTAACTCCCATAAATCCCTGCTAAAGCCAAACAACCCGCATCGTAATAGTCAGAATAATAATAATGAAGTCATTTTCATCCTATTATGGTTTTCATTCGACGATTTTCTTTAGCTTATAATCTACCTTCAGAACTCAAAAGGGGTAAACAATGTCTTAATAAACCCTCTGGACAACATAGGTCCTCCTTAAATGGCATCAAATCTTAAAAATTAACCCCCTGAAAATACGTCTAATAACATCCAGAATACGTGTAAAGAGAGCCTACTGATAAACTGAAAGGGTTAAGCAAATAATATCCTCAATAAAATCGTCTAATAAGAGCCAGAACACCTTTAAAGAGATCCTACCGTTATACTAAGAGGGTTAAACAAATAATATCGTGTTCTCTCCATCGTCCTGAATTCGTTACCTGTCACTGCACCTGTTGTGAATTAATGCTGAAGGGGTGTTAAGGTGGGTCACCGTCTTTTTTATCTTTCTCTCTTTTTCTCTCTTTCCCTGGCTTGTATCCATGCTGCCTCATTCAGCCAACTGTTTTAAGACGTTTATCCCCATCCAGGTGCCGATTTCTTCCTGGCGAGCGAGAGCGAGCCAGCATTGTGTGGAGAAATCCGGCTTCCCTGGAGACATTTTTCTATCGAATAATGTACAAATTTAGCCTGTTGTAAAAACAAATATATATATATATACAGTATATATATATATGTTGGCTCGCTACCGCTCGCCAGGAAAATATTGACACCTGGATGGGCGTAAACGTCTTAAAATAGTAGGCTGAATGGGGCCGAATGGATACAAGCCAAAGCGAGAGGGAGAGAAAGAGAAAAAAAGGCGAAGTGGGCTCCCTTAATGTTTAACTCTTAACTGGCGGCGCCCGGCTATTGTCGAGTGAAATAAATGTGGCCTATGTGGCGGGTCACGGCTATTGTCGAGTGCAATTTTGAGCACGTAATGTGCTCTGAGAGAGAGCGGAGCGGTGGGAGGAGCATAGGTTACCTCATGACTGCTCGCCACGGTGGCCATGGAGCTACTGAGATGTACTCCTTTGTACTCCACCCTCTCTCACTCGTTTCACACGTAATAATGTAAGAAAATTACCGTATTTTACCGATTTTGCCCTTCAGTTGCACGATCGTTGCAAGACAACCAGTGATCGTAGAAGGATGGTTCTGGTGTCATTCGAAAGTTGAATTAACGCCCTTTCAGGGATACATACTTGTATTACGTTCTGGCTCTTGTTTATGCATGAAAACGAGCACGGAAACAAGCTCGTTTACGGTAAAACTCCCCGCTGGGCGGCACAGTCAAATATACTCCACCACCCGCTCTTTGAGTGGTAAAGGGGATGTAGTTCAATACTGTTCTGCATCTCACCTCCATTTACTGATACCATACGTACTATAGTAATTTTCTTCCAGCTGGAGGTAAATTGCCATGTCATTACATTAGTTACTAAGCTATCGCGTGGATTTTGTAGCGTAACGTAACACGTTGGTAGTTATGAAAAATTAGCATTAATATGACGCTGATATAAAGTAGCTTCATATTTTCCCATAAAAGTATCGATAAATCAGTTGCTAAGGGATTTAGTTTACCCTCAGTTGAAAACAAATCGACAATTGGCAGTGACACACAAACAAACATTCCGTCAATGTTTACGGGCAATTTTTGGCCGACATCTTTAAATTTTGGTATCATAAGAATTAAAAAGATATATATATATATATATATATATATATATACAGTATATATGTTTTTTTTTTTTCTAGACTCCCCATCAATTGTTTAAAAAAATACCTCCAAGACCCCGCTTCGATATATTCGGTAGAAAAATGTGCCGGCCCAAGACCGGATCCTCCTAAATTACAGGAAAAAATCGACACCTAATTGGCATGAAAGGTCTAAAAATTGACAGAAATTAGGCGAAATGTCTTAAAGTCGCGTAATTAATGGCGCAAACGTTTTAATATATCAAAACTAATGGGGCTAAACATGAGGGAGAAGGAGGTTCGAAAAATAATCCCTTAAGTGAAAATCTCATCTTAAGGGTCCCCACCTCGCTTTTTTCTCTTTCTCTCCCTCTCGCTTTGGCTTGTATCCATTCGGCCCCATTCAGCCTACTGGTTTAAGACGTTTACCCCCATCCAGGTGTCAATATTTGTCTGCCGAGCGGTAGCGAGCCAGCATATATATATTTTTGTTTTGACAGCAAGCTAAATTTGTACATTGTCTCTGGCGAAGCTGGATTTCTCCATAAAATGCTGGCCTGCTATCGCTCGCCAGGAAGATATCGACACCTGGATGGGGATAAACGTCTTAAAACAGTTGGCTGAATGGGGCCGAATGGATACAAGCCAGGGAAAGAGAGAAAAGTAGAGAAAGATAAAAACAAAAACGGTGACCCCCCTTAAACTATACCGAACATAATCAACCTTCGATCTAGTTTCCGATTTCAATGCCTCAACAAGTATGAGAAAATCCTTGGTCATCGATAATTGCCGGATAATTCGCTCGTGTGACACCGCCTGCAGGGGGGGATGGGGCGGTTTTTTGGATCCCCTTTCTCCCTCATGTTTAGCCCTAATTAGTTTTCAGATTTCATGACGTTCGGCCCATTATTTTGGTGATTTTACGACTTTTCGCCCCATTTCATTGTCAATATTTAGACTATTTGTGTCATTTAGGTACGATTTTTTTCCTGGCGAGCGATAGCGAGCCTGTAATTTAAGAGAAACTTCGGCCGGGACAATTTTCTATCGACAAATGTACACATATTATCTTGAAGGGGGATCCTGGGGTTGGTTTTTAAGTTTGATGGAGGTCTAGGGAGGAAACTAGAATACTAATAAATACATGAAAAAGTCGACCACAAAAAATGAACCATCTAACTCTGCAAGTCTTACAGTTACATATTAACATGTATACCTGAACATTGTGTATTTTGGATGCAGACCTACACATGCCAGTTTTATTTAGAATGGAGTGATATTTAGATTAACTGAAACTAATGAGGCGAACGTCCTAAAATCCCAAAATGAAGTGGGCTAAACACGAGGGAGACGAGGGTACAGGAAAACGACCCCCTTAAATTAAGTGGTGAATACATTTTAGAAAATACAAACAGTATCAGAACGAACAAAATATAAAAGCCAATGTTTTCAGTAGCAAGTAAACAACTAAAAATAGCTTAGGATACCATCAGAGATCAGAGGAACAAAGAGAGTAAGTTAGTTAGTGACAAGGAGAGACCCTTTAGTAACAGAGATTAGCCAACCTCTGCCAAAGGTTGCATCTCTCTCTCTCTCTTTTTCTTTCTTTCTTTCTTTCTTTCTCACTCACTCACTCACTCACTCACTCTCACTCTCTCTCTCTCTCTCTCTCTTTTCTACCGCTATTACAATATTCAGTGTGTATCCGCTCAGGTCGAGTAGATACGGTGCCCAACTTTCACAAGAATATCTGGAGAGAGTGGGTTCGAATCCTGGCCAGGGTACCTCACTTCCAACCTGGCCGACACTATCCTTAAATTAGTGTTCTTCAGAGCTTTCTTAATGTAGGCCTATACTTCCTCCATTACGGAGATTAGTTGGTACCCGCCTTTCAACATATTCCCACCCCTATCTGCCAAACTATCTAACCCAAGATTGAACCAATTTTCCCATTCTTTGTCCCTCTCACAAGCAAACTCTCTGAAGGGGGGTCACCGTTTTTTGTTATCTTTCTCTCATTTTTTCTTTCTCTGGCTTGTATCCATTCGGCCCTATTCAGCCAACTGTTTTAAGACGTTTATCCCCATCGAGGAGTCGATTATTTCCTGACGATCGATAGCGAGCCAGCATTGTATGGAGAAATCCAGCTTCGCCGGAGACATTTTTCTATCGAAAAATTTACAAATTTAGCTTGCTGTCAAAACAAAAATATACTGTACATATGCTGGCTCGCTATCGCTCGCCAGGAAAATATTGACACCTGGATGGGGGTAAACGTCTTAAAATAGTAGGCTGAATGGGGCCGAATGGATACAAGCCAAAGAGATGGAGAAAAAGAGAAAAAGAGCAGGTGACCTCTCTTAACCTATCTTACCCCAAAATCCAATGACTATAGTCCGCTCGTTCTAGGTTGGGCAGAAATCGTAACCTCTAACCTCTCTAACTCAAAATGGGCTAGAGCAAATTAGCTATCAATTTCCACACCTATTCCCTAGCCAAGTCGTCCTATGTGGTAGACATATTAGCTCGATTACTCTAGTCATTTTTTAGTCATAAGAGGTTAGAGGTTACGATTTCTGCCCAGCCTAGAATGAACGGACTATAGTTATTGGATTGAGGTAATTGAGAGAGTTTACTTGTTGAGAGGGACAAAGACTGGGAAAATTGTTTCAATCTTGGGTTAGATAGTAGGGTAGATAGGGGTGGGAATGTGTTGAAAGGCAGGTACCACCTACTCTCCATAATGGAGGAGGTATACATTAAGAGAGCTCTGAAGAACGCTATTTTAAGGATAATGTCAAACAGGTTGGAAGAGAGGCTAGGATTCGAACCCACTCTCTCCAGATATTCTTGTGAGAGTTGGGCACCATAATTATCTACTCGACCATGAGCGGATTTTTTTTTTTTTTCTATGTGCATGAGGGAGACAAAAGGCAAAACTGCATGTAACGAGTGCCTCCCCCAGTACACACTATACACTATAATACTCGATATTCCAGCACCAAAATGGAGAACCAAAGAAGAATATGCCCCCCCCCCCCCTCCTACCACAGTGAGCGAGATACACCAAGACAAAGACGAACAAAGAATACTCCAAACACGGACTGTTAGGGGAGATGGGTCATTTTTCTGGGCCCCCTTCTTCCTTGGGTTTAGTCTCATTAGTTTTCAGATTTTAAACCTTTCGCCCCATGTTTTTGTCAATATTAAGACTTGTCGTGTCATTTAGGTGTCGATATTTTCCTGGCGAGCGATAGCGAGCCTGTAATTTAAGAGGACCCGGCCGAAAAATGTAAAAATTCATCTTCAAGGAGGGTCTTGGGGAGGGGAGGGTTTCAAGCTTTCTAGGGAAGAAACTAAAAACAAATATAAACACATATATAAATGAGCAAATAAATGCGCCCATCCCCCCTTTAATGAAAAACAACAACAAATAATAAAACAAATAAACAAGAGGAAACACAACAAAACCGGATCCCTGGAGTATTTGGCAGTCTATAAACAACAATAGATTATCTGTGAGGGGAAGTGTGTGTGATGGGAGAGTGGAAGAAAGGAGAGTATGTTGTTATGATATTTTGTGTTAATTACTATTGAAGGTTTATATTGAATTTGCCATTTTAGAGCAATGTATTTAATAATAATAACAAAGTTAACAAACCACTCCGAAACGAGCCTCTAATGCCAATCACAACAACTCTGTTATTATATTGTTTACCCTTCTATTAAATAACTACTGTACTACCACTACTACTACTACTACTACTACTACTACTACTAATACAAATAATAATAATAATAATAATAATAATAACAAAGTTAACAAAACACTCCAAAACGAGCCTCTAATGCCAATCACAACAACTCTGTTATTATATTGTTTACCCTTCTATTAAATAACTACTGTACTACCACTACTACTACTACTACTACTACTACGACTACTAATACAAATAATAATAATAATAATAATAACAAAGTTAACAAAACACTCCAAAACGAGCCTCTGATGCCAATCACAACAACTCTGTTATTATATTGTTTACCCTTCTATTAAATAACTACTGTGATACCACTATTACTACTACTACTACTAATACAAATAATAATAATAATAATAATAATAATAATAATAATAATAATAATAATAATAACAAAGTTAACAAAACACTCCAAAACGAGCCTCTAATGCCAATCACAACATCTCTCCGTTAATGGATTGCCTGAGTTGTTTGTCCTTCTGGGTTTTTTTTCTAATGGTAGCCAGAAGAAACTGTAAAAACGCGTTATGAATCTCAAAGGTTTATTAGATGTTGACCGGATATTTGCATTACGGAAATACGAGTGGAAAGAGAGGCTGATGTCAAACGAAAGCAAAGTCCATTGTGTTAAGGGGGGATGGGCTGGTTTTTAAGGCCCCCTTCTCCCTCTTGCTTAGCGCAATTGGTTTTTAGATTTTATGACGTTTAGTTTGGCGATTTGAAGACTTTACGACCCATTTCATTGTCAAAATTAAGCCTGCCAGCCTGCCTGCCTGCCAGCCTGCCTGCCTGCCTGCCAGCCTGCCTGTCTTCCTTCCTTCCTCCACAGTGCACTTATATCAAATGGAGATATACACAATCATTAATCGTGCATTCATATAATATTATATTGAACAGAGACATCCCGACGTCTTTATTTAACCCTTTCAGTCTATTAGACGATATTAATCAGTTCAAATGGTGCCTCCAGCAATTGACAGGCTTCGAACTACCTCACTTAACAAACCCTATTTACTACCACAGATCCTTCATAAACGGCACAAAACCGTCTAAATATAGCTAGAATGAAAATAAAAACACGTTGCCGGTACAGAGGGGGTTCAATGAGCGGGGGGAGGGGGGATTTGACCCCCTTCTCCCGCATGAATATTCATACATATATATTCAACATGGAAGACACAATTTCTTCCTTTTTCCACAGCAGTCTATCGTCCAGACTATATAAATCTTATTTTAGATAACAAATAATTTTAAGGTGCATTCTCAACTTTGCACAATTCACTTCGATGAAACATATGTTAAATATAAACACTATTTGGTCTGACGACTTGTGGGCTATATGAATTTTGTTTTAATTCTGATTGAGGATTCTGCTTGCTTTTGCAATTTTTGATCAATGTTGGTTTGTCCCCTAAGCTAAAAGAAAACAACGCATTCCCAGACTTCCATTAAACTAAAAAAATCCTTCACAGACCCCCCTTCAAGATAGATTTGTACATTTTTCGATAGAAAATTAACCCGACCGAAAGCCGATTTCTTTTAATCTCGCCATCGCTCGCCCAGTAAACAATTTCATTGATCGAAAAAAGTGAAATAAAATATGACCCCCCCCCCCGTAATAATTATCACCGTGAACTGAGAGCTTCCAGTCTCCGCAGTGCCCGGGGAATAACTTAACGTCGAAAAGTATTAAAACTATTGATAAGCCCCCCCATCTAACTTTCCCGGGGGGGAGGGGGGGGGGGGGGGGGGGGGGGGGGGGGGGGGGGGGGGGGGGGGGGGGGGGGGGAGGAAAGGGGGGGGGGGGGGGGGGGGGGAGTTGGTGCCAAAGTTGTTGGAGCGGACGGGAGAAGGGCAGAGAGTTGTGGAGAGCTTACGAGGAGTGGATTAGGGCCGGAAATTCCACTCACGAAATTAGTGCCAGCAGGTTTAACCCCGGGTGGATGGCACTCGTTAGCCTTGGTCGGCAACCCATCTAGGGGAGACAACCTTATACAAATCCAGGTGGATGGGACTTGTCAGCCTTGGTCAGCAACCTGTCCAGGGGAGTAAGGACTAGCCGAACACCACTGTAGACAAATGTTAGCGGCTATAGATAGACGATTTTATTAACATTAGGAAGGGTATAATTATGGAAATCAAAGGGTTAATTGAGATCCCCTTTTCCCTTTAATTCTAACAGATCCTTCCTAAGCTATACAAAATCACCTAATGAGAGCCAAAACAGACTGCTAAAACACGTCGTAATCCTCAAGGGGTTGACTAATTTGGTTAAGGGAGGTCACCGGCCTTTTTTATCTTTCTTTCCTTTTCTCTCTTTCCGTGGCTTGTATCCATTCGGCCTCATTCAGCCAACTGTTTTAAGACATTTATCCCTATCCAGGTGTCGATTTCTTCCTGGCGAGCGATAGCGAGCCAGCAATGTATGGAGAAATCCGGCTTCACCGGACACATTTTTCTATCGAAAAATGTACAAATTTAGCTTGCTGTCAAAACAAACAAATATAAATGCTGGCTTGCTACCACTCGCCAGAAAAATATTGGCACCGGGATGGGGGTAAATGTCTTAAAACAGTAGGCTGAATGGGGCCAAATGAATTCAAGCCAAAGAGAGAGGGACAGAAAGAGAAAAAAAAAGCGAGGTGGGCTCCCTTAAAGGAATAGAGGCATACAAATACAAGACAAGGCATAATTAACCCCTTCAGCACGATGCCGTCTTTTCACCTTTGATTCTGGCTAATATTAGACGATTTTATGTAGTTTCAAAAGGACCTGTGTTATTCAGAGGGTTTATTGAGGTTGTATTTACCCCCTTTGATTCCTGGAGGTAAATCATAAACTTAAAGAAAATCGTCTAAAGGTAAGCAGAATAGGATGTAAATGACGTCGTGGTGTTGAAGGGGTTAAGGGAGCCCACCTCGATTTTTTTTCTTTCACTCCCTCTCGCTTTGGTTTGTATCAGTTCGGACCCATTCAGCCTACTTTTTAAGACGTTTACCCCCATCCAGGTGTCAATATTTTCCTGGCGAGCGGTAGCGAGCCAGCATATATATTTTTGTTTTGACAGCAAGCAAAATTTGTACATTTTTCGATAGAAAAATGTCTCCGGCGAAGCCGAATTTCTCCTTAAAATGCTGGCTCGCTATCGCTCGCCAGGAAGAAATCGACACCTGGATGGGGATAAAAATCTTAAAACAGTTGGCTGAATGGGGCCGAATGGATACAAGCCAGGGAAAGAGAGAAAAGGAGAGAAAGATAAAGTAAACCTGTGACCCCCCTTAATACCAACCCCCGTTATAACACCAGCAATACCAGCCATGATAATATAGTCACACCAACTCACACCAATATAGTCACACCAGCCATGAGAATATAGTCACACCAACTCACACCAATATAGTCACACCAGCCATGAGAATATAGTCACACCAACTCACACCAATATAGTCACACCAGCCATGAGAATATAGTCACACCAACTCACACCAATATAGTCACACCAGCCATGAGAATATAGTCACACCAACTCACACCAATATAGTCACACCAGCCATGAGAATATAGTCACACCAACTCACACCAATATAGTCACACCAGCCATGAGAATATAGTTACACCAACTCACGCTTCGGAAATTTTGCATAACAACCCAACACAAAAATTACACAGTAGTGGATAAGTAGTTTACATCCTCACCAATTACACAGTAGTGGATAAGTAGTTTACATCCTCACCAATTACACAGTAGTGGATAAGTAGTTTACATCCTCACCAATTACACAGTAGTGGATAAGTAGTTTACATCCTCACCAATTACACAGTAGTGGATAAGTAGTTTACATCCTCACCAATTACACAGTAGTGGATAAGTAGTTTACATCCTCACCAATTACACAGTAGTGGATAAGTAGTTTACATCCTCACCAATTACACAGTAGTGGATAAGTAGTTTACATCCTCACCAATTACACAGTAGTGGATAAGTAGTTTACATCCTCACCAATTACACAGTAGTGGATAAGTAGTTTATATCCTCACCAATTACACAGTAGTGGATAAGTAGTTTACATCCTCACCAATTACACAGTAGTGGATAAGTAGTTTACATCCTCACCAATTACACAGTAGTGGATAAGTAGTTTACATCCTCACCAATTACACAGTAGTGGATAAGTAGTTTACATCCTCACCAATTACACAGTAGTGGATAAGTAGTTTACATCCTCACCAATTACACAGTAGTGGATAAGTAGTTTACATCCTCACCAATTACACAGTAGTGGATAAGTAGTTTACATCCTCACCAATTACACAGTAGTGGATAAGTAGTTTATATCCTCACCAATTACACAGTAGTGGATAAGTAGTTTACATCCTCACCAATTACACAGTAGTGGATAAGTAGTTTACATCCTCACCAATTACACAGTAGTGGATAAGTAGTTTATATCCTCACCAATTACACAGTAGTGGATAAGTAGTTTACATCCTCACCAATTACACAGTAGTGGATAAGTAGTTTACATCCTCACCAATTACACAGTAGTGGATAAGTAGTTTACATCCTCACCAATTACACAGTAGTGGATAAGTAGTTTATATCCTCACCAATTACACAGTAGTGGATAAGTAGTTTACATCCTCACCAATTACACAGTAGTGGATAAGTAGTTTACATCCTCACCAATTACACAGTAGTGGATAAGTAGTTTACATCCTCACCAATTACACAGTAGTGGATAAGTAGTTTACATCCTCACCAATTACACAGTAGTGGATAAGTAGTTTACATCCTCACCAATTACACAGTAGTGGATAAGTAGTTTACATCCTCACCAATTACACAGTAGTGGATAAGTAGTTTATATCCTCACCAATTTCTCGGTTGTAGAAAATTTAGCTCGATTGTGCAAGTTCATTAACAAATATGGAGAGGTTCTGGGTCGGAATTTCTAAGCTCGTCCCAAGGAATAGACAAAGCCTCCTATGGCCTCAAGTCGTTCGTATGTATGTATGTACAATATATATATATATATATATATTAAAATCTGATATGATTCTTCAGGAGTACCCTTTCCGATAACAGACTTAATGTTCAAATTCAAGTTAATTGACCTACGTATAAATATTACCTATATAATTGTGTTCTCTATTAGGAATAGGTCTGAGAGAGAGAGAGAGAGAGAGAGAGAGAGAGAGAGAGAGAGAGAGAGAGAGAGAGAGAGAGAGAGAGAGAGAGAGCTACATAGAGCTACATAGATACACAGACCACACAGACCTCAAGGTCCTTACTAGGCAGTCTGGCCTTACAAACTATAATATGCATATATGCATATATACACATACACACATACACATACATACACATACATATATATATATACATATATATACACATACATATACACATACATACATACACATATATATACAGTATATATATACATACTGTACAGTGCACACACATACATATACATACATTTTTTTTTTTTTTTTTTTTTTAGAGAGAGAGAGAGAGAGAGAGAGAGAGAGAGAGAGAGAGAGAGAGAGAGAGAGAGAGAGAGAGAGAGAAAAAAAAGAGAGAGGGGGAGAGAGAGAGAGTTGACCTAATACAGGTGACCTCCCTCTCCTCAATATCTCCCCATCTATCTTGCTTTAATTCATGACCCCTAATAATTTACCGCCAAAGTCGTTCCTTCCCAGACTGTCCTTGGAGTACCTTTATATAGAGGGTCGCGACGTAGCGGGTCCTGGGGGTCGGAAACAAGATGGCGCCCGGGGTATTAAGGGAGGGTATATATTTTTTCTAGAACACCCCCCCCGCAACCACCCACCCACCCCTTCTCCCTCATGTTTAGTCCCACTAGCTTTGAGATTTTAAGACGCTTGCCCCATTAATTTGTCAATATTATCACCTTTCACCCCATTTCTTGGTCAAAAAGTAGATCTTTCGTGTCGATTTATTTTTTGGCGAGAGATAGCGAGCCTGTAATTTTAAGAGGAATCGGCTTTCGGCCATGACATTTTTCTGCCGAAAAATGTACAGATTTATCTTGAAGGGGCGTCTTGGGGGTGTTTTTTTAAAGCTTAATGGAGGTCTTGGGAAGAATCGAAAAAAAAAAAAAAAAATATATATATATATACAGTATATATATATATATATATATATATATATATATATATATATATATATATATATATAAGTAAATTGACCAAACAATAAACACTACTCCCTTAAGCGTCCTGATAAATACAGATTGATGGATAGCGAAATGAAAAAGGTATACATAGAATTACTGCTCATTTAATTATTTGGGGAGTGTTGAGTAAAGATGGGAGTATGGATGAAGAAGTGCGGGAGAGGGTACAACAGGGGAAGAGGAGTGTAGGAACGTTGAAAGCAGTAACAAGAAATAGAGTGGTCAGCATAGAAGTAAATAAGTCCTTGCAAGACAGTGTGGTAATCCCGACATTGACTTACGGGAGCGAAGCATGGACGTTGGTGGAGAGACTCAGACCAAGAGTTAGAGGGGCATGGAAATTAGTTTCTTGAGAAGTGCGTGCAGAGTTACATGGAGGGATAGACAGACGAATGAGGAAGTATGAGAGAGGTGTGGTGTGGATGTAGATGTACTGAAAAGTGTGAAGAGGAACACCTTGAGATGGTTCGGCCATATGGAACGTATGGGAAGCGAGAGAATGACTAAGAGGGTGTCCGAGAGCGAGGTGGAAGGACAGAGAGGGAGAAGTAGACCGAATGAGAGGTGGAAGGATGGAGCTAAGAAGTATATGAGTGAAAGCCGTGCTGGATGGGAGGAGGGGCGTTGACTGACTGGGGACAGAGGTGCATGGGGGCGTTTCGTTCATGGCCACCCCTTCGGGGATCGCAGCGTCCGGCAATCGATAGATAGATAGATAGAATTACATACGGTGAATAAGATGAATAATTAACCAGTTCCATACCAGTGACGTGTTTTGTCTTTCATTTCAGTTACATTTAGATGATATTATGAAGCTTAGGAAGGATATGTGGTAGCTAAAAGGATTAATTGAGATAGTCTGCGGCCTTTTTATTGGTAGACATCATTCCTAGGCTGAATATAATCGTCTAATAGTTGCCAGAATATAATGAAAAGAACGTCACCGGTACTGAAAGGGATAAGAGTAAATAATTATAATGGTATACTATGAGGTAAAAACGTGAGATGGAAACAATATGGCGTCCATAAGACAAGTTAACCTACCCTCTTATATATTATACAGGTACCCTACTTCCCACCATGTGTAATGGTATGCTATGGGGTAAAAGAGTGAGGTGGAAACAATATGGCATCCGTTAAGTCAAGTTAACGTTACCCTCTTATACGGGCACCCTACTTCCCAGCCTGTCTCCTCCTGTCCCCATCCTTCTCCTTGAGTCACTAACTTAAGGACCATTTTTGCGGTCGTCTTTTTAGCTTTAACAATTACAAAAAGGAAGAAATGCATTGCCAATTTAGTATCTTTTTTGTTCGACTTATTATTAGGGGTTCGTCCCCTACGGGGAACCCCTATTGTAATCATTAAACCTGGGATTTCATCCAAATTCTTCTTACGCGCCGGTTTCGACGCAATAACTCCAGAACCGCTTTTTGGATCGGGATCAAACTTTCACAAGAGGTGCGTTTTTGTATTGGGCAACTTTTGATATGTTAAACATCCGGCATGGCAGCCAAACAGGCCCGTGGCAGCCGATTTCCCGAAAAACTTGATGCCTAAATACCGTCTCTCCCACTCACAGGAAACGACTGGCCTTTGGCATACGCACTCCCCTACTAATGCTCCGCAAATTTTATAGAGAAGGTTTTGCTTTTGCACGTGGGTTTTTTTCCGGCAATCTTGAAAAAACCTCGAATTCCACTTAAAATTCCACATCTTGAAAACTACGCCGATGATCAGAGCCATGCTTGCATAGTTGGGTGAGGCTCGCGATTCCGAACGTTTTGATACCAACAAAATATAAATGGGTGGAATAGTTTGGCCGCAGCATTGAAAACTGTCTATTCTTAAATTACTTTAAAACCGAATTCGCTACCCACACAAAGTTTACCGTCTACAGTCTATGGGCTTCCACGCATCCCCCAGTTTTGCTTAATAACATAATCTCTTTATTATTCAGATCTATCATTTGTTTTTATTTAAATCTCTCAAAACCGTTCGAGTCCCTACGAATTCCAGCAATTATTTAGCCAACCTACCTATACATACCTACCCTACCAAATAATAATGATAAATTCAAATTTATTTTTGGTGAATGACAGAGTATTGGCTAAGGTTTTTAACAATTCCTCCCTTTGCCAAATGCTTAATTTAATAACAATGATATGGACCTTTCAAGTTTTGGCAATTGCCCGTGTGACTCGTATTTTAACCCTCCTAAAGTGTTACCACGAAATACCGCTAGATCCTTTCTCAAAAGTCGCTAGCATGTTGCTAAATAGCCAAACAATGTTAGAATAATGCTGCAATTTCTAAAGAGTTTTGGTTTGTTTGTTTTGCAAATTTTACAATGTAGTATGACTAGAATGTCTGAAATGTTCAAATTATCCCTAGTAAATGTCTCTAGATATAAAAGAAATGGCTGCTAGATTGAAGTAAATAGTTCTACATTTAGCGGTAATATGTAGCTTTACAACTGGCAACACTGCAACCACCACCTCCCTCCCACCCTCCCAGTATGTCTCCACAAAATACCGCTAGATCCTTTCTCAAAAGTCGCTAGCATGTTGCTACATAGTTAAACAATGGTAGAACAATGCTGCAATTCCTAAAGAGTTTTGATTTGTTTGTTTTGCAAATTTTACAATGTAATATAACTAGAATGTCTGAAATTTTCAAATTATCCCGAGTAAATGTCTCTAGATATGAAAAAATGGCTACTAAACTGAAGTAAATATAGCTCTACATCTAGCGGTAATATGTAGCGGTACAACTGGCAACACTGCCTACAACTACCCTCTCATCACCAATGATTATGCTCTGCTGAGGTTTGTATTTGCTTATCTTATCCTGTGTATAAATGTAACCCTTACACATATTTCTATTAAATAATGACATTAAACAGGATTCATGATTTAAATACAAGGCTAGATATTTATCGGAAGTACGTATTTACCTTCGGAAAGCTAAAATATAATGTTTACATATATGGGATAGGGAGGAGGGAGGGAGGTATAAGGGGTGGACCGATGGAAGGGAAGAGAACCCCGATATACGAGATACATAGCTTCATATGCGTGTATTGATCACTTTCATGCTATTATGTATGCATACAGAAGGAGCAGGACACATATGTCAAGAGTGAACACCAATAACTTAATCCATACACAGTAAAAAAGACGGAAATAATATCGTACATACGAAGTGATGGAATGGGGATAGGGGGAGTGTGTATGATATGTAAACAGGACAGTTCGTGCTAGATAGGTGTGTGTGTGCTTGTGTGATGGTCTTGTGTAGCTATGTTTGTGCTTGTTTGAGTGTTGAGTTATCTCTCTCTCTCTCTCTCTCTCTCTCTCTCTCTTATTTATCGCTGTCTTCCTTACGATTACGACATACTGTACTAGTGCATGAGAACAGGAAATAGGGAGCCTCGCTCTCTCTCTCACAAATGAGAACATAAGTAAACAGGAGTCTGCAGAGAGTCGATTGGCTATAAGACTCGGTAGCCTATTCCACATATCTACAACTCTGTTACTAAACGAATAGAGACAGATCCCTTACACACCCAGTCTCTCTCTGTCGCTCGTTTGTTTGCACACCGGTACAAATGAGGCAGATCCCTTACAAGATGAACATGGGAATCTGCAGAGAGACAAGTGGCCCACAAAAGGCAGATCCCTTTCACATACAACCCATTTCATCCATATGACTATCTGATTTTATCTTTAAATTCTCTATTGTTCTTGATCCCATTATAGCACTAGGTAGCCTATTTCACATATCTACGACTCTGTTACGAGAGAGGCAGATCCCTTACACAACCAATCTCTCTCTCTTATTTGCACACTGGTACAAAGGAGGCAGATCCTTACACATGCTACCAAGATGAAAATGGGAGTCTGCAGAGAGCCGGTTGGCCCACACACGGCAGATCCCTTTCACACCCAATCCATCTCGTCTTATCAAATTTTATGTTGAAGCTCTATTGTTATTGATCCCACTATAGCACTTGGTAGTCTATTCCACATATCTACAACTCTTTTACCAAGCGAATAGAGGCAGATCCCTTACACAGCCAATCTCTTTCTCTCTCGCTCTTGTTTGTTTGCACACCGGTACAACAGATCCCTTCCACATGCAACCAAGATGAAAATGGGAGTCTGCAGAGAGTCAAGTGGCCCACATAAGGCAGGTCCCTTTCACACTCAACCCATCTCATAAACTTCACCTGTTATTTACACTACTTACTATACACCCATGTTATCATATACCTGCAACCAAAACACAATTGTAAGAAATAGGAACATAAGAAAATGGGAGTCTGTAGATAGCCAATTGGCCCACACAAGACAGATCCTTTTCACACCCAACCCATCTCATAAAAACTCTCTCTCATTTATCTCTGTCTTCCTTACATTTATGACATCCTAGTCTCTCTCTCTCTCTCTCTCACAAATGAGAACATAAGAAAACCGGAGTCTGCAGAGAGTCGATTGGCCCACACATGTCAGATCCCTTTCACACCCAACCCATCCCACGCTCTCTCTATCTCTCATATATTTATCGCTATCTTCCTTACGTTTACGACATCCTATTCTCTCGCCATACTCCCTCTCTCCTTCACAAATGAGAAAATAAAAAAATAAGAAAACGGGAGTCTCCAGAGCCGATTGACCTACACATGGCAGATCCCTTTCACACCCAACCCATCTCGTTCTATCTAATTTCAAGTTGAAGCTCTATTGTTCTTGATCCCATTATAGCACTCGGTAACCTATTCCACATATCTACAACTCTGTTACTAAACGGATAGAGGCAGATCCCTTTTACAGCCAATCTCTCCCTCTCTCACTCTTGTTTGTTTGCACAATCTGCTCCTTCTGTAGTTTCTCCATGCCCGATAAGTTAAATGATCTTTTGATATCTGTGACACAGCATTTGTATCAAACACAATACCCTGCTTGCAAAACCGTAGAACCCCGGACAACGTTGCTTGCAACTTTAATTATTAATATTATTATTATTATTATTATTATTATTAGTAGTAGTAGTAGTAGTAGTAGTATCATTATTATTATCACTATTATTATTATTATTATTAGTATTATTGGTATTATAAATAATTATCAAATACACAACGTTTCGTTGTTTCACTCATCGTCTGGAATAAAACCTATTGACTTCATCGTGTTGTGCAATGAATCTCCAGACTATAGGGTTATGTCTGGAGGTAGAGTTGGAACATAAAACAAAAATATAAAATAAATAAATAAATAAAGTTAAATCGGAGTTACAGGCGATAAGTCTGTATCCGGAGGTAGGCTTGGAACATTAAAAACAAAGGCGCTACAAAACAATGAATACCTTCGTCCAAGTCCGCCTCCTTCCTAGTCTATCTACCCCCTGACTACTCTTTCGGTTGAGCCAGTCAGGCAAGAAGAAGGAGAAGAAGAAGAAGAAGAAGAAGAAGAACAAGAACAAGACAAAATAAAACTAAAAAGGAAAAGAAGAAGAACATGAACAAAAAGAACACGAACAAGAAGTAGAAAAAAGAAGAACAAGAATAATAACAACAACAAGAGTAGGCCGAGCAGTAATAAGCCGGTCTTCGGTTCTTGATGGAGGCAATACACAAATATCCTAATATGATCTGACAGAAATTTGGATTCCCGATTATCCTTCTCCAACTGTCTCCATGTTTCACCGTAACTGTGTGTTTTATCTCTTTTCTCTTCCCAACCCCCAACCCCTCCACACTACCTCACCACTCTACCCCCCCCCCCCCCCCACACACACACATACTACCTAACCTCCCCCTCCGCCCCCCCCCCCCCCACCCACAACGATCACCCCAACCATTACTCTCTGTTACGTCACCCCCCATAAAATAAACAGTATTTTTATCGCCGTTTTATAGCTATTGCCGGCAAGGTACCACTATACCACTTCCCGAACAATACATCCATTGATCAATACAGTAGCTACAATAACGACTACAATAACGACTTTCATAATTTTAGAAAAATGTATTAAACTTAGGAAAGAAGGTACGGTTGAGGTTAATAAGTGTTGTCAGATATTTCACAAAGTTTCGGACACTGACTAATACTCTGAGGGATAAGCAATTTTCCCAGTAACTATACAGATACCAATAACACTTCTTGAGCGAAAACCACTGGAATCTATGACAACACTTAATACCCCCGATTGTACAGTCGCGGTAATGAATACAGTCTTCTCATTATTAGTTAGTTAAAAAATATATAACTTCAGAGGCTATTAACAATTCTGGATTATTAAGGCCGCACACTGTAAGTCTAGAATAGTGTCAGGACTGGAGCCCCTTTTCGAGAAGTCCAGTCCCTTCAGTCTTCTAATGATAAAAACAAAACGGTGAACATTAACTAGAGAATCTCAATAATATGATCATTTTGACTCAAGCTGTTTGAGTTCTTCGATTCAAAAGAATTCAGACTTCGGCCGGGACATTTTCCTATCGACAACATGTACAAATTTAGCTTGAAGGGGGTCTGGGAGGGAATTTAGCTTGAAGGGGGTCTGGGAGGGAATTTAGCTTGAAGGGGGTCTGGGAGGGAATTTAGCTTGAAGGGGGTCTGGGAGGGAATTTAGCTTGAAGGGGGTCTGGGAGGGAATTTAGCTTGAAGGGGGTCTGGGAGGGAATTTAGCTTGAAGGGGTCTGGGGGAATTTAGCTTGAAGGGGGTCTGGGGGAATTTAGCTTGAAGGGGGTCTGGGGGAATTTAGCTTGAAGGGGGTCTGGGGGAATTTAGCTTGAAGGGGGTCTGGGGGAATTTCTTTTTTATTAATATTTTTTGTTTTAGCTTGAAGGAAGTCTGGGAAGGCATTTTTGTTAGCCTCGGGGACATCTGAAATATATTGCTTAAGGGGAGATCTCCACTTGAGGGATTATTTTCTTGACCCCTTTCTCCCTCGTGTTTAGCCCCATTGCTTTTGATATTATAAAACGTTTGCCCCATTAGTTTAGCGATTTTAAGAACTTTCACCCCATATTAAGACCTTTCGTGTAATTCAGGTGTCTATTTTATCCTGGCGAGCGATAGCGAGCCTGTAATTTAAGAGGAAGCGGCCTTCGGCCGGGACATTTTTCTACCGAAAA
>CM064569.1:6404278-6419278 GCA_032716605.1 Paralithodes platypus | reverse complement strand
CCTATGTAGAGGAGGTTGTATACACTGGGAGAGCTCTGAGGAGCACTGATTATTGTAGTGCCGGTAGCGATAGAATAGCGAGAGCGATGCAACATTGCGGCAAAGAGAGAGAGTTTGCAGAGAGTTGGTGAGTGGGCGGGAATTAATGATACGAGCAGCCTTCCTTTCTACTTTGCCTAGAAGCGCGGTGTGTGAGGATCCTCACCACACATGTGAACAATACTGAATACAAGGACGCACTGTGCCCCTGTTCAGAGCATGAAGCTGTGCAGGGGTAAAGAACCCCCTGAGGCGGTTGAGCACACCCAGCTTCTGGGAGGCTGCCTTAGCATGACTGGTAATATGGTCCTTCCAAGTGAGAGCTGAAGAAAACAAGACACCAAGAATATTGAGAGAAGATGAAGGGGTGATCTTTGTATTGTTGAAGAATAAGGGCTAGTCCTTTGGGAGTTCCGGACAGGTAGATAGATGGAGAAATTGGGTTATGGAAGCATTAAAGATAACAAGGTTTTCTCTGCCCCAATTGTAAATAGTAGTTAGATCAGAAGTCTTCTATGGCTTCATTACGTTTGTCTTTGATGGATTGCTGGCTGGGGCGTTCTGCACAACTAATCGAGTAGTGTAAGGTAGAGTCGTCTGCGTATGAATCGATGGGACTGGAGGTACAGTTGAGAAGATCTTTTATGAAAATTAGAAAAAGAATAGGAGATAAGGACAGAGCCCTGAGGAACACCGGAGTTGATAGGATGAAGAAGTGAGCGATGGCCGTCCACAACCGCAGCTATGGAACAGCCGGAAAGGAAATTGGAGACAAAGGCAGAGATGGAGGGATAAAAACAGAAGGAGGGCAGTTTATAAATCAATGATTTGTGCCAGACTATATCGAAGGCCTTCGATATGTCTAGTGCAATAGAAAAGGTCTCACCACCGAAGTCCCGAAAGGAGGATGACCAAGAGTTATGCCGGTATCACAAGAGCGCTTTTTAACTCAATATTTATCCTCAACACTGGTCTGGCAGCTTTTGTGGTCAACATATATATTATTTCGGTTGCCTATAAGTTCATGAATCATTACTCTAGTTTCCGATACAAGTGCAAAATATTCCAGAAATGTTGCCAAAAAAAATTTGATACTCAAATGTTGACTATAAAAGCTCTCGTGTGGTACCGACATGAGTAAGATATGAAAGAAGATCACCAGTAGAGTGACCCTTAAGGAAGCCATACTGGCAATCTGAGAACATATTATGAGACGAGAAATGCTTAAGAAATTTGGAAGCAAGAATAGTTTTAAAAACTTTAGAGATACAAGAGATAAGAGCAATTGGAGGATAGTTGGAGGGTTGAGAGCGGTCATCCTTCTTTGGGATAGGTTGAATGAGAGCAAACTTCCAGCATGAAGGGAAGATGTTAGAGAAGAGACAGAGACGAAAGAGTTTGCCTAGGCAGGGGTCAGCACGGAAGCACAGTTTTTAAGTACAACAGGAGGAACACCGTCCGGACCATACACCTTCTTAGTATTAAGCCCAGAGAGGGTAGAAAGTACATCTTTAGAAGAGATTAGGATATTAGGCATAAGTAGGAGAGAGGGGGATGGAGAGGGAGGAATAGCACCGGAATCATCCAAGGTGGAGTTTCTAGCAAAAGTTTGAGCGAAGAGTTCAGCTTTGTCAGAAGAAGAAGTGATAGTTGTGGCATATATATATATATATATATATATATTGTTGTACAGAACCATACAACCATTCAAATTATTTATACATTACCATAACCCATAACCACACAACCATTCAAACCTACTATAGTCTATTTTTGTCCAGCTGATGGTAAATTGAATCCTTTAGCCTCTGATTTCTTCATTTTAACTGGACAAATGTGATACTGCAATGTCTGTGCATCATATTATTGCCAAGTTTTCATAATTAGCAACACATTTCACTAAAAAATCATGGTAATAGCGTAGTAATAAGATGGAGAGATAGCAATTTACCATCAGCTGAAGAAACAAAATAGAGTATATATATATATGTTCGACACCCATAAAACCCCACCAAATTTAGCACCTTACAGCTGTATTATTCCAAGGCGCTCCTCCTCAAATGGTGTTAAGGGAGCCCACCTCGCTTTTTTTTCTCTTTCTCTCCCTCTCTCTTTGGCTTGTATCCATTCGGCTCCATTCAGCCTACTGTTTTAAGACGTTTACCCCCATCCAGGTGACAATATTCTCCTGGCGAGCGGTAGCGAGCCAGCATATATATATTTTTGCTTTGACAGCAAGCTAAATTTGTACATTACTCGATAGAAAAATGTCTCCAGCGAAGCCAGTCTCCATACAATGCTGGCTCGCTATCGCTCGCTAGGAAAAAATCGACACCTGGATGGGGATAAACGTCTTAAAACAGTTGGCGGAATGGGGCCGAATGGATACAAGCCAGGTAAAGAGAAAGATACAAAAAACAAATGTGACCTCCCTTAATATACAGCTCTATTCCAGTCACGTCAGATGCCATATTCCTAAATCTTTGTTACCACGATACAAAATCCTCGCCTTTCCTCTACCGTACATAGGCCTTCAAGTCAAGTCCGTTAGATAGTAAATATATGCCGGAAATCGCTAGAATAATGCCACAATCTCTACAATATCGCTCTAAAATGGCTCAAATCTCTACAATATCGCTCTAAAATGGCTCAAATCTCTACAATATCGCTCTAAAATGGCTCAAATCTCTACAATATCGCTCTAAAATGGCTCAAATCTCCAAAGTATCACTCTAAAATGGCTCAAATCTCCAAAGTATCGCTAGAATTCATGTCGCTAGATATAGATCGGAGTAGGAAATGGCTCAAATATCCAGTATCGCTAGAATTCATGACGCTAGATGTCAACAAAATTCCTCTAGATCGGAGTAAACACCTCTAGATCAAGCGGGAAAGTAGCTAAATTGGCAACACTAAGTAGCTAAATTGGCAACACTAAGTACAGTACATAGGCCTTTAAGGGGAGATTTCCACCTGGAGGATTTTTTTCTGGACCCCTTCCTCCCTCATGTTTAGTCCCGTTGCTTTTGAGATTTTAAGATGTTCGCCCCATTAGTTTGACGATTTTAAGAACCCTCGCCCCATTTAAGTAAATTTTAAGACCATTCGTGCCATTTAGGTGTCGATTTTTTCCTGGCGAGCGATAGCGAGCCTGTAATTTAAGGGGAACCGGCCTACGGCCGGGAAATTTTTCTACCGAAAAATGTACAAATTTATCTTGAAATGGGGTCTAGGGAGAGTAATTTTAACCTTGATGGAAGTCTAGGGAATCAACTAAAAACCTCCCCTTAAATCAACGCTTGTATTCTAAAATATGCGGGAAGGTCTTTGTCTGCATGCACTATAAGTAAAGAATACTCAAGGTGAAAGTTGATTTTGTAAGGACACACTGTATACATTAGTTAGTAAGGACACACTGTATATATTAGTTTGTAAGGACACACTGTATATATTAGTTTGTAAGGACACACTGTATATATTAGTTTGTAAGGACACACTGTATATATTAGTTTGTAAGGACACACTGTTATATTAGTTTGTAAGGACACACTGTATATATTAGTTTGTAAGGACACACTGTATATATTAGTTTGTAAGGACACACTGTATACATTAGTTTGTAAGGACACACTGTATACATTAGTTTGTAAGGACACACTGTATATATTAGTTTGTAAGGACACACTGTATATATTAGTTTGTAAGGACACACTGTATATATTAGTTTGTAAGGACACACTGTATATATTAGTTTGTAAGGACACACTGTATATATTAGTTTGTAAGGACACACTGTATACATTAGTTTGTAAGGACACACTGTATATATTAGTTTGTAAGGACACACTGTATATATTAGTTTGTAAGGACACACTGTATACATTAGTTTGTAAGGACACACTGTATATATTTTGTAAGGACACACTGTATATATTAGTTTGTAAGGACACACTGTATATATTAGTTTGTAAGGACACACTGTATATATTAGTTTGTAAGGATACACTGTATATATTAGTTTGTAAGGACACACTGTATATATTAGTTTGTAAGGACACACTGTATATTAGTTTGTAAGGACACACTGTATATATTAGTTTGTAAGGACACACTGTATACATTAGTTTGTAAGGACACACTGTATATATTAGTTTGTAAGGACACACTGTATATATTAGTTTGTAAGGACACACTGTATATATTAGTTTGTAAGGACACACTGTATACATTAGTTTGTAAGGACACACTGTATATATTAGTTTGTAAGGACACACTGTATATATTAGTTTGTAAGGACACACTGTATATATTAGTTTGTAAGGACACACTGTATATATTAGTTTGTAAGGACACACTGTATATATTAGTTTGTAAGGACACACTGTATATATTAGTTTGTAAGGACACACTGTATATATTAGTTTGTAAGGATACACTGTATATATTAGTTTGTAAGGACACACTGTATATATTAGTTTGGAAGGACACACTGTATATATTAGTTTGTAAGGACACACTGTATATATTAGT
This sequence comes from Paralithodes platypus, assembly GCA_032716605.1. Taxonomy (NCBI): domain Eukaryota; kingdom Metazoa; phylum Arthropoda; class Malacostraca; order Decapoda; family Lithodidae; genus Paralithodes; species Paralithodes platypus. The sequence goes on along the minus strand of CM064569.1, from coordinate 6,414,709 downwards.
TTGTAAGGACACATTGTATACATTACTTTGTAAGGACACACTGTATATATTAGTTTGTAAGGACACACTGTATATATTAGTTTGTAAGGACACACTGTATATATTAGTTTGTAAGGACACACTGTATATATTAGTGTGTAAGGACACACTGTATATATTAGTTTGTGAGGACACACTGTATATATTAGTTTGTAAGAACACACTGTATATATTAGTTTGTGAGGACACACTGTATATATTAGTTTGTAAGGACACACTGTATATATTAGTTTGTAAGGATACACTGTATATATTAGTTTGTAAGGACACACTGTATATATTAGTTTGTAAGGACACACTGTATATATTAGTTTGTAAGGACACACTGTATATATTAGTTTGTGAGGACACACTGTATATATTAGTTTGTAAGGACACACTGTATATATTAGTTTGTAAGGACACACTGTATATATTAGTTTGTAAGGACACACTGTATATATTAGTTTGTAAGGACACACTGTATATATTAGTTTGTAAGAACACACTGTATACATTAGTTTGTAAGGACACACTGTATATATTAGTTTGTAAGGACACACTGTATATATTAGTTTGTGAGGACACACTGTATATATTAGTTTGTAAGGACACACTGTATACATTAGTTTGTAAGGACACACTGTATATATTAGTTTGTAAGGACAGACTGTATATATTAGTTTGTAAGGACACACTGTATATATTAGTTTGTAAGGACACACTGTATATATTAGTTTGTAAGGACACACTGTATATATTAGTTTGTAAGGACACACTGTATATATTAGTTTGTGAGGACACACTGTATATATTAGTTTGTGAGGACACACTGTATATATTAGTTTGTAAGGACACACTGTATATATTAGTTTGTAAGGACACACTGTATATATTAGTTTGTAAGGACACACTGTATATATTAGTTTGTAAGGACACACTGTATATATTAGTTTGTAAGGACACACTGTATATATTAGTTTGTAAGAACACACTGTATATATTAGTTTGTAAGGACACACTGTATATATTAGTTTGTAAGGACACACTGTATATATTAGTTTGTAAGGACACACTGTATATATTAGTTTGTAAGGACACACTGTATACATTAGTTTGTAAGGACACACTGTATATATTAGTTTGTAAGGACACACTGTATATATTAGTTTGTAAGGACACACTGTATATATTAGTTTGTAAGGACACACTGTATATATTAGTTTGTAAGGACACACTGTATATATTAGTTTGTAAGAACACACTGTATATATTAGTTTGTAAGGACACACTGTATATATTAGTTTGTAAGGACACACTGTATATATTAGTTTGTAAGGACACACTGTATATATTAGTTTGTAAGGACACACTGTATATATTAGTTTGTAAGGACACACTGTATATATTAGTTTGTAAGGACACACTGTATATATTAGTTTGTAAGGACACACTGTATATATTAGTTTGTAAGGACACACTGTATATATTAGTTTGTAAGGACACACTGTATATATTAGTTTGTGAGAACACACTGTATATATTAGTTTGTAAGAACACACTGTATGTGGTAAACTATCAATGGAAGTTAAATATTACTAAGCTATAATGAATCAAATAAAATCAATCTAAATGAATACTCTATATCTAAATTGAATTCAATCTGAAACAAGCTAATTTATATCCAAAGGTCTCACATAATAAATGTATATAATTATAGGGTAAGGTTATAAGGGTTAATATTAGCCAGGAATTAACTCACCAATAGTTCCACGTGGCAATGAGGCAAGGGAGAACGTTTTACCCAATATGGTGGTGGACAATGGGGAACGAGACTTCGGTCCCGAGACACGAGTCAAGTTAAAGAAAGAATAAATGATTACATGGGAATGGACATGAATATTATGCTTATCTATCAGTCAGTCATGATGTCGATGAGAGCGTCGTGATGGTGTAGCTGTGTGTATTGCTGTATGTGTATTGTGATTAGAGGCACAAAAGCACGATCAACTGAGGGCGGAAAATTAGATGTTAACTGGTTGGTGTTCGTGAAGGCTCTGACGTACCTCAAAAGCACACCTTGCTGCCTTGGCAAACCGCCAGGAGCCCAAATTATCGTACCGCATTTAGGTTGCTCTATACGATAAATTATATTAATATATACGATAAATTCATATATACTACATAAGACCATGGCAATATTGCTTAATAGCATATTAGGCCTTTTATAACTTAACTTATTTACAATCTTATAATATACGATCTACTCGTCCTACATCGTGCTGTAGGAGAGATCGTGACGTCACAGAGACATCCAAGATCACAAAAGAGTCATAGTCTATCGTATTTATACGATACACTCCCCCCACAAAAAAGACCTGAACCCCACCTTAAACCTAAAGTTGCCCAGAGGCTATCTTCTGACGCCACAAGTCGACAGCGCCAGCAGCAGCGCGTCTGGGACGCGTCCCGGTCCGAGAATGATCACCATCAGTATGAGGTGAGTCGTTCCTTCGAGAATCCTCGGACCCAGCAATAACAGGTGGAGCCTCAGATTGCAATGCGGAATCTAGCTCCAAAGCGTACAAACGTGCGATAGGACGAACAGTAGTTCCAGTGGCTGTCTTTAAAAGCGCCACCCGCTCTACAGAGTCTGCCCCCTTGTATACCTCCAATACGCGGCCTAATTTCCAGTATAAACGAGGACTATCTTCTTTTATTAAAACAACGTCACCAACTGTAGGGGCCGTTGGTCTACCAGAGGGAGTAACACTCCTTTCCCTCAATGCTAGCAGATATTCACTAATCCACCGTTTCCTAAAATCCTCGATTATCCTGGATATATACTGGTATCTCTTAGACACCGCTACCGCAGAGTACAACGAGGGATCCTCTAACTCTACTATGGACTGAAAATCAGATGGAAACGCAGTCAATGGTTTTCCATATAGCAAGTGAGCTGGCGTTAATGGTAGTGGTTCTTGCAGGTCGGTGTACACATATGTAAGCGGGCGATCATTCACGACTGCCTCTATCTCTGTGAGGACTGTCGTCAACTCACTCTTCTTTAATAGAGCACGTCCTACAACCGCTCTTAGTCCTGACTTTACTATGCCGACACACCGTTCCCACATTCCACCAAACCAAGGTGCCTTAACTGGAATGAACCTCCATTCGCACTTTTTCTCTCCCAAAAAAGTGATGATAGTAGGATCACTACTCATATCCTTTAGATATTTTGATGCTTGGACATAAGTGGGAGCATTGTCGCTAAGAATGAGTTGAGGGAATGAACGACGGGCACAAAACCGTCTGAACGCCAGCATAAATTCTTCGCTAGACATATTATCACATAGTTCTAGGTGTACCGCTCGAGACGTCGCACAGGTAAACAATAATATATAAACCTTCTCATGCTCCCTCGTCTTCAATGCCCCTGTGTAATCTAATCCTACCGCTTGGAAAGGTTCTACGTGCTTTACACGGCATTCAGGTAGAGGTGGAGCTGGTCCAGTTGCATATGGTTTACCCTTTAGTCTCTGGCATATTACACACTTTCTCACTACGCGTCGAGCTACTTGTCGAACTCTGGGTATCCACCATGTGAGACGTAAATTTGATATAATATGACATACCCCGTAGTGTTTTACTTCCCTATGTGCACGTATGATCAATAGATCAGTAACGTGATGTCTTGTTGGCATAAGTATAGGTCGGTTTGTGCCGTCTGGTACACCCGACCACTTCAGGCGACCCTCACACCTGATGAGGCCATTGTCTAGGTGCAACCTTAGTTGACGCACTATATTAGGCATTAATGTCTTATTCGAGCCTTTCAAGGATTCTAATTCATTGGAAAAGGTTTCTACTTGAACCCATTTGATCAAAGTTACTTCAGCTGCTTTAAATTCACGAGCATCAATGTTGTGACCCCTGTTGCAGAGTTGGCCCGTTACTTTAAGCTTGAGATTGGATACATATCGCAACACCCAAGCTACAACTCTGACTAGTTTATTATAGTCACCGAATCTTGCCCACTTCATGATAGGACCCGGTGGCTCATTTGGTTGGGCTGTAACTGCCACTGTTTCCAGTGGCAGAAGTCCCTCACCAACAGCATGCCATATCGTCCATTCACTTTCATGGAGCAGCCACTTTGGACCATGCCACCACAATTCGGACTTCATTAACTGGCTAGCCGTTATACCCCTAGTTATGAGATCACTAGGGTTTTCCTTTGTATTTACATAATGATAAGCAACGTCTGGCAAAAGGGCTCTAATCTCATCTACCCTATTCCGCACATAAACTGGCAGAGACTTCTTGCTATGTATCCAGTTGAGTGCGACCTGACTATCGCACCATACGTGAACGATTTCAATATTTAATTCGCTCTCGTATGCTGCGCGTACATGTTGCACCAGACGTGCTAATAGCAGCATGGCAGTCAATTCCATTTTAGGGATAGTTACCTTTTTAACCGGGGCTACTTTGGCCCGGGCTGTAACTAAATGTGCCCCAAATGAAGTAACAACATATATGGCTACCCCGTATGCCGTGGCGCTAGCATCGCAAAACGTGTGTAACGTAACGTCACCGAACGCCACCACTTTACGAGGTATAGGTTTAGTACATAGGATGGCATATTCATTCAACAACAATGTCCCTTGGTCATTCAGGTCCTCGGGCAAACTGTCATCCCATCCTATTTTACGTCTCCAAACTTCCTGCATTAGAATCCTAGCTCTTATGGTAACAGGTAATGCTAGACCCAAAGGATCAAAAAATTGCGCAACTTTGCTCAACAGACTTCTTTTTGTGTGCGCTCCTGTCTGCTGAGCAAAAGACCTTGTTTGAAAAGTTAGTATGTCATGTTTAGGTTGCCAGATCATCCCCAAATTTCTGGACTTTTCCTGGTTAAGAGATGCCGTACCATCCACCTGTATTAAACTCTGAAGATCTTCACTATTAGTAACCCACTCGCGGAGAAATAGATGTGCATCCGCAAACAATCTGCGTGCTTGCCAGTATGCATACAACAAATCATCTTGACTATCGCTAGTACCCTGCAAATTGTCAATGTATAATCCGCGAGATAGTTTACTTGTGTCCTCATGAGTGTCAGCTAGATGTTTTCTGATTGTGGCATTTAACAAAAACTGCGAGCAAGTGGCCCCAAAGATTACAACCCGAAAACGGTATATTATGATGGGACTTTCAGAGTCGCTAATGTCGCTGAACCAAAGAAAGCGGGGAACATCTCTATCTTCCTCCTTTAGCTTGACCATCAAGAATGCTTTCTCGATGTCACTGGTATAGGCGTACTTTCCCAGCCTAAACCGCAATAGATGTTGGGACAGGTCCGACACCATGGACGGACCTGTCAACAGGCAGTCATTCAGACTGGGTTGTTGACCTTGGTGGGCAGAACAGTCATACACCACCCGTATTGGTGTGGTGATGCTGTCTTTCTTTACCCCATGATGGGCCAGATAGTGAACCCTACCCTTCTTACACGGTTCCTTGACATCGACTCTCTCAATAAAACCCCTATCCTCATAACTCCGAAATACATCGTCATACGCCTGGCGCGTGCTCGGTTCGTTAGACAATTTCCGCTGCAATGCGCGCAAGCGACCTAATGCCAAACCATAGTTGGTAGGCAGGCTTATCTCACTGTTCTTCCAGGGTAAACTAACTTTATATTGCTTGTCTGAGGCACAGTAGCACACAGACTCGTCAAACCTTTGTAGCGCAACTTCCGAGTCATAATCAGTCTCCATAGGATTAATGCCTATGTGATCCAATCTCCACAGTCGTTCCAGGTCGAACTCGGCAGCCATCTTAGGGTCACTAGGTTGGGAATCCTCCCTTCCCAACTCCTCTGCCGCGGTTACATTGACTCTATATATCGAGACCGTGTCGACCAGGACCTTTGACTGTGTAGTATGCACCTTTCCGCTCATGCAGTATCCAAATTTAGTGGGGATTAAAATTACACCACACATCTTTTTAAATCCAGGGTATACTACTTCATAATAATGATCCACACCAAGTAGAACATGCACCTCACTCTGATTTCCCATGGGATCTGACAAGTTAACCCCTTTGCTACGTAATGCGTGTTCCACCTTCTTCACACCCACAGATACATATTCTGGTAGGGTGTCTACTACGATACAAGTCATAAAGTACCGGTTTTTACGATAGAAATATGAAATCTCCGCTATCTCGTAGTCTTGTTTATCAGTAACCCCTGTGAAGCCCTGTAATCGAAGAGTCTCAGCCCCTACGATTCGGTGCTTCAATCCCACTAGTACGGACCTCTTTATAAAGGAACGTTGAGATCCTTGATCTAGAAGTACCCGACAAACTTTGTTAATGTCATTACCTTCCATGGGAATCTGTATTGTGGGCAATATAGTGGTGTCTTGCGTGCTACCTAGTGCCACAGTTGTAGTACCCTCATTTTTGACGTCTTTGACTTTATCTGCAGTAGGACACAACTTATCAAAGTGATGTCCTTTGCAGTGCCGACAGGGCCTTAAGTATGTAGCATTACATTGTCCCTGCTTACCATGTTCCCCACTTAGACAACCTACACATAGCTTCAATCTTCTCGCCTGTGCTAGTTTTGTCTCATTTGTCGGGTATTTTACACAGAAACTCCATTTATGTTTGTTGTTACATAGCTTACATAGAATCTGAGCAGGTTTCTTATACACACCCTCTTTCTTTACTTTAGTCCCCACTGTCATGCTTACTGTTCCCCTCTTCTCCACATTCTCACTCCCTCCCGACACATACATTCTCCCTTTGTTCAACTGTAGATTATTGATCTCCTTACTGAACTGAGTTTTGAATTCCCCCAGCTCAAATGATCTTACCTTATCAAGTATTGCCATAGGAAGCTTCTGACGCAAGATAATGACAATCATTTCCTGCGTGGTAAGCCCTAGGGTATCTAGCGATCGAGTATGGCACTCCATATTTGCCCTGAAGTTTGTCAACTCATCAACCTTATACTGTGGTTCTGCGAGCCCCAACAAGGCAACGACATGGGCCATCTTCAACTGCTCTCTATCCCCGTACGTGGACTCTAATAAGTGTACCGCTTCAAGATAACTACCACCTACTACTGCAAAACCCTCTATTAAATGTAAGGCCTCTCCTTCCATTTGTCCCTTCAGATAGTGAAACTTGCGGACATTATCCAAAGAGGATTCATGAACCGTAGATCGAAATACGTCCCAAAAAGCTAACCACTCGGTTAACTTGCCCCCAAATGTAGGAAGATTGAGCTTTGGGAGGTGTACAGTATGTTTTGGGTCAGCCCTTCTATGGGCCTCATTATCGCCTCCCTTCTTACTTGCGACAGCACGCTGTAATAGGCGCTTCGCTCTAAAGACAGGTTCGTCATAGAGGGCGCGATTATCACACTCTGTAACTATCTCTTCCTCCTCTATCATGTCAGCCACAATCACCTCACTCAGAGCCGTAATACGACCGTGGGTAGCCTGGACGTTATCTAATCTAGCCTCCAATTCCTCTAGATCAGCAGTAGTGATGAAAGTGTTTAAGTCCACAATTAGCCTATTTAACACTCCCCGAAGTCCCGCCCTTTGATTTTTAGGAGCTTTGCTTAGCACCCCACTAGACGGTGTCTCTTTATGGTCTTTATCCATTTTGCATGTGAGCCTATAGGCTACGTATCTAAATATCACGTTACAAAAACAACGGCCAAATAATAGGCTACTTAAGAGACGCCAACCGGCGGACTTCTATGTTATGGAGAAAAAATAGTACACTATATAGCAATACCTACTAATGGATCATATTGAACAAGAAAAAATGTTAGGTCAGGTCATAAGTCACAGGAAGTCTGAAACTGAAAAGAACATTACTGGGGAAAGACGATGGGTGGGAAGCAGGACTTAGGCAGGCGCAATGACACAACCCCGGCGTCCCTCTCTAGCCAACGCTTCGTTAGCCCTACAATTTTGTTATATAGGACTTGATTGGTGTCTAAGTCGAGGTGGACACCATCCTGGTCGAGGTCTCGGATGCTGAGTGTTATGGAAACAAAGCGGTGCTTCGTTTCTATTAACCGACACCTCAGGGCGCGGTTAACAGAATTTTTTATAGCCTGATATTCCGCAGCTGAGAACCCTCGGACTTTCGTCCGGCTCTCAATTGCCACGATCTTGCAGCTTCCTCCGGACTCACGCTCCAGATCCAGCGCCACCTCTTTAATTGCGTCAGCTAACTCGCGGGGCACTGTACCGGGGCGTATATCATTGCCACCTATAAACAAAAAGATCATATGTGGCCTAAACTGTACCACTTGCCCCCACTGGGGGGAGGCTTTCAGGGTGTCAACGGTTGCTCCCGGTACCCCGAAGTAGGTCAGCCGGAAAGTTCTTTCCCCCTCTGACGCCCGATACGACTCAGTACCTCCGTCAGCTGCCCTTAGCCTAGTGGCATAAGAATGTCCCACTATGGCTATTCGCTGAGGTACCGGCGCCTGAGGTACAGGAAGATAGCCAAGCCCTACCCCTCCGGGGTCCTTGCTCCTGCATCCCTGGGCTAATCCCTTGCTCATTGCCTAAGATCCCTTACTGGTAGCTAATTCCCGGGTCTGGGCACCAATGTGGTAAACTATCAATGGAAGTTAAATATTACTAAGCTATAATGAATCAAATAAAATCAATCTAAATGAATACTCTATATCTAAATTGAATTCAATCTGAAACAAGCTAATTTATATCCAAAGGTCTCACATAATAAATGTATATAATTATAGGGTAAGGTTATAAGGGTTAATATTAGCCAGGAATTAACTCACCAATAGTTCCACGTGGCAATGAGGCAAGGGAGAACGTTTTACCCAATATGGTGGTGGACAATGGGGAACGAGACTTCGGTCCCGAGACACGAGTCAAGTTAAAGAAAGAATAAATGATTACATGGGAATGGACATGAATATTATGCTTATCTATCAGTCAGTCATGATGTCGATGAGAGCGTCGTGATGGTGTAGCTGTGTGTATTGCTGTATGTGTATTGTGATTAGAGGCACAAAAGCACGATCAACTGAGGGCGGAAAATTAGATGTTAACTGGTTGGTGTTCGTGAAGGCTCTGACGTACCTCAAAAGCACACCTTGCTGCCTTGGCAAACCGCCAGGAGCCCAAATTATCGTACCGCATTTAGGTTGCTCTATACGATAAATTATATTAATATATACGATAAATTCATATATACTACATAAGACCATGGCAATATTGCTTAATAGCATATTAGGCCTTTTATAACTTAACTTATTTACAATCTTATAATATACGATCTACTCGTCCTACATCGTGCTGTAGGAGAGATCGTGACGTCACAGAGACATCCAAGATCACAAAAGAGTCATAGTCTATCGTATTTATACGATACTGTATATATTAGTTTGTAAGGACACACTGCATATATTAGTTTGTAAGGACACACTGTATATATTAGTTTGTAAGGACACACTGTATATATTAGTTTGTAAGGACACACTGTATATATTAGTTTGTAAGGACACACTGTATATATTAGTTTGTAAGAACACACTGTATATATTAGTTTGTAAGAACACACTGTATATATTAGTTTGTAAGAACACACTGTATATATTAGTTTGTAAGAACACACTGTATATATTAGTTTGTAAGGACACACTGTATATATTAGTTTGTAAGAACACACTGTATATATTAGTTTGTAAGAACACACTGTATATATTAGTTTGTAAGAACACACTGTATATATTAGTTTGTAAGAACACACTGTATATATTAGTTTGTAAGGACACACTGTATATATTAGTTTGTAAGGACACACTGTATATATTAGTTTTATGATTATTTCGATCCTTGTTGACCTACACCAAGTCTTTCAATGATATAATCAGTTGTTCAATGATAATCAGTTGTTCAATGATAATCAGTTGTTCAATGATAATCAGTTGTTCAATGATAATCAGTTGTTCAATGATAATCAGTTGTTCAATGATAATCAGTTGTTCAATGATAATCAGTTGTTCAATGATAATCAAACAAAATAAACACAGTTCATCACTTAGTGGCTGTTTTTGTGGTCTATTAATTAATGTATTCGTATATTATTAATGTATTCGTATATTATTAATGTATTCGTATATTATTAATGTATTCGTATATTATTAATGTATTCGTATATTATTAATGTATTCGTATATTATTAATGTATTCGTATATTATTTAATTTCCTCGCTATACCTCCCTCAAACTTAGAAAAAAAAGCTAGACCCTCCTTCAAGATAAATTTGTACATTATTCGGTAGAAAAATGTCCCGGCCGAAGGCCTGTTCCTCATATAATTACAGGTGTATATATATATATA
>CM064569.1:6394278-6401778 GCA_032716605.1 Paralithodes platypus | reverse complement strand
TTAAAGAACACCCCCAAAAACCTTCCTTCAAGATAAATTAGTAAATTTTTCGATAGAAAAATGTCAAGGCCGAAGGCCGATTCCTCTTAAATTACAGGCCCGCTATCGCTCGCCAGGAAAAAATCGACACCTAAATAACACGAAAAGTCTCAATATTGACAAAGAAATGGGGTGAAATGGCTTTAAATCGCCAAACTAATGGCCTGAACGTCTTAAAATCTGAAAACTAATGGGGCTAAACATGTGGAAGAAGGGGGACTAGAAAATACGACCCATCTCCCCTTAAGTACGGTAGATGATCTTACCCAAGTTACAAATAACTGTATTGTTACATTGTAATGCCATACGTCAAAACTATCTATCTATCTATCTATCTATCTATCTACCTACCTACCTACCTATAAACCTATATATCTATCTATCTATCTATCTACCTACCTACCTATCTATCTATCTATCTATTTATCTATCAATCAATCTATTGCCAGACATAATACTTCCCGGGGGTATGCCGAGGCAGCTCACTCGAATATCTATCGCTCGCCAGGATAATATCGACACCTAAATGGTTCAAAAGGTTTTAACATTGACAACGAAATGGGGCGAAAGGTGTTAACATCGCCAAACTAATGGGCCGAACGTCTTATAATCTCAAAAGAAATGGATCTAAACACGAGTGAGAAGGGGGTCCACAAAAAAGAACCATCCCTCCTTCAATCAACTTACGATCTGATATCGAGACATTTGGCAGTACTATATTGAGTTATGGGTCTCTCTCTCTCTCTCTCTCTCTCTCTCTCTCTCTCTCTCTCTCTCTCTCTCTCTCTCTCACCCCGCTGCACTAACCCTTCTGTCCCATCTCAAATTTCTCGTTTGGCGAAAGATAACAAGGGACAAAGAGAGAGAGAGAGAGAGATTTACATAGATACACTGGCCACACAGACCTTACGATTCAAACGAGGTGGTCAGGGCTTAATTCTAGTAGAGATGGCATACCCGATAAAAAAGGAAAGTTGAAGGAAAGGATAGGAAAGAAGAAGGCTCTCACCCACCCTCTGTCCCTCCGGCAATTGCCGTACATGAACAAGTTTGAAGTGATTAACCTTGCTGGGCTTCGAAATCCTCAGAAGGAATTTTACAGAAAAGATTGGAAAAAGAAAGGAACATTTATGCGACCCTTCGCCTTAGTAGTATACTGTTTACATTTTGGGGTAATTGGATTCATGCATCCCGTCACCCTTAGAGCATGTACATTTTTAATGATGATTATTATTATTATTATTATATGAGATGCCGAAGTCTCCAACCAGGGTGCAGAAACACCATCAAGATCAATCCACACAAAACACCCGGAGGCACTGGAGAGAGACTACGGCAACTTAGGAAAAAATTAAAAACATATACTGTATACTGTACTGTACATATACACATATTAAACACAGATAACATATTATGCAGTGGAGGATATCAAGCATAAATATAATACAATAAAATAGAATAAAATAAGTTTAAAAATTAGAATTAATGCTGCAAAAAAGCATTAACTCTAGACTTAAAAATGGAGATATTAGCTGAATTGACTAGCTCATTTGGCAACTTATTCCACAAGTCAACCATGGCCGGCACAAAACCCCATGAAAACTGTGTAGTAGAAAAATTAACACGGCTCATGGCAAGATCATTAAGATTGCTTGTGAATCTAGTTGCACGAGCCCGGACATAGGGCCCAGGCAGAACCCCATGTAAGGGATGCTGAGGGTTGTTAAAAACTTTAAATAAAAGACTAAGGGCACCAACTTTACGTCGATGACACAGATCAAGAGACAAATGAGGTAGAATAAAACTGATGGAATTTAGCGACCTGTCAAGCAACTTGAGAGGGCAGTCAGCTGCTGACAACCAGACAGGTGAGCAGTACTCGAAATGTGGCAAAATAAAAGCATAAAAAGACTTGATAACTGTGGCGTCACAAGCAAATGTTTTATAAACCTTGCGAAGCAGACCAATTTTTGGGGAAATGGAAGAGGAGAAAGAACGAATATGCTTTTCAAAAGTAAGTTTGGGATCAAGAGTAACTAACAAACGCAGAGTATCCACATTCTCAATTTACTCGCCAGAAACTCGTAGATAAGGATGGGGAGGATCCAAGGTACAAGATCTGCTGATGATAATGGAGTGTGTTTTACTAGCATTAAGTTTCATGCCCCAAAGTTCACACCATGATGTAATTTTGACTAAATCCCTATTCAGAGCAGTAGCAATTACGTGTCGATCTATTGGTGATGCAATTGACGCATATAAAGTTGTATCATCAGCATAGGAGATTAGTTTATTTTCAAGCTCGGAACACAGGTCAGCAGTAAAAATAATAAAAAGCAAAGGCCCAAGGACACTGCCTTGTGGAACACCAGAAACAACAGTAACAGAAGGGGAATGACACCCATCAATGACCACAGACTGAGATCTTTTCGTCAAAAAATCTTCAAAGATCCTTAAAAAATTGCCACCAATACCAATGAGCTGTAACTTAAACAGAAGTGCTTTATGGTTGACTAAATAAAAAGCAGAACTAAAGTCAATAGCCACGACGCGAGACTCATGTCCCTGGTCCAATGAAGATTGCAAGTCATGGGTGAGTGTCAGAAGTGCATCACCTCCCCGTGGCGTAACTGATAGCGCGTCTGGCTCACAACCAGAAGGTCCCGGGTTCGAGACCCGGGCGGGGAAGAGACATTTGGGCAAGTCTCCTAACGGTGTAGCCTCTGTTCACCTAGCAGTATAAATAGGAACCTGGTATAAGTGGACGAAGTTGTGACGTCCCATCTGGGGTTGGTGATCGGTTACAAGGTGAGATGGGTATCGTACTGGTCAACCTAAGCCTTCGGGTGAGAATGGTACCGTACAGATTAACCCTAAGCCTTCGTTTCCAGATGTCACCAATTGGCTAAAATACAGACTACACACACATCCACAGCCATTCCAACGATACATAAAGACTTAACATGCATTTCACGCAATACATTCCCAGTTAAGGAGGCGCGATAATAATGAGCTTAGCTCGCATTGCGTGGATTCCCCTTGACGAACAAGCAAGTGAATTACATGTACCCAGTCCCTTACGAAAACCAAACTGTGAGTTTGGTATCAAATTATGACTATTACAATAAGAGGAAAGGCGTCTGGACAAAAGCCTCTCATAGAGCTTGGATAGGATAGGTGTAATGGAGATAGGGCGATAGTCATTAGGAGATGATGAGGCAGTATTTCCCTTTGGAATAGGAGTGACCTTACGCCAGCAAAGAGGAAAACTACCTGATTTCAAAAGCAACCTAAACACCACAGCCAATTTAGGTGCCAAGACCACTGCAACCTTTTTAAAAAAGAGAGGTAAAAACCCATCCGGGTCTGTGCCACCATAGGTATCAAGATCCAGCGAGTTCCTTTTCAGTTCAGCTGATTTGAATGCCATTGAATTGAGGTTGGGTCTAGGGAAACATGTCAATGGCAAAAACAATTCCTGATTACTCTGCTTATTAATAAAAATATTAGATATTGGCCTTCGATAATGGATCAAAAGAGATGGAGCCATCAGAATCACAAAGAGGAGGCATGGAGGAATCTATTCCAAATAAAGAGGATTTCAAAGCGGACCACCATTTATGAGGCTGTGTAGCTCCTGCCAGAACATCCTGAAGATGGGAGTTATAATCCCTCTCAGCACCATCATAAACTCTCTGCGCAGCTGCCCTTTCAAAAACATAATTTTCCCAATGCAAGGGGGTTTGATTACGCCTCCATAGACGATATGCAGCCTGTTTGTCATCAAATGCAAGCTTGCAGTCATCATTAAACCATGCTTTATCCCTGATACGAGACTTAATTGTCTTTGATGGAACTCTTTTGCGAAGGATACCAAGAAGGGTTGAGAGCTGAAACTGGGTCATGAGATCTTAGTATGTGATTCCACTCAATATTACAAAAATCATTACAAACGTTGTCCCAGTTAACCCGGGATTTAAGGTAGACTTTACGTGAGAGAGTAATATCAGGAACAGAAAAATCAAGATTAATTTTACACATGATGGCATTGTGGTCGGAAGTGCCAACAGGTACAAGAACGGAGGTTTCTACAACGCCAGGAATATCTGTTAGTACTAGATCAAGACAATTTCCAGACATATGAGTAGGTCCTTGGATTAGCTGTTCACAATCAGATAAGTTTGCAAAATCCAATGCAGCATGACCATTTCTATTAGTTGGAGAGACCGAGTTCAACCACTCTTGATGATGCGCATTGACATCACCAACAAAAATAAAAGATGATTTGACATCTACAGACTGTATTGAAGCCATGGCTGTTAAAAGGCAGTCATATATGTCATTGTTAACATCAGGATTTCTGTACAGGCTAAAAATTTAATGATTATGATACTTGCTGGAAACTTTAACTAACTGCATCTCATGGCATTTACAAATATGCTTAGTTAAATGTCACCCTTGGAGCATGTACATTTTTAATGATGATGATTATTATTACTATTCTTTATATTTACATTTACTTATTTTTTTTCTTACGCTCTCTTCAGCTGAAAACGGTGATAATTACTGCCTACTCCATACCAATTTATCTGTGGTATGAGTCTAGATTTTTCTTAAATGTATCTATAGAGGAGCTGCCTATTAATTTATTTTGGAGTTTGTACCATTCATCTGTGAGTGAAGACACGTTTTGTTGTATCTAGATTCGCTCTCCTACCTAGTCATTTCAATTGTTTCCTCTTGTAGATGTGTCTTCGGCTTTGTTTAATAACTTACCTGGGTTAATGTTAATGAATCGATTTAGAATGTTAAAGTACTCTATCAATTGACCTCTCATCTTTCGTTTCTTAAGTGAAAACAGATCAAGTTCTTTTAGTCTTCCATCATATGGTATATTTCGTAATGAAGCGATTAGTTTAGTGGCTCTTCTTTACACAGATTCCATTTGTTTACATCCTTTATGAGGTGGAGTGACCAAAAATGCACAGGGTATGCAGTTTCACAATACTTTTGATTAAGGGCAAAACTGTGTCTTTGCTGTGATAGTGATATTTTCTTCTGATGAAACCTAGTGCTCTGTTTGCCTTGTTTGCGGCCGCTGTGCATTGATTGGAAGATTTTTAGTTTTCGTTTATCAGCACTCTTAGGTCTTCTATTTGATTGTTTGTGTAACCTGTTTTTTTTTTGTTTTTTTTTTTTTTAAGAGACAATGAACGGAGGAAGGAAAAACACAGATAAAACAAAAAGTCCATGTGCCTAAAGGCATCCTCCATTCATAAAATGTTTGTAACAACTGGATTTAAACATTTGTAGATTGTAAGTTTGTGGAAAGCAATTCGAGGGAAGTGAATTCCAAAGAGTAGTAGTTCTAGGGATAAATGAATTTTGATAAGCAGAAGTTCTGCATTGTGGAGGAGAAAGTGTAAATTCATGGGCGCTCTCAGCTGCCCTAGTTCTACGGGGAAAGATGTGGAGAGGCGGCACAATTGAAGCAAGTTCCTCGGAACAATTGCTGTGAAAATATCTGTAGAATAATGCAAGGGATGCAACGTTTCTTCGTATGGATAATGTAGGAAGGTCCTGTGTGATTGCAGGGTTATTGATTAATCTAATAGCTTTATTTTGAATTTTGTCCAACTGCCTCAATGCAACCACTCCACTTCCACTCCACAGAGGTGAACAGTAATCCATCTGAGAACGCACATGACTTTTATATATTACGGCCAACTGCTCGTCAGTGAAGAATTCTCGAACTCTGTACAGGAGTCCCAGTTTTTTTAGAGGCATTCTTAGCAATGCTTCTAACATAATGTGTCCAGCTCAAGTTAGTAGTTAATGTTACACCGAGAATGTCAATACTATGGGAAGTGGGAATATTTACATCATTAAAAAATATATGGGAGTCAGTGAGATTCTGTCGGTTAGAAAATTGAATGTACTTGGTTTTCTGTGCATTAAAGGAAACTAGATTCTTTTGTCCCCATTCTTCAATTCTAGAAAGGTCCTGGTTCAGAGAAATTGCAGTGCTTATTTTTGAATTTATAAGATCGGGTTGGGTGAAAGAATTGGTAAATGTGAAGGAACTGTGGAGTGTTGAGTCATCTGCGTAGGAATGTATTGGATTATGAGTGGTAGATATGAGATCATTGATATGAATGAGGAACAGAATTGGGGCCAAAACTGATCCCTGGGGAACACCAGCATTTATTGAGTGAAATTGAGAATAAAGGCCATCTACCATTACACGTATTTTTCTGTTATGAAGATAAGAAGAAATTAGTGGAACTAATGATGCAAGGCCGTAGTGTGACATCTTCGACAATAAGGATTGATGCCAGACTCTATCAAATGCCTTTGATATATCCAGTGCTATTGTATGTGTTTCACCGTGTTGGTCTGTAGCTTGGTTGATTTGATGCGTAAGAAGGCAAAGAATGTCTGCAGTTGATCGACATCGTCTAAAACCATATTGCCTATCACTGATTAATTTATTATTCTCAAGATGCTTAATTATGTGATTATTTAATATAATTTCAAAGACTTTACCAAGAGTGGAAGTTATAGCTATTGGTCTGTAGTTTGATGGATCTGAAGAGGCACCTTTTTTAGGAACTGGATGGATGTTTGCTTCTTTCCAGGGTACTGGGAAGCATGAGGTATGAGTACATAGACGGAAAAATTTTGCCAATACAGGAGCGAGCACCAAGGAGCAATTCTTAAGTACTATTGGAGGAATTTCATCTGGACCAGGAGCCTTATCTACTGAGAGATTCTGCAAAATAGTTTTGACATGTCTGGTGTGGATCTTAAGTGAGGGAATTTCAGGCGAATTAAAATTAAGTACAGAGACATCTTGATTTATTTCATCATCTAAGGTTGAGTTGGTGGAGAAAATATCCGCAAGAAGGTTAGCTTTACCTCGTGGGTCACTTACAAGATTGCCAGTCGGAGATTTTAATGGTGGAATGGATGAAGCAGTTGTGAAGTTGGATTTGAATGAGTTAAGAGTAGACCAAAATATTTTGTTATCATTTGGATTATTTAGAAGTTTATTTGCCTGCTTGTGGAGAAAGTTTGATTTAGTTAGGTTTAATACAGTTTTGGCATGATTTCTGATGTTTCTAAAGTAATTAAAGGCTTCATGTGTTTTTGATCTTGTGTATGCATTGTAGGCTATTGCTTTTTGTTCAGTTACTCTAGCACAATTATGGTCAAACCATTTAGGTGAATTAGATCTTTTAATGTACTTTTGATGAGGAATAAAAGTTTCCATTCCAATTTTTACAAAATCTTGTATGTGGCTCAAGGTGGAGTGTGCATCATTAGAAAAGAAAGAGGTCCAGGGAATATCAATAAAGAAACCTTGAAGACCCTCCCAGTCTGCCCTATCGTAATGCCATTTAGTCACCAAAACAGGTTCAGAGTGGGAAGGTGTGGTAGGTGATAGACAGGTGGCCTGTA
>CM064569.1:6381778-6389278 GCA_032716605.1 Paralithodes platypus | reverse complement strand
TAGTTTTCTTGCAACAATCGCGCAACACGAGTGTAAAAACCATGTAATTAGGTACTTTCCCTACATAATTCCCTGTGTAGCGAGTGTGAGGGGGGAAGGAAGAGTGGTTTTCACTTCAGTTGGCCCACCGAGGTGGTGTGCGACAGTCATAGCCTTACTACGCTCCTCACACCGCTCAGCTCTCTCTCTCTGCAACATTACGTGCTGAAAATGGCACACGACATAAGTTGTGAACCGCCACTTAGTCCAAATTTCTTTCACAGACATAAGTTGTGCGCCGCCAATAAAGGGTTAAACGCTACCTGAGCGTCCCCTTCGTGGAAGAGGTTCGTTCGTAGGTTGGTACGCCTGTGTATATCATGAAAGCAAAATGTGAAGGGTTGGTATACCTGAGAAGGGGTTTGTTTACAAATATTCGCCAACTTTCGTTTTCACTTGGTTGGGAACTGGAGTGAATTTCAGAAATTCAGTCCATACACACGTATCTTCACACATCCATGATCAAACCTAATAGCCTTTCAATAAAGAATGCACACCTACTGTACATGTTTGTTATCCATATGTCTAGGCCCTAGCCTAGCTTCATAGCCTATATGCAGAGTCGGTAGTCTTTAGCCTACAGTATACACGAATGTGGAAACAAGTGTGAAGTAATACAATATTGTATTCTGACCATGATCCAAGTCTTCTAAGTACAATCAAATTTGTTCTCCGGTTTTGATGGAAATAGAACTCTAGCCTAGGCCTAGGCTAAATGTGACATTTTCAAGAAGACACTCATTGAGTTGAGTTAGGCCTACTGTAGGCTAGGCCTATTACTGACCATTTTTAGGCCAAACTTTCTGAAAACACTTGTGACCTATAGGCTATATCAATATAAGAACATAAGAATATGGGAGTCTGCAGAAAGACGATTGGCCCACACAAGGCAGATCCCTCTCACACCTGACCCTAATTATAAGCCTAGGTCACTAACACCATTAGGATATAATAGTCTTGACCTACATATTTTATTGTATTAACTTCCTTCTATATTTAGGCTATAATCTAACTTTGGCACGACAATGACCCTAACCTAGCCTTTCTTAAAGATTCAGCTAATCTTCCAGTATAGCCTAATTTGGGTCATTTTAAAGGCACAAAATTAAATGGTTGGTAATTCTTCAGAACTGACTCACTGAGCCTTCTCTCAATCCCTCTGCCCCCACCAACAATTTACCCACATTGAATATTTTTATAAGATTAACTTGACTTAACTAACCTAACCTAGTAGACTAAATTATGACACCCTAGCCTACTAACCTTTACCTAACATGGCTAACCTTTACCTAACAGCTGCTAACCATTACATAATCATAATATAGGCCTAACAAACAAAATAAATATATAGGCCTAGCCTACTGTATAGGCTATCCTATATATAAAACCTCATAGCAGAGATATCACGCTCGATAATCAAAACGTTCTAACTTCTGTGATATAGCTTAGCTCCCCTTAACCCATTATTGTATCCCACGGCCGGTAACAAACAATTTACCCAACACCCGCCCGTGGGATACAATGATGGGTTGAGGGGAGCTTTGCCCTCCTCACCCCCCATGACTTATTGTCATCATCATATATATTACCAGCAGGAGCAAACAACAGCAGTCAAATTAGACGCGAATGTAAGTGTGCGACTATGTAAAGAAAGCTGACGGTACGCCCGCTAACATAACTCTTACCGTTCATATTACTGTATTAAAAATTTACATTAACGGTTCTTAACTGTGAAAAGAGATTAATAGAGATTTAATATGATGCATTGATGGTATCATTCAAAGAGCCTACTGCCGCGATTCGCTAGTTCTGTGTGTTCGTTTCTTATTTAACCATATTTAGGGGGTTGAGGGGGACAATGCCCCCCTCACCCCCCCCCCAGACAGAATGGGGCAAATAACCACTGCCCGTGGGATAATTTAAGAAAAAAATAAAGGTGTCAAATCCGACGCGCGTGTGGGATAATTTAAGAAAAAATATAGGTGTAAAATCCGACGCGTACAGCGTGCAAATATCGCTTTAAATGTATTCTGAAACACCTTTGCTCCCTACAATTAATATTTATTAGCATAAATTCAGCCTAGTTTAGCCTATAAAACAAAAACTAACATTTGTTTAGCCTAGGCCTACATATAAAAAGCAAAAGCCCACTCATACTGCAATTATAAGCATAAATATGAGAGTATCTAAGTTACAAATCAAATGATTTTGTATAAAATAAACAATAAAATTGTCATCTTTCAACTGTAGAGGTCATAAGTAAAAAAAATCTGATACATTAGGAAACATACGTTAAGAGTTGAGGTTAGCGGGCGTATCATCCGCTTTATTTACGTAGTCGCACGCTCGCAGTTACATTCGCATCTAATTTGACTGTGGTTATTTGCCCCTGCTGGTAATATATATGATGATGACAATAAGTCATTGGGGGATAAAGATCCCCTCAACCCATTATTGTATCCCACGGCCAGGTGTTGGGTAAATAGTTTTGTTACCGACCGGGGGATACAATAATGGATTGATGGGGGCTTTGGGGGGGCCCCCCATCAGTTAAATTAGACGCGAATGTAGGCCTAACTGCGAGCGTGCGACTAGGCTATATATACAAAGCTTTTGGTATGCCCACAAATACAACTCTTACCAAAACTGCAATTAGCCTATTTTTGTTTGTTTTTTCAGTCTAGGCTAAATTGTGGTAGGCTAGGCTAAATTCTTTAGCATGTGTAGGCCTATGCTTTCCAATAAAGTAAAAATGTGTAGCCTAGCCTAATGCAATTTTACTAAAACCCAAGCCTACCTGAATATATGCAGAGCTCAACAGTAAAAAAAAAAAAAAAAAAAAAATTATGTTGAGCAGTGAAATAAAATTAGTCTAGGCCTAGGCCTGTTTTCTCATAGGCCTAATACCCTAATGAAGTTTACTATAACCTAATTTAAGTTATTTCACAAAATACTGATACCCAGCCCTCCTTATGCATTCTTTTCCATTGTTAAATAAGTTTGTGCTTAACTGCAGTAATGAAAGGTAAAAACTAGCCAATGTCTAAAGACTTGGAACTGGCATACTTGGCATCACACGTACTACGAAATTTAAGTAAAACTATGGGAAAGCCATGTTACTCAAGCAAAAATGCAATGCCGAAATTGCTAAAAAATACATTAGAATTAGTGTAAGTGCTTCCCTAAAGCAGAACAGAGGGTAGTAATATCAGAACAAGAGCGACCTGGCATATTTTGTGGGTAGAATGGCGATCGTGATGTCTGGGCGGTATAGCAGAAGTCTTCACAAATTACTTAAATATTACCCAATTGGATACTAATATTATAATAGTGTCGATACCGACACAAATAGGCGTCTTATAGCATTGCTTTGTAATACACAATAAGAATGCAAGACAAAAATTTCTTATATCTCGAAGGGGTTTGCGAAGAGGTGGGGTACTTCGTGACCTTCGTGTTCCAATAATATTATTACAAGCCCCTTCCCTGAAGACCCTGTTCGAGGCTTAAAACTGTTTAATAATACCGTCAAGGAGACGAACGGCCCGCTGGTGGGAAGGGGATGTTTAATAATACGGGCCCAGTCATCGTGTAATTGTCGTCATTATGAGGAGGTACACAAGCAAAACTCCTCCAACACCCGCCATTGTTGATGTGAGATTCGGGAGTTGCCAACGTCAATGGTGGGACAAAATATCCCTAGATGTCATAAGTATACATTTCCAGTTTTAGTGCTACTTTACAAATTAACATCTACATAACATGTAACATAATAATATATATTCAAAATGACATTTTAATGTTGTTGTGTTGCTTGAAGGTATACAGCTTCCATCATATATGAGTATGTTTTATAGTGTATATGATTGTATACCTAATGTTTTCATCTTGCTTATATATATATCAAATTTATACTAAATAATATACAAGTGGTTTTACCAACATTAATTAACTCTTAAATACGTTCCCTCTTTAATCTATTGCTCCCTCGTTTTGCAGATATTCCCTTAACTTTGGTAACACTGCAGCAAGTCAGCTGGCCAAGAATCTGGCAGGCGTGCAGACATCAAGGACTATCTATAATAAGGACAAGCCACTGAGGTGCTTTGGTTGTTGTATCGTACAACAGTGCTGCCACCAAATCCCTAAGACGCGCAGCAAAATAACCGTGTTACGTCACGCTTCCGCCTCTAGGTCATCTGTACTCTATGATCCAATCTGTACTCTGTGGGAAAGGTAGAGGCGGGGTGGGGCGGGGCAATATAGATAAGGTGGACGGGGTGGGGCGGGGTGAGGTGGGTTGGGACGGAGCAGGAGAGACAGATAACCAGCCAAGTGAAGCGGGACCTTAACACCCCCCGGAACCCCCCGGGGTCTCAGATAACCAAGTAAGAGAGGCTTCATTGATTCGGTTAAATCCTCTATGCTCTCCTCCGTCTGCCGCTAATGGACTTCCGGTTGCATCTCAGGCCGGATTCACACGTGGGATTCGAACCGGCAATATTTATCCAGCAACATTTATTGGCAATTTTAGTCATTTTGGATTCACACGGGAATTCGAACCGGCAATATTTATCCAGCAAGATTTATTGGCAATTTCAGTCATTTTGGATTCACACAGGTATTCGAACTGGCAATATTTATACAGCAACATTTCTTGATTTTTTTTGTCATTTTGGATTCACACATGGATTCGAACCGGCAATAATTATCCGGCAAGATTTCGCGGCAATTTTAGTAATTTTGGCTGTATCTTAGGCTAGATTTACCCGGGGATTGGAACCGGCAATATTTAGTGACAATTTCATTCATTCTGGTTGTATCTTAGGCTATGCTCACACAGGGATTCAAACCGTCAACATTAAGCGGCAACATTAATAACAATTTTGTCATTTCGGTTGTATTCTAGATCGGATTTACACAGTGATTCGAACCAGGAACATTCGTCCGGCAAAATTTAGCAGCAATTTTAGTAATTTTGGTTACCTTTGGATACCTTTGGATGTGTTCGCCGCTCTTCTAGCTGCACCAAGGAGCGCGACGCCCCTCGTTATGGGTGGTGATTTGGTGCAGTAGACTGTTTGAAGCGACAGCTCGCTCCCTTGCGAGGATGGGCTCGTCTGGCACTTTTTGCAGTTCGACATCTAGGGCTCTCTTGAAGTTGTCTAACGAGATGTCCCTCATGTCTCTTACTCGCCGTGGGAGTTTGTTGAAGAGACGTGGGCCTCTGTGTGATAACCAGCCCTCTCGCAGAGAGCCCATAGCACCCCTGTTATTCATCCGGGGGATTTCGCATTCCCAGCCTCTCTTATCACTGAATTTCATGACTATCGGAGTATGTAGGTTTGGTACTAAACCCTCTGCGATTTTCCACGTGTATATTATTAGATAACGTTCTCTTCTACGTTCCAGTGAGTACAGATTCAGTGCTCTTAAACGCTCTCAATAGTGTAGATGTTTTATCGAACTTATATGCGAAGTGAAATTTCTTTGTACACTCTCTACGTCATTTATTTCACCTGCTTTGTATGGGGATGTTAATACGCTACAGTATTCAAGCCACGGTAGCACTAGAGATTTGAAGAGCGTTATCATAGGCAATTCACCGCGTGTTTTAAAAGTACGCAGAATCCAACCCGTTAAGATGTTTCGCAGCCGCCACTTTGACCTGGTTATGTACTTTGAAACCCATATTTTCAGACATTAATACCCCAAGGTCTTTCACACTGTCTTTCCGTTCTATTATGTGGTTAGATTCTGTTAAGTAATTTGTAATTTCTTTAACACCATTATTATCTCCGTACCGTATTAATTGGAATTTTTCCTCATTGAATTGCATGTTGTTTTCCCTGGTCCACTGGAACACTACATTCATGTCTTCCTGCAGTCGGCCCGTGTCCTCTTGTGTGTTTACTATCTTGCTTAATTTTGTGTCATCAGCAAAAGACGACACCGTACTGTGTCTGGTGTTGGTATCTATGTCGCAAATTAGTATGAGGAACAGAAGGGGCGCTAGCACTGTTCCTTGGGGCACTGAGCTTTTGACATCCGAAGGCTCAGAAGTGACTTGGTTTACTGCTACCGATTGTTTTCGGTTTACGAGGAAATTGTATATCCACCGTCCGATTTTCCCAGTTATACCTTTTGCTTTCAGTTTGTGGGCTATTATACCATGGTCACATTTATCAAATGCCTTAGCAAAATCGGTGTAAATGACATCCAAATTTTTCTTTTCTTCTAGCGCTTTAAGAATTTTTTCATAGTGTTCCAAAAGTTGTGAGAGACATGATCTTCCCGCTCTGAACCCATGTTGACCGGTGTTGTGTAGTTCATTTGTCTCCATGAATGTTGAAATTTTGCTTCGCAGGACTCGCTCGAAAACTTTAATGATGTGAGAGGTTAGAGCTACCGGGCGGTAGTTTTTTGGTAGTGCTTTACTCCCTCCTTTATGCAGTGGGGCAATTATTGCGTTTTTTCAAGCTATCTGGTATGTCACCAGTGTCTAGACTCCTTCTCCACATTATAGCCAGGGGTTTTGAGAGGTTTTCCTTACATTTTTTCATTAGGATCGAGTACCTGGAGTCCGGGCCTGGTGCCGAGTGGGATGGCATGTTGGAAATGGCCTCTTCTATGTCTTTTGGACCGAAATCAATATCCAGCATCTGAGGGGTTTCCGTGGGGGAGGTTTCCATGAAAAATATATTTTGGTCTCTGATGACTTTTGTTTCATCAGGCTCACTGAATGCCATTTCATACTGCCTGCTTAAGAGTTCGCTCATTTCCTTTTTGTCCCCTGTGAAAGAGCCGTCCCCTTTGCTCAGTGGGCCAATGTTTCATGTTGTTTTAGCCTTTTGTTTGGCGTATGAAAAGAAGTATTTGGAATTTTCCTTTATACCTGCAATAGCTTTCCTCTCCTCTTCCATATGTTGTAGTTCATATGATATTCTTAGCCTTTGTTCAATTTCCACAATTTCTCTATCTATTTCGACCTTTTGCCTATCCTGTAGATTTTGATGTGTGCATCTTTGTGTGAGTAATTTTCTTCTTCTGTACAGCCTCCTCCTTTCCCGATCTTGTTTGCTTCTTCGTTTTGTTTGTCTTGCAGGTATATGGTGGCTACAGATTTGGGTCATGGTTTCTGTTATTAAGACTAGACATTCTGCTGGTGTCAGGTTATCCATTAAATCTTCCCAGTCTATTTCCTCCATTTCTTGATTTACCTCTTCCCACCTAATGTTTTTGTTATTGAAGTTAAATTTACTGAAGGGGCCGGTTTTTGTTCTCGATTCTGAGGTTGTCTGTACACTTTCTAAGGTTGTTTTGATCTTAATTAATTTATGATCTGAGTATGTTGTGTCCGATATGTTAATGCTGTGTACTAGAGTCGTTGTTAGTGAAGACCAGGTCTAAGATATTGTTTTCCCGTGTGGGTTCAGCAATATGTTGGGTAAGACTAAAAAA
>CM064569.1:6355291-6381678 GCA_032716605.1 Paralithodes platypus | reverse complement strand
AAAAAAAAAAAAAAAAAAAAAAAAAAAAAAAAAAAAAAAAAAAAAAAACAAAAAACCTTAATCGTGACCTACCGTACAACTATCTCGGTCTGTATTTGCATGATCAATTAAAGAGGGGGGCGGGGGGGGGGTCACTTTTTGGTCGATTTGTTCATGTATTTATTATTTTTCTAGTTTCCTCCTAAGACCTCCATCAAACTTTAAAAAAACATCCATTAGATCCCCCTGCATGACTATTTTGTACATTTTTCGGTAGAAAAATGACACGGCTGAAGGCCGGTTCCACCACAATTACAGGGTCGCTATCGCTCACTAGGAAAACAAAATCTACACCTAAATGGCACGAAAGGTCTTAATATCGACAAGGAAATGGGGCAGAAGGTCTTAAAATCGACACACTAATGGGGCAAACGTTTTAAAATCTCAAAACTAATGGGGCTAAACATGAGGAAGAAGGGGGACCATAAAAACCGGCCATCCCCCCTTAATCATGACCTACCGTACAACTATCCTCTTGTGTTTGTACTCTGGAATATGGGTCTGTAGGTGCATGATCAATTAAGGCACTAGTGCTTGATTTGTGGTCTATGTATTTATTTATTTATATATTTTGTGTTTCCTCGCTAGACCTCCATCAAAATATACAAAAACACCCCCTAGACCCCCTTTCAAGATAAATGTGTAAATTTTTCGGTAGAAAAATGTCCTGGCCAAAGGCCGATTCCTTTTAAAATTACAGGCTCGCTTTCGCTCGCCAGGGAAAAATCGACACCTTAATGGCACGAACAATCTTAATACTGACAAAGAAATGGGGCGAAAGGTCAAGATTAAACAAACATCCATTACATCCCCTTTTTAGATTAATTTGTTATTTTTTCGGTAGCAAAATGTCCCGACCGAAGGTCGATTCTTCCACAATTATAGGCTCACTATCTTTCGTCAGGGAAAACAATCGACTCGTAAATAGCACGATAGCACGACCTGGACACAAGATAATGATGTCACTATTAACCTAAACAAAACACTTGTCATGAACTTCAATGTTGCTTCTAAACCCATCCCTCCACCCACACTCAAGCTTGGCAATCACACCCTCGAGATAGTTCAGTCCACTAAATTACTTGGTGTTTTCCTTCAGAAAAAACTACTCTGGGATAAACATGTTAACACCATAGCTAGTGCTTCTTCTTATCGGCTACACATGTTACGCACCCTGAAACAACTAGGGGTTCCCAGAGATGACATGCTACTTTTATACCAATCTTTTATATTACCCAAACTCTGCTATGCTTCACCCGTTTGGTCATCCTCTCTCAACTTAACCCAAAGAAATAAATTAGAAAAAATTCAGAAGAGAGCACTCAGAATAATGTTAGGGGCCAACTACACCACTTACCAAGATGCATGTAACCTAATGAACGTACTCGCCATATCTAACCTCTACGAACAACACCTTCAGCAGTTCTCCAGCAAACTACTAAACAACCCCAGACACCGGCACCTACTACCGCCCGACGCCCCTCCTCCTCTACGCGCTGTTCGCCACTTCAACCGTATTGTCCCCGTAAGAGCACCACGGACTGACCGCTACAAGAACAGCGCCATTCCTTCAATAATTAAGGTCTTAAACAATCAATAAATTATATACATATTTTTCATTGTAAATTAGCCTGTTAGCTCTTGTGTCAATTTTAATTTTAATTTTAACTATGTATCAACTTCCTTGTATATTTTCAGCCTTCGGGCTGCTTTTGTGAATAAACCGTTAATTATTATTATTATTATTATAAAGGTCTTAATATTGACGAAGAAAAGGGGCGAAAGGTCTTAAAATCAACACACTAATGGGGCAAACATCTTAAAATCTGAAAACTAATGGGGCTAAGCATGAGGGAGAAGGGGGCCAGAAAAACCGGCCCATCCCCCCTCAATATTCGTTATAGAAGCCAGGTATATCCGCCGTGAGTGCATCATGTTAACCCTTTGAGTACGGTCGCGCTAATAAGTCATGTCCCAGCTCTCATTAGTTTTGGCTTGCTCTGTGCTGTATTAATGTCTGTCAGATGTTGAATAGGGTGGGTAAGTGTAGGAACATGTTTGTATATTTCACTGGATATGAAGAAATGAAGCTTAGATATTGCTGATACCAATTATTGATCTAAACTTACTTGATGCCGAGACATCACTTATTAGCGCGATTGTACCAGCGACATATGCAATTTTATATTTTGGTTGTATTTAGAGGATTTTATACAGCTTAGGAAGGATCTGTGGTAGTTGTTGTTGTTGTTGTTGTTCCCCAAGCTGCCTGGCCGAACAGCCCCAAGGCCCCGAGCAAGGCCAAGGCCATAACCTGTGGTAGTTAAATGGGTTGGTTGAGATAGTTTGAAGTCTTATTTTGGCTAGAGGTCCTTCCTAAGCAGAATAATATCGTTTAATAACTGCCAGAATAAGATGAACATTACGTCATCGTGCTGAAGGGGTTAACCCTCTGAAGATTATGACGCATTTTTGAGTTTATTCTGGCTATCATTAAATGATTTTATACAGGTTACGAAAGATCTGGGAGAATAATGAGGGTAAGGACTATCTCAATTAACCCTCTGACTTCCATATACCCTTCCTAATCTGAAGAAAATCGTCTAAACATAGCCGGAAACCAGACTGGAAATGCGTAATCGGATATTGAAAGGGTTAAAGGGCAGGTAGTCGCTTTTTCTCGACCCCTTTCTCCCTCATGTTTAGCATAATAGTTTTGGGGTTTTAAGACGTTCGTTCCGTTAGTTTGGCGATTCTGAGACCTTTCGCCTCATTTTGTTGTCAATATTAACACCTTTCGTGCCCTTTAGGTGTCGATATTTTCCTGGCGAGCGATAGCAAGCCTCTAATTTTGGAGACATTCGGCCGGGACATTTTTCTATCGAAAAAATGTACACATTTATCTTGAAAGGGGGTCTAGGGGGAATTTTTCTAAGCTTGATGGAGGTCTAGCGAGGAAACAAAAAAATAAACTAATAAATCACTATATAGACCACAAACCAAGCACTATCATCCCCTTAAGCTGCATTCAGACCACCACTACGGTACCTCCCATCCTCCAGCGTTAAATACGTTTCCTGTTTCGCTGATTACTAATGGATGTATGCAAGCTCAATTTTGGCACTGGAATGATCGGTCGCAGGGGGAGGGGGTGAGGGGGGGGGGGGGTGAGGGGGGTTGAAATTGCACTTTTATTATTTGTTTTCTTTTCTTTTAGTTTGATTAAGTCGGGTATATCAACTAAACCCTGATGCCGACTTTTGACTGCTTATTATGTCTGTTATTTAACGCGTTTATACAGCTTAGGAAGCATCTGTGGGAATGATAAAGGTAAAGACGATCTCACTCAACCCTCTGAATTCCACATACCCTTCCTAATCTGAATAAAATCGTCTAACAGTAGCCAGACAACAGAACAGAAATCGTCTAACAGTAGCCAGACAACAGAACAGAAATCGTCTAACAGTAGCCAGACAACAGAACAGAAATCGTCTAACAGTAGCCAGACAACAGAACAGAAATCGTCTAACAGTAGCCAGACAACAGAACAGAAATCGTCTAACAGTAGCCAGACAACAGAACATAAATCGTCTAACAGTAGCCAGACAACAGAACAGAAATTGTCTAACAGTAGCCAGACAACAGAACAGAAATCGTCTAACAGTAGCCAGACAACAGAACAGAAATGCGTCACCGTGTATTGAGAGGGTTAACCCCTTCTGGACCGGTGCCGTCTAATAAACTATATTCTGGCTACTATTAGAAGATTTTATTCAGTTTCAAAAGGGTCTCGCGAGTAGTTAAAAGGCTTCAAATGATCTCACTTAAGGGGGGGATGGGCCGTTTTCTGGACCACTTTCTGCCTCATGTTTAGCCCCATTAGTTTTCAGATGTTAAGATGTTTTCCCCATTAGTTAGTCAATTTTAAGACCTTTCGCCCCATTTCGTCGTCAATATTTAGACTTTTCGTCCTATTTAGGTGTCGATGTTTTCCTTGGCGAAAGATAGTGAGCCTGTAATGTTCGAAGAACAGGCCTTCGGCCGGGACATTTCTCTACCGAAAAATGTACAAATTCATCTAGAAGGGGGATCTAATGGATTTTTTTGTTTTTTTAATTTGATGGAGGTCTAGGGAGGAAACTAGAAAAATAATGAATACATGCACAAATCGCCCAAAAAGTGAACCATCTCCCTTAACCATTTTTACTAACACAGATCCTTCTTAAACTGCACAAAATCTTCTAATAATGAAATACAAAGACGTCGCCGGTCCTTAACCCGTACAGTACCGGTGACGTCCTGTCTTATGTATTGGGGCAACTATTGGACAACTTTATTCAGCTTAGGAAGGACCTCTAGCCATAATAAGGCTTCAAACTATCTCAACCAACCCCTTTTTAACTACCGCAGATCCTTCCTAAGCTGCATAATATCGTCAAAATATAGCTAAAATAAATTGCAAACTATCTCCACCAACTCTTTTTAACTACCGCAGAGCCTTCCTAAGCTGCATAATATCGTCACACTATTGCTAGCATAAAAGATAACACACGTCACTGGTACTCAAAGGGTGAAAGGGTTAAGATACACGATAGTGAATAACAGTGCATATAGTGAACTGGTTTGGGCCTTAAGGGGGATTTAGTCGCTTTTTCTGGACCCCCTTCTCTCTCATGTTTAGCATATCAGTCTGGAGAGTTGAAGACTTTCGTTCCATTAATTTGGCGATTTTGAGACCTTTCGCCCCCTTTCTTTGTCAATATTAAGACCTTTCGTGCCATTTAGGTGTCGATTTTTTCCTGGCGAGCGATAGCAAGCCTGCAATTTTAGAAGGAATCGGCCTTCGGCCGGGACATTTTTCTACCGAAAAATGTACAAATATATCTTGAAAGGGGTTCTAGGTTGTGTTTTTTGTTAAGCTTGATGAAGGTCTAGCGAGGAAACTAAACAAAATATAGTAAATTAATACAAATATACAAAACAAAAATAAAGCACTAACCCCTTAAAATCAAATAATTATACTGATATTAAAAGAAAATGGGAGTGGTATTTAGCTACTTGTTCCTCACCACATACCACGACATTGGTTTAAGGGGGCCTTCCTCGTTTTCTCTCTCTCTCTCTCTCTCTCTCTCTCTCTCTCTCTCTCTCTCTCTCTCTTTAATGTAAATTTAATATAAATTTAATGTAAATTAATGTGAATTTAATGTAAACAAATGTCAGATATTGCAAATAGGTTCCATAAACAATAAATATGAATACTACATGAATGAAGAGAAGATAAAAAATGTAACACAAAAACAGACTAGTTTAGCCTTTATACAAAAGTATGGCGAGACCGCACCTCGAATACGCTGTGCAGTTTTGGTTACCCCACCTCATAAAGGATGTTAAACAGTTGGAATCTGTGCAAAGGCGAGCCACTAAACTAATCCCTTCAGTGGTGATGGGCTGGTCTATCAGAGTGAGAACTGAGCGATCTCTGCCATACCCATAGCTTACTCTGACTGTTCCTTTTACTTATATATTTTCTAGATCTCAAGTGACGGCGTCTCTTCCGTGGATTGACCTCCCAATCTACCAAGATTGAAAGCCAAAGAGTCACATTTTTTCCTTTGCCCCTCAGCTTTCTCTTCATAATTGCTGAGGGGCACAGGGCCCTGGGTGGGGCTTTGGTTTCCCGGGCGTTTCTGTCGCCCTCCTCAGCTCCCCGCCATGGAGTGGCTTCGGTCACCCAGGCTTTATTGTGGTCGGCAGGGAGGGTTCTGTGGGGGCGCTCGGTTATGGCCTTGGCCTTGCTCGGGGCCTTGGGGCTGTTCGGCCAGGCAGCTTGGGGAACAACAACAACAACAACACCTAATCCCTTCATTGAGAAATAAATCATACGATGAAAGACTGAGAGAACTTGATCTGTTTTCACTTAAGAAACGAAGGATGAGAGGCCAATTGATAAGTGTTTTAAAAATCTAAAAGGATTCAGTAACATTAACCTAGATATGTTATTCAAAAAAGCCGAAGACACATCTACAAGAGGAAACAATTTAAAATTATTAGGTCGGAGAGCGAATCTAGATACAACACAAAATGTCTTCACTCAGTGTAATTGATGAGTTGAACAAACTCCCAAATAAAGTAATAGACAGCTCCTCTATAGATACATTTAAGAAACATCTAGACTCATACCACAGACAAATTGGTATGGAGTAGGAAGTAATTATCACCGTTTTATTTGTTCAGCTGAAGAGAGCGTAAGAACAAAAAAGTAAATAAACAAATAAAGAATAATAATTATAAAAATCATCCTTAAAAATGTACATACTACTGAGGGTGATGGGTTGCATGATTCCAATTAACCCTAAAATGAACATGCTACCAAGGCAAAGGGTTGCATAAATGTTCCTTTCTTTTTTCCAATATTTCCTGTAAATTCCTTCTGGGGATTTCGAAGCGCAGCAAGGTTAATCACTTCCAACTTTTTTTATGTACGGCAATTGTCAGAGGGACCGGAGGGTGGGGAGAGAGCTTTCGTCTGTTCTATCCTTTCCTTCAACTTTCCTTTTCTATCGGATATGCCATCTCTACTAGAATTTGGATAGTAAGGTCTGTGTGGCCAGTGTATCTATGTAAATATATGTAAACATATCTTTCCTTCTCTCTCTGCCTTGTATCCTTTCGGACACATTCAGACTACTGTTTCAAAACGTTTATCCCCATCCAGGTGTCGATTTTTTCCCTGGCGAACGGTAGCGAGCTAGCATATGTTTAAACACATTTTTGACATCAGGCTAAATTTGTACATTTTTCGATAGAAAAATGTCTCTGGCGAAGCCGGATTTCTTGATATAATGGTGGGTCGCTATCGCTCGCCAGGAAAAAATCGACACCTGGATTGGGATAAACGTCTTAAAACAGTAGGCTGAATGGGGCCGAATGGATACAAGCCAGAGAAAGAGCGAAAAGGAGAGAAAAAAGCAGGTTACCCCCCTTAATGAATACGTTATTCCTTCAACTTTATGGGGATAATAATGAGGATCTATTTAATATTCGTGCATAAACATTTGTACTGATTTTCGTCCTTTTAAGGGGAGATCTCCACTTGAGGGATTTTTTTTCTTGACCCCTTTCTCCCTCATGTTTAGCCCCATTGCTTTTGACATTATAAAACGTTTGCCCCATTAGTTTAGCGATTTTAAGAACTTTCACCCCATATTAAGACCTTTCGTGCCATTCAGGCGTCGATTTTATCCTGGCGAGTGATAGCGAGCCTGTAATTTAAGAGGAACCGGCCTTCGGCCGGGAAATTTTTCTACCGAAAAATGTACAAATTTATCTTGAAAGGGACTCAAGCGGGTGTAATTTTAAGCTTGATGGAGGTCTAGGGAACAAACTAAATACCTCCCCTTAAGATTATGTTAGGTTACAGTTCGTATGCTAAGCTAGGTTTGGTTAGGGTAGGTACGTTTGGACACGTTAACCCTTTCTGTACCGGTGCCGTCGTTTTATCTTCATTATGGCTACTATCAGACGATATTATTCAGTTTAAAAAGGGCCTGCAGCAATTAACAGGCTTCGAACTATCTCACTTAACCATTTTTACTATCACACATCCTTCTTAAACTGCACACAATCATCTAAATATAGCTAGCATACAATTTAAAAGACGTCGCCGGTACAGTACGGGTTAAGTAAAGTAAATAATGAGATGTTTACGAAATAAACGAATTAGTAACTTGAATAGATAATGCAACAGTATACCAGGAAAACCTTGTCTTCATATCAAAACAATTCATAAGTCGAAACATAATATTTGGAACTAAAGTAAAAATGCAATATCGAAACATAATATTTGGAACCAAGTTAAAAGTGCAATATCGAAACATAATATTTGGAACTAAGCTAAAAGTGCAATATCGAAATAAAATACTTGGAACTAAACTAAAAGTGCAATACAACAGATAACAACACTTACCCACCA
The DNA here is from genome assembly GCA_032716605.1 of Paralithodes platypus. Lineage (NCBI taxonomy): Eukaryota > Metazoa > Arthropoda > Malacostraca > Decapoda > Lithodidae > Paralithodes > Paralithodes platypus. The sequence goes on along the minus strand of CM064569.1, from coordinate 6,373,664 downwards.
CTTAGCCTCCGTAGACACTTTGCACTTGAACTCTCTCTCTCTCCTATCTGTGAAATATAATAAGATATATGAAACTAAACAACTTAACTAAAATACATGCTGAAAACAAAACAAAACATACACTAAAACGAAACATTAATTAAAGGCGCAAAAAAAAAAAAAAAAAAAAAAAAAAAAAAAAATATATATATATATAACAACATTAACAACATAACAGGCGCCGGAGTTCCCTCTAGAATACATACACATACGCACTGGTGAGAGTACGTGTAGGCTAACCCAAGCTGATAGTTGAACTGCTTGGTTAGGGAGGGACCACGATACAATCCTTTCCATCGGGATAGCCAGAATAGTTCGCAAAATATGGTGTTGGTGTTCGTGTGTGTGCGTGTGTCGTCTACGCGCGCGCGCGCGCGCGTGCGTGTGTGTGTGTGTGTGTGTGTGTGTGTGTGTGTGTGTGTGTGTGTGTGTGTGTGTGTGTGTGTGTGTGTGTGTGTGTGTGTGTGTGTGTGTGTGTGTGTGTGTGTGTCGTGTACGTGTGTGTGTGCATGTGTGTGTGCCTGCAGTAGACACAAATCTGTATACAAAGAAAGAAACATAACTTGCCTACGACGCATTGAATTAATTTCTTGTTGATTTTCAAATACGTCGACTATATTAACCCTTTCACGCACATATGACGCAGAGGTTGCCAGATTAGCAATAAGAAATAGAGTGCTCTCACTCTTATAATTACCTCTCCAAAATTAGTTTTCTACCCACAGCTAACTCAAAGACAACTGCAGAGGTTGAAGTACAAAGTACAAAGGAAATCAAGCAACAACAGGTCTAGTGACCCTTCTAGGCTGCTTGTCCTCCAAAACACTAAGGATCAAGTGTCCAAACAGTGGTTTAGAGTGGGTAAGGGAACATTGGAAAGGGAACTACTGCCCTAGAACTAATGTCCGTGGCAGGATTAGGAAGTTAGTAGGGGACAGATGGGTTAGTAACTGAGGGGGGGGATAAAATAAAGTTATTCATTTACAAACGCAGTCAGTCGCGGGTTTGATGCGAGATATTTGTCTAAGCGGAGTTTAAATGAATCAACGGTGCTGCAGTCTATAACGTCTCGGGGAAGCCCATTCCACAAGTTGACAACTCGATTGAAGAAGAAATTCTTAGATTCGTGTGAGTTAAAAGATTTACCCATAATTTTGCAACCGTTTCCCCGCGTGTAATTAGATTGGTCGATAGTGAAGTACTTACTACAGTTCATATTGTCAATGCCTTTGATGATTTTGAACACTTGAATTAAATCACCTCTTAATCTGTGCTGGGTTAAAGGAAATAGATTTAATTCTCTAAGACGCTCTTCGTATGGTTTGTTCTTTAGGCTAGGTATCATTTTAGTAACTCTACGTTGAACTCGTTCTAGCTTGTTTATATCTTTTTGGTAATAAGGGCACCAGGATTGAACGTAGTATTCCAGAAGAGGGCGGACTAAGGAATTGTAAAGGGTTAGGATAACTTCTTTGGATTTATGCTCAAATGACCTGCCTATAAAGCCAATTATTTTGTTTGCCTTCTTAACAACTTCTGAACATTGTTGACTCGGTTTTAGGTTACTCGATATTGTTACTCCCAGATCGGTTTCTTTGTTTACATTCTTAAGCTGAGTGTCATTCATCGAATAGTTTGCTTTCTCATTTAGGTATCCGATATGTAGTACTTTACATTTATCCGCATTGAAACTCATTTGCCAAATTTGGGCCCAACATGACAATTTATCTAGATTGTGTTGCATATCGTCAACTTGTTCTTTTGAGAGTACGCTATTTGAAATTTTTGTATCGTCAGCAAATTTTGAGATTGTACAGGTGAGACCCTCATCTATGTCGTTGATGTAAATTAGAAAGAGAATTGGTCCTAGTACCGATCCCTGGGGAACCCCGCTACTTACATTGGTCCATTTAGAACTAAGTAACTAAACTAAAGGTTTCTAAATACCCCTGATGGTAACAAAGGCTTTGAAGTATCCCCAATAGGCTCAAAATCGCGTTATATGTCGGAGAGGGTTAAATTGTTTTTGGAATATTTTCTGGATGCCTTGTCCTGGATGTTTAGCCCAATAAATTTGGCGATTTTAAAACGTTCGCCCCATTATGTTGGCAAATTTAAGACCTGTCACACAATTCCATTGTCATATAATATATATATATATATATATATATATATATATATATATATATATAAAACAATAAATACACCCAATGTTATATCGCCAGTCAAACATGTACTGTTCTTAATGTTAGCCTCAAATGCAACCATAATCTGTGTAATATATGTTCCCCTCTAACCCAGGGCAAGTTAAGCCTAGGGATCTCCAGTGACAAATTGGCCGCCTAATTGTCCGGAGATAATTTAAGGGACCCCACCCCATTTGTTTCTCTTTCTCTTTCTCTCCCTCTCTCTCTCTTTGACTTGTACCCATTCGGCACCTTTCAACCTACTGTTTTAAGACGTTTACCCTCATCCAGGTGTCAATATTTTCCTGGCGAGCGGTAGCGAGCCAGCATATATATATTTTTGTTTTGACAGCAAGCTAAATTTTTTAATTTTTCGATAGAAAAATTTCTCCGGCAAAGCCGGATTTCTCCATACAATGCTGGCTTGCTATCGCTCGCCAGAAAGAAATCGACACCTCGATGGGTATAAACGTCTTAAAACAGTTGGCTGAATGGGGCCAAATGGATACAAGCCAGGGAAAGAGAGAAAAGGAGAAAGAGATAAAAAAAAACGTCCTTTACTTCTCTTTACTTCTAAAGGGGCGTCACCTGCTTTTTTTCTCTTTCTCACCTTTTCTCTCTTTCTCTGACTTGTATCCATTTCGCCCCATTCAGCCAACTGTTTTAAGACTTTTATCCCCATCCAGGTGTCGATTTTTTCCTGGCGAGCGATAGCGAGCCAGCATTGTATGGAGAAATTCGGCTTCGCCGGATATATTTTTCTATCGAAAAATGTACAAATTTAGCTTGCTGTAAAACAAAAATATACTGTATATATGCAAGCTCGCTACCGCTCACCAAGAATATATTGACACCTGGATGGGGATAAACGTCTTAAAACAGTAGGCTGAATGGGGCCGAATGGATACAAGCCAAAGAGAGAGGGAGAGAAACAGAAAAAAGCGAGGTGGGCTCCCTTAAGGACCTCTCAAACTGTCTATTCCCCTCAACTTTAACTTTAACTTCAAGTATTGGTATGGCTTCTGTTAACTTTAACTTCAAGTATTGGTATGGCTTCTGTTAACTTTAACTTCAAGTATTGGTATGGCTTCTGTTAACTTTAACTTCAAGTATTGCTATGGCTTCTGTTAACTTTAACTTCAAGTACTGGTATGGCTTCTGTTAACTTTAACTTCAAGTATTGGTATGGCTTCTGTTAACTTTAACTTCAAGTATTGGTATGGCTTCTGTTAACTTTAACTTCAAGTATTGGTATGGCTTCTGTTAACTTTAACTTCAAGTATTGGTATGGCTTCTGTTAACTTTAACTTCAAGTATTGGTATGGCTTCTGTTAACTTTAACTTCAAGTATTGGTATGGCTTCTGTTAACTTTAACTTCAAGTATTGGTATGGCTTCTGTTAACTTTAACTTCAAGTATTGGTATGGCTTCTGTTAACTTTAACTTAAAGTATTGGTATGGCTTCTGTTAACTTTAACTTCAAGTATTGGTATGGCTTCTGTTAACTTTAACTTCAAGTACTGGTATGGCTTCTGTTAACTTTAACTTCAAGTATTGGTATGGCTTCTGTTAACTTTAACTTCAAGTATTGGTATGGCTTCTGTTAACTTTAACTTCAAGTATTGGTATGGCTTCTGTTAACTTTAACTTCAAGTATTGGTATGGCTTCTGTTAACTTTAACTTCAAGTATTGGTATGGCTTCTGTTATGATTAATTTTCCTAAGCTTATAATAGGGATTCTGGAGATGTATAAACCTTTTGAGGATTATACCACGTTTGGACAGTTAGTTCTGGCCATCGTTAGACAATTATGTGCGGCTTAGGAAGGATCTGATATATGATAATTATAAAACAAATAATCATAACAGCAATAATAATAATAATAATAATAATAATAATAATAATAATTGATTGATTGATTGATTGTTTATTTATACCCTCACATGGGCTAATACAATACAGTAATTATTGGACACAGCAAGATAATGTAATTTAAGAATTAACATGAGGAAATATTACGAGGAAGTTGTAAGGCGAACATGATGAGGTACAGCACATGATTCTTATAATCAGAAGATGCAGAACTTCGCACAATTTGCCACCTCCTATAGACTTAATTCAAGTTAGGGAAGGAAAAAATATATATATAATAATAATAATAATAATAATAATAATAATAATAATAAATAATAATAATAATAATAATAATTGATTGATTGATTGTTTATTTTGTACCCACCAGTGGGCGAAGACATTAATTGGTAGATATAATAATTATAAAAGTAAATTTAGCATTAATAGGAGTAAAATATAATTTAAGAAAGATATATGTACATAGTATACATATATAACTATAGCATGGTAACAATTTTACTGAATAATAATAATAATAATAATAATAATAATATGGATAATAAAAATTGAATAATAAATAGATGGCAAATAAATACAGCACCGCATCTCTAGTTATCATACAGTGCACACTAGTTCCATTCGAAAGTCCAGCTCCCTGCAAAAGTCCCCGAACACCCAGCCAAGGACCCCCCCCCCCCGCCCCCCCCCCCCCCCCCCCACCACCACCACCACCACCACCAAAACCCAGCACAAAGAGAGCACAGCCCGCAGCCACCCCATGGCCATCCACTTTCGCCCACTGGGTGATAAGTGGGGCGGACGAAAGGGGACGGCCACAAAGGAACCGAGAACAATGCCCCCCCCCCCCCCCCCGCACCCCCAAGCGCGAACCAAGGGGGCACCCCCGGCCGAGTGCTCAGGAACTCTTGCAGGGAAGTACACATACTAAAATCTATATGCAAGCTATCAATACTAACTTAGATATAACTTTCAAGTTACTCACAAAACTGGACACTGCAGTAAATCTATGGATGAGCAAAGCCAGGGAAAATGGGCAGAATGTCCTCAAGCACACCACTTTCTATGAAATAGTTACACAATTCCATATAGCCCATACCTGGAGGTCTAAAGTCCTGTATGTAACTACATTCAGAGATATAATGCACAAGAGTATGTTGACCTTCTTCCCCGCAGACCTGACAATTGGTATATTTGGCTCGGTGTCTGGAGGATACCTGCCAAATATACCGGTACCCAAGTCTTATTCCTGCTAAAACCTTATCACACTGTCTTGTATATGTGTTATGCCTACCATAAACAAAATGTTTCTTATAATAATAATAATAGTATTAATAATAATAATAATAATAATAATAATAAAAATAATAATAAAAATAATAATAATAACAATAAACATACCACCCTTACTGTATCATATTAACCCTTTTAGAGTGATGACCCTCGCTATATCATACTCCCCACACACACATATTGGCACAGTCAAAACACCCGAGGAGATAGGGTGCCGAACGAAACACGAGTCCTTTCTTTCTATAGTCTGTTCATTCTAGGTTGGGCAGAAATCGTAACCTCTAACATCTCATAACTCAAAAAGGACTCAATTGAAATTAATAAAAATTTATTGATCAAAACATACTTGGTGCCGAGACACCACTTATTATTATTATTATTATTATTATTATTATTATTATTATTATTATTATTATTATTGTGTCCTCTGTACGCTCTACCCCACACCTTATTATACATTAATGTTTACAGTAAAAAAAAAAAAAAAAAAAAAAAAAAAAAAAAAAAAATAATAATATAATATCGTTATTTGATAAATGAGGCACCAAAATGGCGGCCCTACAAATGCACCCCCTCTCTCTCTCTCTCTCTCTCTCTCTCTCTCTCTCTCTCTCTCTCTCTCTCTCTCTCTCTCTCTCTCTCTCTCACACACTTAAGGTGGTGTCACAAGAGCGTATTTTCCGGCAATTTTCGATGACCAATTTCTTCTCGTACAATTCTGAGGCTCTTACGCACTGGAATCGGAAACTATATCGAAGGTAGATTATGCTAAGCAGTTTAATTCTTACGTAACTTAAATGTTGAAGCTGCCAGACTATAATTGCCCTTACAAATTGGCGGAACAATCGCTCATATGCCACCGCCTCTACTATACCGGATCTCTAGGCAAAGGGAAGTATGCAAATAGTGGCTATAACAAGATATATGAAGGTAATATTCTACATCAAAGACCTTGTATACAGTATATTATTGTCAGACACGCCCCTATTTTCTACTGTACAGTATCTAATCTTAACTAATTTGATATACATTGTCTTATTTCTATATAATTGTAGCTATTTATATATTTATACATTTATCTATATATATTTATCATATTTATCTTCAGTTTACTACCTAGACACCCATCAAGCTTATACAAATCCCCCAAAAATTCCAAAGCAAGATGAATTTGTAGATTTTTCGGTAGAAAAATGTAGCGGCCGAAGGCCGGTTCCGCTTATAATACAGGCTCGCTATTGCTCGCCCTGATAAATAAACAGAAACATGAAGACGATATTCCACATCAATATCCTTCCATAAATTATCATCTCTCTCTCTCTCTCTCTCTATATATATATATATATATATATATATATATATATATATATCATATTTTTTCCTCTCTAACTATATATATTTACCTTGTGACAATTTACTGTAGCACAAAGTGTATTCATGTACGTTATGGGTGTTACGGGGGGTGACCTGCTTTTTTCATCTTTCTCTCCTTTTCTCTTTTTCTCTGGCTTGTATCCATTCGGCCTCATTCAGCCAACTGTTTTTTAAGACATTTATCCCCATATAGGTGTTGATTTCTTCCTGGCGAGCGATAGCGAGCCAGCATTGTATGGAAAAATCCGGCTTCGCCGGAGAAATGTTTCTATCGAAAAATGTACAAATTTAGCTTGCTGTCAAAGCAAAAAATATATATGCTGGCTCGCTACCGCTTGCCAGGATAATATTGACACCTGGATGGGGGTAAACGTCTTAAAACAGTAGGCTAAATTGGGCCGAATGGATACAAGCCAAAGAGAGAGTGAGAGAAAGATAAAAATAGCGAGGTGGGCTCCTTTAAAAGTACAATTATGAAGAGGAGCGTGAGGAGAATACCCAACCATCTCCATTTGCCGGGATTCGAGCCCCGGACCTCTTGGTTAACCCATACAATACCAGTGACATCTTGTTCATCATATTCTGGCAACTATAAGACAATTTTATTCAGCTTAGGAAGGACCTCTAGCAATAAAAAAGGCTTCAAACTATCTCGAGCAACCTTTCTAACTATCACAGATCCTTCCTAAAGGCTCTGTCACACTATGCCGATTTAAGTGCCGACGCTCCACGACTTAAGGAGCGGCGATACAAGGGGGAGACTACTGCCGAGTATCCTGGGTGATAGAGGGGCAGGACACCCACGGCGGGCAGTATGGACGGGCATGCCGCCTAACGGCAATTGGAAGGGGTCGAGAGGCAACCATGCAAGACCTAAGGAAGATAAATGACGCCGCCGGGGCGGCGTCATGCGCCGTAGCACGCAAACTGGTTGGTGACAATGCTCCTGACGAGCGGCGCCTATAGGAGGTAGGGCGGCGCCGATAGATACTACAGCGGCGATGGACAGCCACCCTGTCACACTGGACCCCTACCCCGTCACACTTGATCCCGACCGAGGCAAACCGGTCCGTAGGAGGCGACGTTTGTGTGTGTGTGTGTGGGGGGGGGGGTTAAAGCTTGAGATCTAGGGAGGAAACTAAAAACATAATAAAAAGATCCATAAATGAGCAAACAAATGCGCCCATCTCCCCTTAATTAAGTGTTATTTGTTTTTAGTATTTGGTAAAACAAGGCCATCTATAGTTAACCCTTTCAGTACCGGTGACGTCTTTCTCGTTATAGTCTGGCAACTATTAGGTTATTGTATTATGCTTACAAAGGGCCTGTAGCAATCACAAGACCTCCATTCCTCTCCTCTTTTAACTCCCACAGACCGTTCTTAAGCTGCATAAAATCGTCTAAGTATTGCAGAACTATGGCAAAACAGACGCCACCGCTATTGACAGGGTTTATAGATAGTCACTCGTTGATGGGATCGGATTAAGGGGACAGTGGTGATTTTTGGGGTCTATTTATTTATATATTAATTTATTTTTTAGTTTCCTCGCTAGACCTCCATCAAGGTTAAAACAAGAACACCCCCAAAACCATCTATCAACGATGTCCCGTGCGACGTTGCCAGGATGCGGACTCACGGTATGCCCTCCCCCTATGACGGCGCCTGGGCGTTACCGGGTCGCTCCCTGAAGGTGGCCTACCTTCTAAGCGGCGTCTGACGCAGACAGGCTGGCGCCCTTGTAACGTATGACGCATACCAGACGACGCCCGACGCCGCCAGCCTACCGTCCCCGTGCCGTCAATTTACTAGCAGCCGACTCAACTCATGAGAGTTGTGCATGTCGAACTTTTCCCGAGGCCCCTGACGACCTCTCCCGACGGCTCTCTTGAGTAGGTGCCCACCCACGTCGCGCGGCGATGTAGGCAAAGACCTGCTCCTGACCCTTAAGTCGTGGAGCGTCGGCACTTAAATCGGCATAGTGTGACAGAGCCTTAAGCTGCATACTATCGTCTAAATATAGCAAGAATACAACATAACACACGTCGCTGGTATTCAAAGGGTTAAGAAGCAGACGTACTACCGACTATACAACAGACCTATTAGCATAGGTCTAGGGGCAGGAGGCTAGGAATCCTCCTCCCCTTGTAAAATTTTCCTACCCAACGAGACAGAGAAAGGGGCGAGGGAACGCAAAAGTGGTCCCGGACCCTAAGAATTGAAACTTTAACATTTTCTGTTCGGGGCTCTGTCTCGAGTCGGCCACCCTCATCAATGTGGTATGTGTCTGAGTATATATATACATACATACATACATACATACATACATATTCCAGTGTAGACGGTGATTTGCAGTGACAAATACAAATGTAGATACTTATCCTAGGACTTCAATAAGGAGTCTCCATATATCACACCCCTTTGATCATATACATACAAAGGAACACTATGGGGAGATTTCCACCTGAGGGATATTTCTCTGGACCCCTTTCTACCTCATGCTTAGTCCCTTTAATTTTAAGATTTTAATACATTTAGCGCATTAGTTTGGCGATTTTAAGACCTTTCGCCCCTTTTCTTTGCCAATATTAAGACTTTCGTGTCATTAACACTTACACTGCGGGCATATTCCCACCATATTAGGGCTCATTCAGGCACTCCTGATTGATTAAGCAAGTGTCTGAATGAAATGAAATGTATTCAGCCAAAAACTAGAAGAAAATAGGTTCAAAATTACACCAAAGCGAGCTTCGTAGCGTGCGGGCTTCACCCGCAGCGCTACCATAGACATTCTCTAACACTGAGCAATTATCGCTTATGTCGCGCTACATTTGCCTTAGGCTGCGCTGTATGTCTAGTGAGAGTATGGCTCATACTCCTCAGTGCCCCGGCCGGCTGGCTGGAGAGAGGATGGGGGGCCTGCCGTGCTCCCGCTCACTCACACTCGATTCTACAGGCATTAAGAGTCTTTCAAAGCCTGTAAATTGCTGAAAATTGCCATGGCATTCCGGAACGTCTTCTGCAGTCAATGAGTTAAGGTGTTGATTATTTTCCTGGCGAGCGATAGCAAGCCTGTAATTTAGGAGGAACATATTTCTACCGAAAAATTTACAAATGCATCTTGAAGGGGGTCCTGTTTTATTTATTTTGTATATGTTTTATTGTATTCATATATTATTGTATTTAAAAGTTTGATGGAGGTCTGGGGAAAAAAATTGAAAAAATAATAACTAAATTAAAAAAACTTGACCAAAAAGTGAACCCTCCCCCCTAAGCAGTCTTTTGATATCACACCCTTTGATCATATACATACAAAATAGCACTTAAGGGTAGATTTCCGCCTGAGGTTTTTTTTCTGGACCCCTTTCTGCCTCATGTTTAGCCCAATTGCTTTTGAGATTTTAAGACGTTCGCTCCATTAGTTTGGCGATTTTAAGAACTTTCGCCCAATTTCTGTCAATTTTAAGATCTTTCGTGGCATTTAAGTGTCGATTTTATCCTGGCGAGCGATAGCGAGCCTGCAATGTAAGAGGAACCGACCTTCGACCGGGACATTTTTCTACCGAAAAATGTACAAATATATCTTGAAAGGGGGTCTAGGAGGTGTAATTATAAGCTTGCTGGGGGTTTAAGGAACAAACTGAAAACCTCCCCTTAAGGAATGCGCCCACAGACACCTCTCTTGCTACATACTGTGTGACTAAATAGGATTAATAGGTACGAATAGCTGAGCATATATAATTTAGTCTAACTCTTGTATAATGATAAATAGTGTTTATCTTGGTGCCATAGACAACCATCTATCACACAAACTCACTATCTCTCTATCTATCTCTCTCTCTCTCTCTCTTACTTCATCTCAACATAAATAAAGTGTTTTGGCGTCAAAGTCAAAGCGTACACCAACATGGAAAATTTACTATCCAAAAGCAATCTCAACTTACTAAATTTAGGTAACTATGTACGATTAGCTCTCTCTCTCTCTCTCTCTCTCTCTCTCTCTCTCTCTCTCTCTCTCTCTCTCTCAGGTGGCGGCAGTGGCGTGTTCTCCCCGACCTTGTATACATTAGCGCCAATCGTAAACTCGCTCAAAATTCATGACCCTCCCTCCATCACCTCCACTGCTTGGGCTGGAGGTGTGTGAGAGAAAAAAAAACTAACACTCACTCTCTCTCTCTCTCTCTCTCAAAATTCATGGCCCTCTCTCCATCACCTTCACTGCTTGGGCTGGAGGTGTGTGAGAGAAAACCTCCACTTAATCCCCCCCCCCCCCCTCCTCCTCTCTCTCACACATACACACTCTCTCTCACTCTCACTCTCTCACTCTCTCACTCTCTCTATCTATCTCTCTCTCTCTCTCTCTCTCTCTGTCTCTCTCCCCCCGGCTTCCTCTATTACTGGCATAAGCTTGGGCGTGGGTGTAAAAGAAAAACCCGCACTTAATTCCTATGTTAATGTTTAGCACGAAATCCTTACTCACTCACACTCTCCCTTTCTGGTACAAAAAAAACACACGCAAACATAGACACGCACACACACACACACACATACACTCACACTCACGCACACACACACCATCGTGGACCAGCATGGACGTCTATTGATTAAAATAAGGGCATACATATACAGTACATACTGTATATATATATAATATATATATACCGGTAGGTAGGTAGGTAGGTAGGTAGGTAGGTAGGTAGGTAGGTAGGTAGGTAGGTAGGTAGGTAGGTAGGTAGGTAGGTAGGTAGGTAGATAGATAGATAGATAGATAGATAGATAGATAGATAGATAGATAGATAGATAGATAGATAGATAGATAGATAGATAGATAGATAGATAGATAGATAGATAGATAGATAGATAGATAGATAGATAGATAGATAGATAGATAGATAGATAGATAGATAGATAGATAGATAGATAGATAGATAGATAGATAGATAGATAGATAGATAGATAGATAGATAGATAGATAGATAGATAGATAGATAGATAGATAGATAGATAGATAGATAGATAGATAGATAGAGATAGATAGATAGATAGATAGATAGATAGATAGTTAATTCTTTATTTCATAAAAGGTTACATGGTAACATTTTACATATATACAGTGTATACAATTTCATCCTACCGCAAGGTGGGTTCATTATTTTGAACATACAGTATCCGTGACTTAATGGCATCTATGTCATTTTCCATCATGCTTTCAATGTTATACTCTGAAAGTAGTACAGACTTGGCTTCGTTAGCCAGGAACAGATCCTCGGACACATTTAACAGGCATTTTCTTAAATATTTGCAGGGATTACTAATTATTTTATAACTAAACCTGATTCTCTGCCAATTTATAAAATGATTAAACGTCATTAGTCCTGCAAGGTGACATGCTTTATGGTTGCTCTCCCAGTATCTTAGCTTCATCATTTTCTTTATTGCTTTATGGAAGCCTATTGCAAATTGTTTCAATGGGACATAACATTTCTTATTACAGAACCACAATTCTGATCCATAAAAACTCATACAATAACTCTGGAATAATTTACTAAATACATTACAGCTAACGCTAGAAAATTTCCGCAAAAGGCAATTTAATTCGTTATAAAACTTATTCCTGCATCTTATTATGTCTTTGTCATTATGCAAATTGCAATCTATTACAAAGCCAAGATATCTACATTCGTGTACAACTTCTAACTTACTTTCATATAAATATAAAATCGGATCCTTGACATTATCGTGTTTGTGCTTAAAATACATACAAACGGACTTACTTGGATTAATTTCAATATCAATTGCCTTTCCTTCATTTTCAATTATGTTCAATAATTCTTGTAAACCTGATGAAGAAGGAGAAAGCAGAACCAAGTCATCGGTATAAGCAATTATGTTGCTAGATCTGTTACCCAACTTGCAGCCTGTACTACTCTCAGATACTTGTTCTATCATGTCATTAATGTAAATATTAAATAGAACTGTTGACAGAATACCACCTTGTCTCACTCCATTTTTAATTTTCCAAGGATCTGATACTGCATCTTTATGCTTAGTAGCTACGCTTTGATTCCTATATAAGAAATATAAAATATTTACATAAAAAATAGGAATATTTAATTTTTAAAGTTTATGAATAAGCTTAAAATGATTAACTTTATCAAAAGCTTTCTTCAGATCTATAAAAGAGGCATATACATTTGAGCTTAAAGAATTATATCTTAAAATGGTTTCCTTTAAAACTAAGCATGCTGCAGACGTAGAGTGATTCACTCTAAATCCATGCTGTCTGTCATTAAAAGTCACATACCGTTCAATATGATAGAGAGAGAGAGAGAGAGGGAGGGAGGGAGGAGAGAGAGAGAGAGAGAGAGAGAGAGAGAGAGAGAGAGAGAGAGAGAGAGAGAGAGAGAGAGAGAGAGAGAGAGAGAGAGAGAGAGATAGAGACTTGCATAGATACACTGACCTCACAGATCTTACGAGCCCTGCGAGGTGGCCAGGACTTAATCCTAATAGATATAGCAACCCTAAGAGAAAGTGGAAGAAAGCATAGCAAAGATGAAGGCTCTCTCCCCACCCTCCGTTCCCTCCGGCAGAGAGAGAGAGAGAGAGAGAGAGAGTGTGTGAGAGCAAGCGAAACGTGAGTGTGTGTAGGAGGTCAAACACTTGCTAAAATACTGTATAAACATTTCTCTTACATTCTCTCTCGATAAAACATACTGTAAATAACATACACAAATAACGAATAACACGTTAGGAAATTCACATTCAATTTATTGCGCAAAAATATATAATGCAGAACACAAAGATTACTAAGGGTGCCTGTATAAGAGGGTAGCGTTAAGGGGAAATGGGGTGGTTTTCTGAAACCCCTTCTCCCTCATGTTTAGCCCCATTAGTTTTCAGATTTTATGACGTTCGGCCCCATTTCTTTGTCAGACCTTTCGTGTAATGTACGTGACCATTTTATCCTGGCGAGCGATAGCAAGCCTGTAATTTTAAGAGTAACCGGCCTTTGGCCGGGAAATTTGTCTACCGAAAAATGTACACATTTATCTGGAAGGGGGGTCTAGGGAGTGATGTTTACAGCTTGATGGAGGTCAAGGGAGGAAACTAAAAAATAATAAAAAGATGAGACAATATAAAGGTTTAGCGAGGAAACTAAAAACATGATAAATATATAAACAAAAAGCAAATAAGTACCCCCTCAACTTGGCTTACGGACGCCATTTTGTTTCCACCTCACACTTTAACCCATAACATATCATTATTTCTACGCCATTTTGTTTCCACCTCACTTTACCCCACAGCATACCATTATTTCTACGCCGTTTTGTTTCCACCTCACTTTACCCCATAGCATACCATTATTTCTACGCCATTTTGTTTCCACCTCCCACTTTACCCCACAGCATACCATTATTTCTACGCCATTTTGTTTCCACCTCCCACTTTACCCCACAGCATACCATTATTTCTACGCCATTTTGTTTCCACCTCATACTTTACCCCATAGCATACCATTATTTCTACGCCATTTTGTTTCCATCTAACACTTTACTCCACAGCATATCATTATTTTGCATTGTTGTCAGTTTCTATACCATATGTTATTCTATGCATGGTTCTTTGCACTTTGCTATCCCTCCTTCTATATCTATCAGGGCATTAAGGGGGTAGTGGGGTTTTTTCGGTCTATATATTAATTGATTTATATATTTTTAAGTTTCCTCGCTAGACCTCCATCAAGTTTAAAAAACACCCACAAGACCCTCCTTCAAGATAAATGTTTAAATTTTTCGGTTATAAAAATGTTCCAGCCGAAGGCCGATTCCTTTTAAAATTACAGGCTCGCTATGGGTCGCCAGGAAAAAATCGACACCGAAATGGCACGAAAGGTCTTACAATTGACTACAAAATGGGGCGAATGTTGTTAACATCGCCAAAGTAATGGGCCGAACGTCTTATAGTCTTAAAACTAATGGGGTTGAACATGAGGGTGAAGGCAGTCAAGGAAAAAGACCCGTAAGTCAAAATTTCCCCTTAAGTCCCCGAGCGCCATATTGTTTCCGGCTCCCAAGACCCCCTATGTCGCTACTCTCTAAATAAAGGCACTCTATTAAATCCCCGGGTGCCATATTGTTTCCGACTCGCTGAACCCCCTATGTCGCTACTCTCTAAATAAAGGCACTCTATTAAGTCCCCGGGTGCCATATTGTTTCCGACTCCCTGAACCCTCTATGTCGCTACTCTCTAAATACAGGCACTCTTAAGCCGGTACTACACGAGCGCTTTTTCCCTCAATATTTATCCTCAACACTGGTCTGGCAGCTTATGAGGTCAACATATAAAATATTTCGGTCGCCTAAATTCATCTTTCATCAGTCTAGTCTCCGATACCAGTGCAAAATGCTCCAGAAATGTCAGAAAAATGTTGATCATCGAATGTTGACTATAAAAGCTCTACTGTGATACCGGCTTTAGATTACCCAAGGATATTGTTGCACAGAAAGTTGTTGCTGCATATAGTTTTTCCGGTAAATTTGTGTTGCATGTGTAAACAATATTTCTCAACAAAAATTCAGTCATAAAAGGTCGTTTATATATGAATTATAACCTAACTAATTTAAATCATAAAACGTGGTATTTATTGTGAATTTTGATGTAATTTAGTAAAGGGCCGTAATATTTGTCAACGAATAGTCTTTTTATTACCAATGTTTTGTCTTTAACCCTTACAGTATATCGGTATACCGGTGCTGTTTTGTTTTCTTCTTTATTTTCGCTAATATTAGACGATTTTATTTAGTTAAAAAAGGGCCTACGTAGCAATTAAATGGCTTCGAACTATCTCACACATCCCTTTTTACTACCACAGATCCTTCATAAACTACACAAAATCGTCTAAATATAGCTAGAATAAAATACCACACACGTCGCTGGTACTCAAAGGGTTAACTAGATATATGATCTTAGTCATGTACTTAACCTTTAATTGTGGTAATGGGCTGGTCTATCAGAGTGAGAACTGAGCGATCTCTGCCATATCCATAGCTTACTCTGACTGTTCCTTTTACTTATATATTTTCTAGATCTCAAGTGACGGCGTCTCTTCCGTGGATTGACCTCCCAATCTACCAAGATTGAAAGCCAAAGCGTCACATATTTCCTTCGCCCCTCAACTTTCTCTTCATAATTGCTGAGGGGCACAGGGCCCTGGGTGGGGCTTCGGTTTCCCGGGCGTTTCCGCACCCTCCTCAGCTCCCCGCCATGGAGTGGCTTCGGTCACCCAGGCTTTATTGTGGTCGGCAGGGAGGGTTCTGTGGGGGCGCTCGGTTATGGCCTTGGCCTTGCTCGGGGACTTGGGGCTGTTCGGCCAGGCAGCTTGGGGAACAACAACAACAACAACAACCTTTAATTGTCTTTATGGTGTAATGGTTAGAGTGTTTAAGATCTGTATGTGGTAACCCAGGTTCGAATCCCGGTAGGATCACATGCTTTCATTAATTTCATTGGGAGCTGTTTAGTGTTGGGAGTGAAAATGATAAATTAAATTATTCCAGTAAAATTGTGTGGCATGTGTAAAATTATTTCTCAACAGCTAATTAATCTAACAAAAAAACGTCACACATATTATAAATAATGATGTAAGCTATTGAACAATCGGAATATTTATTAACACAAAAGTTATATAACCAGTTTGAATGCATTTATAATTGAATGCACGATAAATTATAAATCTCCAACGAAATATTTTATACCTTGATTGAATTTATTAAAAGGATTGCTAGTTTTATCTTAGCGATGTTAATTGTCTCCTGAATATGTGTGTGTGTATGTGTGTGTGCGTGTGTGTGTGTGTGTTTATTTGTGTGGTAGGTCTGTGCTTTGAGTGAATGTTTTCATTGTGTGTATATGTACAAATGTTGTGTTTATGTGTGCAATGTGTAGGCCTATGTGTGTGTCAGTGCTCTAGGTGTATATGTCGTGTTCTCTTTCTGTGTACGTATGTGTGTGTGTGTGTGTGTGTATGCGTTTCCCTGTGTGTGTGTTACATTATGTGCGTGTCACCAAAGGCTCTACGTTTCGTGATCACAGTAGTTTAGGGGGGATGGGCGTATTTATTTGCTCATTTATATATAGTTTTATCATGTATTTAGTGTCCTCCCTAGACCCCATCAACCTTAAAGTACCCCCCCCCCCCTCCCCTCCCATAAAAAATAAAAATAAATAAAAATAAATAATACAAAATAAATAAATACATAACAAATAAATAAATACATAGCAAATAAATAAATACATAGCAAATAAATACATAACAAATAAATACATAACAAATAAATACATAACAAATAAATACATAGCAAATAAATACATAACAAATAAATAAATACATAACAAATAAATACATAACAAATAAATAAATACATAACAAATAAATACATAACAAATAAATAAATACATAGCAAATAAATACATAACATATAAATACATAACAAATAAATACATAACAAATAAATACATAGCAAATAAATACATAACAAATAAATACATAACAAATAAATACATAACAAATAAATACATAACAAATAAATACATAACAAATAAATACATAACAAATAAATAAATAAATAAATGAATACAAAATAAAAACGTCCATGAAGATAGATTTGTATATTTTTCGATAGAAAAATTTCCCGGCCAAAGGCCGGTTTCTCTTAAATAACAGGTTTGATATAGCTCGCCAGGAAAATATCGACACCTAAATGACACGAAAAGTCTTAATATCGACAAAGAAATGGGGGCAAAAGGTCCAAAAATCGTCAAACTAGTGGGCCAAACGTCATAAAATCAGAAAACTAATGGGGCTAACCATGAGGAAGAAGGGGGGCCCGGAAAACGGCCCATCTCCCCTTAAATATGCAGTTGCCACGTAGCGGCAGTTTGTTGGTTCAAGCCCCAACATATCATATTGAAGGAAGATGGGTTGTCACGTTGACCTCTCTCTCTCTCTCTCTCTCTCTCTCTCTCTCTCTCTCTCTCTCTCTCTCTCTCTCTCTCTCTCTCTCTCTCTCTCTCTCTCTCTCTCTCTCTCTCTCTCTCTATGTCTTTCTTACTCTCACACACTCTCACTCTCTCTTCTAGTTTGTTTCTACTATAAACTGTCCCTGTCTAGTAGTATTAAGGCCGGACCACCTAGTAGGGACCACAATGTATGTGTGGTCTCTCTCTCTCTCTCTCTTTCTCTCACACACATACGCACACACACACACACACACACACACACTAGAAATAAACATAAATAAACGAAACAAATAAGAAATTAGAATGTGTTTGTCATATTTTATCAATCTATTGCCGGACGCCGTGATCCCCGAAGGAGTGGCCATGAACGAAACGCCCCCATGCACCACTGTCCCCAGTCAGTCGACGTCCCTCCTCCCATTCAGCACCGCTTTCACGCTTATACTTCTTAATTCCACCCTTCCACCTCTTTCTTGGTCTACCTCTCCCTCTCTGTCCTTCCACCTCACTCTCGTATACTCTTAGTCATTCTCTCGCTTCACATGCGTTCCAATATAATTTAAGGGGAGATTTCCACTTGAGGGATATTTT
>CM064569.1:6232791-6352791 GCA_032716605.1 Paralithodes platypus | reverse complement strand
AAGATATTTGTCTAGGCGAAGTTTAAATTAATCAACGGTGCTGCACTCTATAACGTCTCAGGGAAGCCCATTCCACAAGTTGACAACTCGATTGAAGAAGATATTCTTAGTTTCGTGTGAGTTAAAAGATTTACCGATAATTTTGCAACCGTTTCCCCGCGTGTAATTAGATTGGTCGATAGTGAAGTACTTACTACAGTTCATATTGTCGATGCCTTTGATGATTTTGAACACTTGAATTAAGTCGCCTCTTAATCTGCGCTGCGTTAAAGGAAATAGATTTAATTCTCTAAGACGCTCCTCGTATGGTTTGTTCTTTAGTCTAGGTATCATTTTGGTAACTCTACGTTGAACTCGTTCTAGCTTCTCTATATCTTTTTGTTAATAAGGGCACCAGGAGTGAACTCAGTATTGTGTGAAAGTGTAAGTGTGTGTGAAAGAGTGAGAAAGTGTGTGAAAGAGTGAGAAAGTGTGTGAAAGAGGGTGAGAAAGTGTGTGTGAAAGAGCGTGGGAAAGTGTGTGTGAAAGAGCGTGAGAAAGTGTGTGAAAGAGGGTGAGAAAGTGTGTGTGAAAGAGGGTGAGAAAGTGTGTGTGAAAGAGGGTGAGAAAGTGTGTGTGAAAGAGGGTGAGAAAGTGTGTGAAAGAGGGTGAGAAAGTGTGTGTGAAAGAGGGTGAGAAAGTGTGTGTGAAAGAGGGTGAGAAAGTGTGTGAAAGAGGGTGAGAAAGTGTGTGAGTAAGTGTGTGTGAAAGAGGGTGAGAAAGTGTGTGAAAGAGGGTGAGAAAGTGTGTGAAAGAGGGTGAGACAGTGTGTGTGAAAGAGGGTGAGAAAGTGTGTGAAAGAGGGTGAGAAAGTGTGTGAGAAAGTGTGTGTGAAAGAGGGTGAGAAAGTGTGTGAAAGAGGGTGAGAAAGTGTGTGTAAAATAGGGTGAGAAAGTGTGTGAAAGAGGGTGAGACAGTGTGTGTGAAAGAGGGTGAGAAAGTGTGTGAAAGAGGGTGAGAAAGTGTGTGTGAAAGAGGGTAAGAAAGTGTGTGAAAGAGGGTGAGAAAGTGTGTGAAAGAGGGTGAGAAAGTGTGTGAAAGAGGGTGAGAAAGTGTGTGAAAGAGGGTGAGAAAGTGTGTGAAAGAGGGTGAGAAAGAGTGTGAGTAAGATTGCGAGAAAGAGTGTAAGACTGAGCGAAAGAGTATGAGAAAAAGTGAGAGTAAGTGTAAGAGTGTGTGAAAGATTGCAAAAAAGTGAGAGCCAGAAAGTGAGAAAAAAATATGAGAAAGAGTGTGTGAGAGAGTGAGAAAGAGTATGTCGAACAATGTACAAATTTATCTTGAAATGGGGTCTAGGGGGTGCAAATTAAGCTTGATGGGTTTGATAGGGAACAAACTAAAAACCTCCCCCTAACAAAATGGTAGCAAGACCAATGAACGAGTTGTTAGCAGTTTAAAAGGGGGTCACCGGCTTTTTTTTTATCTTTCTCTCCTTTTCGCTCTTTCCCTGGCCCGTATCCATTCGGCCCCACTCAGCCAACCGTTCCAAGACGTTTATCCCCATCCAGGTGTCTATTTCCTCTTGGCGAGCGATAGAGAGCCAGCATTGTATGGAGAAATCCGGCTTCGCCGGAGAAATTTTTCTATCGAAAAATGTACAAATTTTGTTTGCTGTCAAAACAAATATATATATATGCTGGCTCGCTACCGCTCGCCAGGAAAATACTGACACCTGGATGGGAGTAAACGTCCCAAAACAGCAGGCTGAATGGGGCCGAATGGACACAAGCCAAAGAGAGAGAAAGACAAAAAAAAGCGAGGTGGGCCCCCTTAAAGGCAGGAGGGGTTAGGAGATGCGAAAACCACTGACCTCTAAACCAAGGAAGATTGTAACAGCGACTATTATAACATGGCAACATTAACAAATATTTATACGACCACAAATGGAGCACACAGAACGATACTTTACCTAGACTCCGAGGCCTAGAGAGAGACGGAAGGAAGGGTATGGGTTGAGTTCCTGTCTTAAAGTCTCCCTCCATCTCTCCCTCACTGGCGATGTATAGATATCAGGACTCCACCAAGGTTCTGCTAACGACTAAACTCATCTCCCATCCTCCCCAGTCTTCGAATCACAAAAGACGCACACATAACCGCAATAACACAGAACAATAACACAATATCCAATGTACTGCTGACGACTAAACTCATCTCCCATCCTACCCAGTCCTCGAAATCACGCACACAAAAAAACACCAATAACACAAAACAAAAAAAATATCCACGCACCCAACGGCGAGGGTACTGGCTAGCCGAGTGAGCTGTGAGGGTGGGGTGGGGTAGAGGGGTGAGGGAGTGAGGGATGCCAACCTAACTGCATAACACCACCCTGTCACTAACTACGTCTATTAACTACGTCACGGGGTTGCAGTATCATTAAGGGGAGATCTCCACTTGAGGGATTTTTTTCTCGACTCCTTTCTCCCTCATGTTTAGCCCCATTGTTTTCCTAATGTTAAGACGTTCGCCCCATTATTTTGACGATTTTAAGAACTTTCAACCCATTTCTGTCAATTTTAAGACCTTTCGTGCCATTTAGGTCTCGATTTTATCCTGGCGAGCCATAGCGAGCCCGGCTTTCAGCCGGGAAATTTTTCTACCGAAAAATGTACAAATTTATCTTGAAAGGGGCTCAAGGGGGTGTAATCTTAAGCTTGAAGGATATCTACGGGCCAAACTAAAAACCTCCCCTTAAGCAACCATTTTAAAGAAGAGTACACTAGTAGGATATACTGTTTATTCAGCCACTTGAACATCTCTGTGATATCGTATATATGAGAATTGTGTCCAAGGCATTATGGGAGTGAATTACGAGGATGTTGGCACCCCTGATCAGCTGGACGTGATCACAGCAACACCCAAGCTTATGTTGCTCTCTCATCCCATAAACGTTATATTAAAAGCCACAGGATAAAGGTCCTTAACACTCCAGAGGAACTATTATACATATATAGGAACATTTCATCAAATATAAAAGTTCATCATGGTATATATTTTGTTATTAAAGTTATTGTGATTTAATTACGTCTAAATATATAACTCAGCACCTGTATCCTAGCCAGATGCGCACTTTCGATTCCATCTACCTGTGTCACTTTTCAAAATGCTTCGATTACAAGCTTGAAATACTCCGCACACTGAACGATATGACTAATACTTGAGCGAACGATAAAGCCGGTATCACACTAGAGCATTTATAGTCAACATTCGACAATCAAAAAAATTCTGGCAACATTTCTGGAATATTTTGTACTGGTATCGGAAACTAGACTGATAATGGATGAATTTAGGTAACTGAATTATTATAAATGTTGACCTCCTAAGCTGCCAGACCAGTATTGAGGATAAATGTTGAGGGAAAAAGCGCTCGTGTGATACCGGCTTAACAACATGCTGCTGGTTGAGAAGAATGGGTTTAGAGACTTTAGAGAAAACGAAATAATTATACTGGTACATGAAAGCTGGATAAACTAAGATAATTGTTAAAGACACCTAAATTCCCTGTTCGTGTGACTGATTGAATACCTTTAAAGGGGAGGTACTCGCTTTTTCTAGACCCCTTCTCCCTCATGTTTAGCCCCACTAGTTTTGAGATTTTAAGACGTTGGTTCCATTAGTTTGGGGATTTTATGACCATTCATCCCATTTCTTTGTCAATATTAGGACCCTTCGTGCCATTTAGGTGTCGACTTTTTCCTGGCGAGTGAAAGCGAACCTGTAATTTTAGCAGAAATCGGCCTATGGCCGGGAAATTTTCTACCGAAAAATGTACAAATCTATTTTGAAGGGGGGTCTAGGGCGTGTTTTTCTAAGCTTGATGGAGGTCTAGGGAGGAAACTAAAAAAATATATATATGAATAAATGAATTAATAGACCAAACAAACAGCCACTGTCCCCTTAACCCTTTTAGCACCATGACGTCTGTTTTACCTTTACTTCTGGCTAAAATTAGACGATTTTGTGTTGTTTAAGAAGGAGTGAAACGAGCGGTAATAAGCCTCTCGTAGATTCCCGACGGACGTAAAGTAATATAGCCTATGATACTGAAAACAGCATGGAAACACTAAGCAGTATATGGTTAAGGGGGGTGACCTGTTTTTATTCTCTCTCTGGGTTGTATCCATTCGGCCCCATTCAGTCTACGTTTATGCCCACCCAGGTATCGATTTATAGCTGGCGAGCGATAGCAAGCCACCATATTTTGGATAATGTGTTAAGACAGCTGGCTAAATGTGTACAATTATCGATAGAAAAATGTCTCCAGCGAAGTCGGATTTCTCCATAAAATGCTGGCTCACTATCATTCGCCACGAAAAAATTGACACCTGAATGGGGATAAACGTCTTAAAACAGTAGGCTGAATGGGACCGAATGGATACAACCAAGAACGAGAAAGAAAAAAACAGGTCACTCCCTTAAATATAAGCTTTTCAGACTAACAAGTTATATTAGAATAATAACATAATTATACTACACATTATTAGAAAGGATATAAATAATGAATATAACTTGACAATTATACAACTTTGGAAAATAGAATGTTAAGGGGAGGTTTTTAGTTTGGTCCCTAGACATCCATCAAGCTTAAGATTACGCCCCCTTGAGCCCC
This sequence comes from Paralithodes platypus, assembly GCA_032716605.1. Classification (NCBI taxonomy): domain Eukaryota; kingdom Metazoa; phylum Arthropoda; class Malacostraca; order Decapoda; family Lithodidae; genus Paralithodes; species Paralithodes platypus. Next base: position 6,348,143 of record CM064569.1, on the reverse strand, counting down.
TTTCAAGATAAATTTGTACATTTTTCGGTAGAAAAATGTCTCGGCTGAAAGCCGGTTCCTCTTAAATTACAGGCTCGCTATCGCTCGCCAGGATAAAATCGACACCTAAATGGCACGAAAGGTCTTAACATTGACAGAAATGGAGCGAAAGTTCTTAAAATCGTCAAACTAATGGGGCGAACGTCTTAAAATTAGAAAAGCAATGGGGATAAACATGAGGGAGAAAGGAGTCAAGAAAAAAAATCCCTCAAGTGGAAATCTCCCCTTAACAGTACAAAGGAAAACAAGCAACAACAGATACACTAATCCTCACGAAGCTAACAGTAGGTCATAGAACATTTTAAAGAAATTGATATTAGAGTAAAAAGAGAAAAGAATAAAAAACTGAGAAAGGAAATGCAATATATATCAGTCTATCTATCTATCTATCTACCTACCTATCTATATGTATCTATCTATCTATCTATCTTCGTATCTATCTATCTATCTATCTACCGGGTATCTATTTATCTATCTATCTATCTCTATCTATCTATCTACCGGGTATCTATATATATATACCTATATATCTATCTACCAGGTATCTATCTATATATCCATCTACAGTATGTATCTATCTATCAAATAAAACATAATGGTGAAGAAATAAAAATAAATGGTAAATATATAACAACATCAATTTGATAAAGGAGACGACATTATTGTAAAAAATATATATATAGGGACTCTCAAAGGTTATGATGATGGGATATTTGGTTAATGATGATGTCGATAAAAGATGGGAGATGTGTGTGTGTGGGGGGGGGGGGTTTACCTCCCCCGTTTGGTTCCATTATTTTATGGATTTTACAACGTTTCAAAAGAACATAAGACAACGAGAGTCTACAGAGAGCCGATTGGCCAAAACACGGCAGATCCCTTTCACACCCAACCCATCTCGTCCATATGCCAGTTAGTTTGGCGATAACACCCTTTCAGGTGTTGATTTTCTAGTGGGCGAGCGATAGCGAGCCTGTAACTAGGCCTTCGACCAGGATTTTTGTTCTATCGAAAAACATACAAATATAGCTTAAAAGGGACCTGGGTGGGCATTTTACTAGATTTTAGTTTACCAAAATAAGATGATATTACAGTAAACAAAATATATATGAAAGAGGATATTCTATGTTTTATTAATTTCACCACAACGCCAAACACATCCAATGAAATTAAGGAGAGCAAATATATATCAAATAAGCACACAAGACAATGATGAATCTATACAAAAAACATGGTTAATATTATGACATAAATTCTATATAGAAAACGACATTATACTAAAAAATATATGGGGCCTCAAAGGTGATGATGGGGGGATATTTGGTTGATGATGATGTCGATAAAAGATGGTGGGGCGAAATGATTTATTGGAAGAAGGGAACAAAAAGTCTATGTGTGGAAAAGATATAAAAAGAAAGTGTGAAAGATATGGATATTTTATTTTACTAAATTTTAGAATGAGTAACATGAGTAATATATATATATATGAAAATATTAGGAAAGTCAAAGTTAAAATAATTACTATATTTAATTGCATATAATTTCTTACTTTCGTTTCATATTTACAAAGTAGAGTCTACATAAATTAATGTCATACTATCGAAACGTTTCATATAATAAATTCGTGTCAACATTGACTAAACTCAAGCAAGAGGGTATTTTCACAAATTGTTAAATAATTGCAAACTTTATCAACAAATTACAATGATTTACAATGGAGAAGGGAAACAATATCATAGTTTGTTTGAAGGGGAGATGGGCCGTGTTTTTGGTCTATTAATTCATGTATTCCTATATATTTCTTAAAGGTGGGTGTGCATGCTAATATTTTCCTCCACAATCATTACCGGCAGTGTGCACTATAGCTTTTGGTGCAATATTTTCTGCTACAATGGCTTAATTATTTATATAATGGCCAAATATGGGTGACACTTTTCTGGATTCGGAGTTTAAGCGCTCTGATGACGTATCCCCAGGAACACAACAAGCTCTTCTGACAGGTGGAAATGGAGGATAGTGACAGTAGTTCCGATTCGTTTGCCAATACTGAGGGTGATAACCGTGATTATGGCAAAGAACCTCAAGTGATGAATATTGGTGGTGTCCAGGCTTATATGTATGAACCTGTAGGACGAGATCCAGCAGCAGGAGAGGAGGGAGAAGCAGCTGTGATTACCGCCCGCCTTGTTTACACTACTCGGAGCCGCGGCGGACGCTAGCGATCATGTCCCCGTCTATTTTGACTGCATTTGGATACAATAATGAAAGCCCGCCCCTCACGCCTCCATGACTTATTGTCATTATCATACACATTGCCAACAGGGTGCAAATAACAGAAAAACATCGCCGTAAAAATAGACGGGAACTTAAACCTCGGCGATCGATTTATTTTTTATTTTTTTTTTTTTTTAAAGCCTAGTTGCTAGTAGTTGAATTTCAGCCAATAATTTTGTTTAGCCTAGGTTAGGCCTATATCCATCGACACTGACTGTATAATTTGGGCTAGGCTTAAGTTAGCCCATATTATCCACTCTCCTGACTCCTGAAATTGGCAAGCACGTATGGGTGGGAGGGTGGTTTGGGGGATGGTGGGGGGAAGGTAGAAGGGTAATTGACTCGTGTTACAAATATGGAGCCGATTGGTGAGGTAGTTTCGCCACCACGGATTTTCATTTTTTTATGTGATGATCTACGGATAGGCTGGAAGTGGGTGGTGGGAGGAAGTTGGGGTTGTGGTGGGGGGAAGACAGAAGGGTAGGAGACTTGTCACACAAATATGGAACCAATTGGTGCAGTCGTTTCGCCGCCGCATATTTTCCTTTTTTTCCTTTGTGATGGCCTGAAGCGGCGACCCATGGTCGGCGAGTGGATTGGGGGAGGGGGTTGGGGTGGTGGTAGCAAGACGCCAGAAGGGTAAGGTATACATGTGGTAGAAATATGAAAGCTATAGGTGCAGTCGTTTCGCTGCTACGATTTTTTTTCGGCGAGTCCGTATATATACGGACCTGGCACTGGGCGTGACAAGACCCCAGTCCGTATAGGCAATCAGCGGGTGCATCTAGCCATACCCATACTCCACTGCACTTTATTGTCAAAGCATTCATCACGAAAATGTCCATTGCATATGAAGCTTGTTTTGGGCTTTGCCTCCCACACTCTGGTTCTTTGTATAAACTTCACCCATTTGTTACAATGGTATGGATCACTTGGAAACTTGTGTAGTGCTATGTTTGGTCCAGGGATGTTGCTACACCCGAAAACAGCAAATCTATTCACCATTTTTGCTATACTTGCTGATGTTTACTTCCCAAATGTTTGCCTGGGCGTACGTCACATCCTCACGTGAGTACTAGTTGCAAGGGGTCGCAATTCAATATCTATTTTTGATTTGTTCTCTAATATTGAAGATTAGTTTTGACAAAGGAGTAGTCAGGTTGATTACTGGAGATCTAAACATCTCTTTAAATACATTATAAATTAATTTTAATTTCGGACGCCCCACCACCTTTAACTTCCTCGCTAGACCTCCATTAAGATTAGAAAAACACCCAGTAGATCCCCCTTCAAGATAAATTTGTGCATTTTTTGGTAGAAAACTGTCCCGGCCAAAGCCCGGTTCCTCTTAAATTTTCAGGCTCGCTTTCGCTCACCAGAAAAAAATAGACACCTAAATGGCACGAAAGGTCTAAAAACTAACAACGAAATGGGGCGAAAGATTTTAAAATCGCCAAACTAATGGGACAAACGTCATATAATCTAAAAACAAAAAAATGGGGCTTATCACGAGGGAGAAAAGGGACCAGAAAAACGACCAATCTCCCCTTAATGTATAAATAAATGTTTTTGTATAATAAACGATATTCATACCTCTTGCCTTTTCACTAAATCTCTCTATACAGTATATATCTGCAGTTAACATTTTTTAACATTTTCCCAGCATTATATTTTATCATCACCATTTTATGTTATGATATTCCCTCTATCTTACTCTCTTTCTCTCTCTCTCTCTCTCTCTATTTTACATTATTTTCCCAGCATTTCGTTTGACCATCACCATTATAAATTGTGTTATTATATTCTCTCTCTCTCTCTCTCTCTCTCTCTCTCTCTCTCTCCTATTTTCTATCCTTTCCTTCAACTGTCCTTTTCTATCGGGTATGCCATCTCAACTAGAATTAAGTCCTGACCACCTCGTTTGGATCGAAAGGTCTGTGTGGCCAGTGTTTATATGTAAATCTATGTATTATACATTTTTTCCAGCATTTTATTTGACCGTCATCATTATAATTATATTGTTTTATGATATTATCTCTCTCTCTCTCCCTTTTCTAACATTTCCCCAGCATTTCATATGACCATCACCATTTTATATTAGATTATGATATTGTGGTTCCAGCTATTCTTCCCCCCTCCACCCAATCTAATCTCTCCTCTGCCACACTTAATTCTGTCTCTCTCTCTCTCTCTCCCTCTCTCTCATAATTACCTACTATACATATACTGTATACAGTGGAGATTAGACTTTCCTAGAGTGTGTTCTGGTATGTATGATAAAGTTCTCAAATATCACACACACACACACACACACATTTTGTCTCTCTCTCTGTCTCTCTCTCTATCTATCTATCTATCTATCTATATATCTCTCTCTCATCCTTGGAAACGCATAGACTACGAGGTCAACTCACTGCAGCCTAAATAATAATAAATGGATTTGACCGTGTACAATATGGCACAATTGTTTAGCCTTAACATGAATACACCATGCAACCAGTATTGGGAAATTTGAGATTCAGCAGTAGTATACATAGAAACAAATAATCATATTATATTCAACTATACTCTGTATATTTAAAACTGATGGTAAATTGCCATACCCACACCTTAATTGCCATACCCACACCTTAATTGCCATACCCACACCTTAATTGCCATACCCACACCTTAATTGCCATACCCACACCTTAATTGCCATACCCACACCTTAATTGCCATACCCACACCTTAATTACCATACCCACACCTTAATTGCCATACCCACCCCTTAATTGCCATATTCACACCTTAATTGCCATACCCACTCCTTAATTGCCATACCCACCCCTTAATTACCATACCCACCCCTTAATTGCCATACCCACCCCTTAATTGCCATACCCACCCCTTAATTGCCATACCCACCCCTTAATTGCCATACCCACCCCTTAATTGCCATACCCACACCTTAATTGCCATACCCACACCTTAATTGCCATACCCACACCTTAATTGCCATACCCACACCTTAATTGCCATACCCACACCTTAATTGTCATACCCACACCTTAATTGCCATACCCACACCTTAATTGCCATACCCACACCTTAATTGCCATACCCACACACCTTGATTGCCATACCCACACCTTGATTGCCATACCCACACCTTAATTGCCATACCCACCCCTTGTCATACCCACCCCTTAATTGCCATACCCACACCTTAATTGCCATACCCACACCTTAATTACTCGGTTATTACCAATATTCTGTTCGCGAAATATGTTGTTAATTAGGAAAACTTGGTATACATATGGAACAGAGACTTAGTAGTATCCATTTGGCCCCATTCAGCCTACTGTTTTATGACGTTTATCCCCATCCAGGTGTCGATTATTTCCTGGCCAGCGATAGTGAGCCAGCATTGTATAGAGAAATCCGGCTTCGCCAGAGACATTCTTCTATCGAAAAATTTCCAAATTTAGCTTGCTGTCAAAAAACATATAAAACTAATATAATAAAATCGACACCTGGATGGGGATAAACGTCTTAAAACAGTAGGCTGAATGGGGCCGAATTAATACAACCCAGAGAAATGAGAGAGAGACAAAACGAGGTGGGCCCCCTTAATTGATCCTCTCTGTCGTCCCCTTACCTTCCATTCAGTTACTATACTCTGTTTCATTTCATCTGGCGGTAAATTGAATCCCTTAGCAGCTAATTTATCGATACTTGATGGAAAAAATATTAAACTACTATGTCTCTGCATCATGTTAAGCCCATATTTCACTACAAAATCTTCAAAAAACTGAGAAATCTTAGTGGGAACTTTAAAACTTACCTGCCGGGTGGATGGGACTCGTTAGCCTTGGTCGGCAACCTATCTAGGGGAGACAACCTTATACAAATCTGGGTGGATGGGACTCGAAAGCCTTGATCGGCAACCTGTCTAGGGGAGTAAACCTGATACAAATACGAACTGCTTATCTGAGTGTAAGGCAGGTTAGTGGATGGACTAGCCGAAAACCACTGTAGAAAAATAGTGCTAACAAAATACATAAGAGGGCCTCGGAGTCGGACAAATCCTAAATTGAGTGGTCAATCCTGTAAGTCCTTCAGTAAACTGGCTCGAGTTGTCCCTCTTACAGGGAATAGGTCCACTTGGGGGCATTCTGTGTATGGCCACCCTCATTAAGGGGAGTAAGGCGTCTGGCAATACAGTAGATAGATAGATATAAAAGAAACAGACTATAGGGCTCACTGCAACACGGGATTAAAACTGGCAATCTCTCTCTCTCTCTCTCTCGCTCGCGCTCTCTCTCTCTCTCTCTCTCTCACCCCCGCCGGCTTTAGCACCGCCAACAGCCTCGCATCGCCACTGAGAAAACTCGATCCTAATTTGAGTATTTCATATCCCAATTCCCTTTATTCATTGCATGAACAGTAGTTAAGTGCTTGTTTAACCTCCACATAGTTCTGTAGTTGCCGTGCATGTTACTTTATTGCTTTTCTGACTGATAAACATTGTTGTTTACATTTGTTATCCTAGCTTGTAGCAGACGACGCACGCCTAGTCGACCTAGCTTTGTATTTTCTTATTAACTCTAGTAGTTATCGTATTCAGTATCCTACTGTAGCTATATATATCTGTAATTTTAGTTGTTGCTTGCATGATCTTGTAGTAACCTTTGACTGATAACTTTGTTTATCTAAATATAATCCTGCTTGACTAGCCTACAGTGACACCAGCGCCATCTGTTGATACAGTATATCAACCCCTTGTGTGCAGTTACACTTTATTCTTATATAATCTCTATTTGGTGAATTGTATATTTAGTTACATATTATATTATATTATATATATATATATATATATATTTGTTTTGCTTTTTTAGGTAGGTTATCACCCCTGGTAGCCTACTTCTGCATATTTCATACTTTTTTGTTTTTGGTTATTTTTGTTTTCGGTTAGTCTAGGCTATCTTCCCTGGTGGCCTATTTCTGCGTACGGTACTTCAATTTTAAATTTTTTAGCTAGGCTATCACCGCTGGTGGCCTATTTCTGCGTACCGGTATTTCATAATTTTTGTTTTCGGTTAGTCTAGGCTATCATCCCTGGTGGCCTATTTCTGCGTGCTTCAATTTTTAAATTTTCTGTTAGGCTATCACCGCTGGTGGCCTATTTCTGCGTACCGGTATTTCATAATTTTTGTTTTCGGTTATTTTTGTTTTCGGTTAGTCTAGGCTATCACCGCTGGTGGCCTATTTCTGCGTACCTGTATTTCATAATTTTTGTTTTCGGTTATTTTTGTTTTCGGTTAGTCTAGGCTATCATCCCTGGTGGCCTATTTCTGCGTACTTAAATTTTTAAATTTTCAGTTAGGCTATCACCGCTGGTGGCCTATTTCTGCGTACCGGTATTTCATAATTTTGGTATTCGGTTAGGATAGGCTATAACCCTTGGTGGCCTATTTCTGTTTAAATAAACATAACAAAAAATTCGGTTCGGCTATCACTGCGTATTCAAATTTAATTTTGTTTTGTTTTAATTTTCGGTGAGTTTAGTGTTTTTAAAGTGAGTTAAGTGTTTTTAAGTGAGTGAAGTGATCTGAAGAAAGGGATCGTCACCATGCCTCGTGCCTGTACGAACTGCGCCGGTAGGTTTGGTGCTTCCATGTTTGCTCCTGCCGATCCACAAGTCTGCCGACTCTGCCAGCAACGAGAGGATTTGACAGCAAAATTGGATGAAGCCCACAACAAGATCAACGCCCTCACCAGGAAGCTGAAATCACTCCAAGAGTTTGTAACACTCAACGTTGGAGTATCACTAACTCCAATTGTTTCAACTCCAGCATCCACCACCGCCCCAACGTCATCTGCCAACAATCCAACACCTGCAGTAGACACTGCAGCAGATGCTTCTGACGAACCTGAGCCGACATCAACCAGGACAGCCGCCCTGTTCACCTTAGTCTGTCCCCCACTCCTCGTGCAAGAAGCCTGCTAGCACGAACAGTACCAACCCCTCGCCCCCGTTCTAACCACTCCTCTCTCCGACCTGTACGTAGAGTCCCGCCACCACAGGTTTCCGGATTTACACCAGTGAGGAACGGTGCACGGCCAACGCAGAAAAGGTCTCATCTACCAGTCACAATGTCAAACAGATTTGAGATATTGGTAGAGATGGAAGACGAACCAGAAGAGACCAGGCTCGTTGGGGATTCCATCCTACGAGGACAGGTCGAAGAGTTCTGCAACAGAGTCCCAAATCAACGAAAAAGATTTTGCATCCCAGGAGCTGGACTGGACGACATTGTGGAAGCCTTCGAAGATACCACAAAGGATGCAAATGAAAATACCCTTTTTGTCATCCATGCTGGTTCAAATGACGTCATGCGCACCAGATCCGAAGAGTTGATGGAGAAATATCGCAAGATGATCCAGCATTACAAAAACAAGTCAAGGAATATCATCATCTCAGGCATTCTCCCCAAGATCGACGCACCTGACAAATTCTACGACAAGGCCTTCAGCACAAATAGCCGACTAAAATATTTGTGTCTGAGGGAAGAAGTTGAATTCATCAACCTCTGGGACAACTTCTACAACCAGCCTACTCTGTTCCGCAAGGATGGCACTCATCTAAACCCTGTGGGTTCAGCACGCATGGGTCGTCTCCTACACGAAGCAGTCCGCAGCCATGTATCAAAAAACGCCATCCGAGAAGAAGCAGCAGTGACATAAATCATCCAACGCCAAGAAAATAACAGAGGCAACCGAGGACCACCAGCGATAAGGACCGAAGACAGCGAGGACCGAGGACAGCCATGAACATAAATGTAGATCCGACAAGAACCAAAAATATTATTAAAGAGCGTTCCGTGAGTTCTAAAATAACAAATTTAAAGGTTTTCTATGCAAACGCTCGTAGCATACGCAATAAATTTTCAGATTTAGAGGAGCTAGTGTGTACAGAAAATTATGATGTGATTGGCATAACAGAATCTTGGCTCAATACAGAAGATAGAGACTTTTTAGCAGAGTATTCACTTCCCGGTTATGTAATGTTTGAGAAAAGCCGAATAAATCGAAAAGGAGGTGGCGTTTTACTTTATATCAAAGAAAGTCTTAACCCTACCCTCTTGTCAAAACCTCAAATTGTGAACGTCGACGCATCTTTTGTGCTAATAAAGAATAATAAAGGTACAACAATAATACTTGCATTAATATACAGACCTCCAACTCAATCAGTGCAAACTGACCGAGAAATTTACGAACAAATTGCAGATGTAAGTAACTCACAAGATACCGTAATTTTTGGCGACTTTAATTTACCTGTGACCAAGTGGGGCAATACTCTTACTTCACACTCCGGACATGACTTGTATACGAACTTGCAAGAGAGTTCGCTTTATCAATTTGTTCGAACGCCGACCCGTGGTAATAACGTTCTTGACATTGTACTTGCAACAAAAGAAGAATTAATAGAGAATTTGAATGTTGGTGATGAATTCAGTAACAGCGACCATCGTACGATAACTTTCACTTTAAAGTTTACTAGTAACGAACCAAATAGTAGCATCGAAAAAGTCCCTAATTTCAAGAAAGCAAACTTCCATAAACTTAGAGCTATGTTTAAAGAAACTGACTGGAGCTTTTTAATTAACAATAACGACATAAATACATCTTGGAAGTTATTCGAAACCACTTACCTAAAAGCAGTGCAAGTCTGTATACCATCGAAAATACGGCGTCCAGGCCATAATAATAAGCCCAAATGGTGGAATAAAGATATTTCAAACTGCCTGCTTGCTAAAAAATTTGCTAATGATAGATTAAAATCCTCACAAAATGACGAAGAACGGCTGAAATTTGTAGAGCTACGACGCAAAGCCAAAAAGTTAATTAAGCAAAGTAAAAAGACCCTAGAGTTACATATTGCGAATAAAAGTAAAACAAACCCGAAAGAATTCTATAGTAATATCAGAAAGAAAAAAGTAGTTACTTCAACTGTTGGACCGTTAGTCGATGAAAACGGAGAATACACCAAAGACGAAGTACAAATGAGTAATGCCCTCAATACCTTCTTTGCATCAGTTTTTACAACAGAAGACCTCAGTGATATCCCTACACCATCGCCGATTCAGATTGATAATTCAGATGTTCTAAGCAATATCACCGTTACAGAGAGAGAAGTATTGAATTGTTTAGATAAACTCAAGGTAAATAAAACGCCTGGACCTGATACAATCTCGCCTAGAGTTCTAAAGGAAGCTAAGGATGAGCTCTCCAAACCACTGACATTACTATTCAATAAATCCTTGCAGTCTGGAACTATGCCTGATCAGTGGAAGCTAGCCAACGTAACACCGATATTCAAAAAAGGCAGCAAATCCCTACCCAGTAACTATCGTCCAATTAGCTTAACCTCAGTTGTATGTAAAATGCTAGAAACGGTCATACGAGACAGACTCGTAAATCACTTAGAGGAAAATAACATACTTAAAGATACTCAACACGGCTTTCGTAAAAAACGTTCCTGTTTAACAAACCTCTTAGACTTCTTCCACGATATCCTCAACCTCTACGATGAGAGTAAAGCTGTAGATATTATATACCTTGATTTTCAAAAGGCCTTTGACAAAGTTCCCCACAAACGTTTACTGCTAAAACTAAAAGCGCATGGAATACAAGACGGTGTGTTGAAATGGATAGAAAATTGGCTCAGCGACAGAAAGCAAAGAGTAGTCATAAACGGTAAGGCATCTAAATGGACCAATGTAAGTAGCGGGGTACCCCAGGGATCGGTACTAGGACCAATTCTCTTTCTAATTTACATCAACGACATAGATGAGGGTCTCACCTGTACAATCTCAAAATTTGCTGACGATACAAACATTGCAAATAGCGTACTCTCAAATGAACAAGTTGACGATATGCAACACAATCTAGATAAATTGTCATGTTGGGCCCAAATTTGACAAATGAGTTTCAATGCGGATAAATGTAAAGTACTACATATCGGATACCTAAATGAGAAAGCAAACTATTCGATGAATGGCACTCAGCTTAAGAATGTAAACAGAGAAACCGATCTGGGAGTAACAATATCGAGTAACCTAAAACCGAGTCAACAATGTTCAGAAGTTGTTAAGAAGGCAAACAAAATAATTGGCTTTATAGGCAGGTCATTTGAGCATAAATCCAAAGAAGTTATCCTAACCCTTTACAATTCCTTAGTCCGCCCTCTTCTGGAATACTGCGTTCAATCCTGGTGCCCTTATTACCAAAAGATATAAACAAGCTAGAACGAGTTCAGCGTAGAGTTACCAAAATGATACCTAGCCTAAAGAACAAACCATACGAAGAGCGTCTTAGAGAATTAAATCTATTTCCTTTAACCCAGCGCAGATTAAGAGGTGACTTAATTCAAGTGTTCAAAATCATCAAAGGCATCGACAATATGAACTGTAGTAAGTACTTCACTATCGACCAATCTAATTACACGCAGGGAAACGGTTGCAAAATTATTGGTAAATCTTTTAATTCACACAAATCTAAGAATTTCTTCTTCAATCGAGTTGTCAACTTGTGGAATGGGCTTCCCCGAAACGTTATAGACTGCATCAACGTTGATTCATTTAAACTTCGCCTAGACAAATATCTCGCATCAAACCCGCAACTGACTGCGTTTGTAAATGAATAACTTTATTTTATTCCCCCCTCAGTTACTAACCCATCTGTCCCCTACTAACTTCCTAATCCTGCCACGGACATTAGTTCCAGGGCAGTAATTCCCTTTCCAATGTTCCCTTACCCACTCTAACCAACTGTTTGGACACTTGATCCTCAGTGTTTTGGAGGACAAGCAACCTAGAAGGGTCACTAGATCTGTTGTTGCTTGATTTTCTTTGTACTCCTTTGTTACTCTCTCTCTCTCTCTCTCTCTCTCTCTCTCTCTCTCTCTCTCTCTCTCTCTCTCTCTCTCTCTCTCTCTCTCTCTCTCTCTCATCAGAAAGAAAAAAGTAGTTACTTCAACTGTTGGACCGTTAGTCGATGAAAATGGAGAATACACCAAAGACGAAGTACAAATGAGTAATGCCCTCCATACCTTCCTTGCATCAGTTTTTACAACGGAAGACCACAGTGATATCCCTACACCATCGCCGATTCAGATGTTCTAAGCAATATCACCGTTACAGAGAGAGAGAAGTATTGAATTGTTTAGATAAACTCAAGGTAAATAAAACGCCTGGACCTGATACAATCTCACCTAGAGTCCTAAATGAAGCTAAGGATGAGCTCTCCAAACCATTGACATTGCTATTCAATAAATCCTTGCCGTCTGGAACTATGCCTGATCAGTGGAAGCTAGCCAACGTAACACCAATATTAAAAAAAGGCAGCAAATCCCTACCCAGTAACTATCGTCCAATTAGCTTAACCTCAGTTGTATGTAAAATGTTAGAAACACTCATAAGAGACCGACTCGTAAATCACTTAGAGGAAAATAACATACTTATACATACTCAACACGGCTTTCGTAAAAAACGTTCCTGTTTAACAAACCTCTTAGACTTCTTCCACGATATCCTCAACCTCTACGATGAGAGTAAAGCTGTAGATATTATATACCTTGATTTTCAAAAGGCCTTTGGCAAAATTCCCCACAAACGTTCACTGCTAAAACTAAAAGCGTATGGAATACAAGACGGTGTGTTGAAATAGATAGAAAATTGGCTCAGCGACAGAAAGCAAAGAGTAGTCATAAACGGTAAGGCATCTAAATGGACCAATGTAAGTAGCAGGGTACCCCAGGGATCGGTACTAGGACCACTTATCTTTCTAATTTACATCAACGACATAAATGAGGGTCTCACCTGTACAATCTCAAAATTTGCTGATGATACAAAAATTGCAAATAGAGTACTGTCAAAAGAACAAGTTGACGATATGCAACACAATCTAGATAAGTTGTCATGTTGGGCCCAAATTTGGCAAATGAGTTTCAATGTGGATAAATGTAAAGTACTACATATCGGATACCTAAATAAGAAAGCAAACTATTTGATGAATGGCACTCAGCTTAAGAATGTAAACAGAGAAACCGATCTGGGAGTAACAATATCGAGTACCGGGTAAACTAAAACCGAGTCAACAATGTTAAGAAGGCAAACAAAATAATTGGCTTTATAGGCAGGACATTTGGGCATAAATCCAAAGACGTTATCCTAACCCTTTACATTTCCTTAGTCCGCCCTCTTCTAGAATATTGCGTTCAATCCTGGTGCCCTTATTACCAAAAAGATATAAACAAGGTAGAACGAGTTCAACGTAGAGTTACCAAAATTATACCTAGCCTAAAGAACAAACCATACGAGGAGCGTCTTAGAGAATTAAATCTATTTCCTTTAACCCAGCGCAGATTAAGAGGTGACTTAATTCAAGTGTTCAAAATCATCAAAGGCATCGACAATATGAACTGTAGTAAGTACTTCACTATCGACCAATCTAATTACATGTGGGGAAACAGTTTCAAATTTATTGGTAAATCTTTTAACTCACACGAAGCTAAGAATTTCTTCTTCAATCGAGTTGTCACTTATGGAATGGGCTTCCCCGAGATGTTATAGACTGCAGCACCGTTGATTCATTTAAACTTCGCCTAGACAAATATCTCCCATCAAAATCGTGACTGACTGCGTTTGTAAATTAATAACTTTATTTTATCCTCCCCTCAGTTACTAACCCATCTGTCCCCTACTAACTTCCTAATCCTGCCACGGACATTAGTTCCAGGGCAGTAGTTCCATTTCCAATTTTCCCTTACCCACTTTAAACCACTGTTTGGACACTTGATCCTCAGTGATTTGGAGGACAAGCAGCCTAGCATGGTCACTAGATCTGTTGTTACTTGATTTCCTTTGTACTCCTTTGTACTCACTCACTCACTCTCACTCTCTCTCTCTCTCTCTCTCACTCACTCACTCACTCACTCACTCTCACTCTCACGCTCACTCTCACTCCTCTCTCTCTCTCTCTCTCTCTCTCTCTCTCTCTGGATGAACAAAGTTGGGTCGGGAATGCGGGCAGATTCCTGACGCAGCCAACCGGAAGCCATTCACTTCCTATAACTACTTAATAAACCCCGTGAACCATTTTGTGTGACTTATTAGTATGTGTGTGTATGTGTGTGTGTGTGTGTGTGTAATTTTCTTTGTATATTCGAGTGGTATATTTGTTAAACCTCTTGACTTTTTTTTTTTTTTTTTTAGTAAGATTCTGGTTATCTATAGACGATTATTTCGGCCCCTTCAGCCAACTGTTATAAGATGTTTATCTCCATCCAGGTGTCGATTTTTTCCAGTATTCTTTGGAGACATTTTTCTATCGACAAATTTACAAATTTAGCTTGCTGTCTAAAAATGTCTCCATATAATGCTGGCTCGCTATCGCTCGCCAGGTAAAAATCGACACCTAGATGAGGATAAACGTCTTAAAACAGTTGGCTGAATGGTGCCGAATGGATACACTCACTCACTCACTCACTCTCTCTCTCTCTCTATCTATCTATCTCTCTCGAATGGATACACACTCTCTCTATCTATCTATCTATCTATCTATCTATCTATCTATCTATCTCTCTCTCTCTCTCTCTCTCTCTCTCTCTCTCTCTCTCTCTCTCTCTCGAATGGATACACACACTCTCTCTCTCTATCTATCTATCTATCTATCTACCTACCTCTCTCTCTCTCTCTCACACACACAGTTGGATCAGGAATGCGGGCGGATTCCTGAAGCAGCCGACCGGAACCCATTCACTTCCGTGTTTCCTTTTTTCTCTATCTCTCCCTCTCTCTCTGGGTTGTATCCATTCGACTCCATTCAGCCTACTGTTTTAAGACTTTAACCCCCATCCAGATGTCGATTTTGTTCACTATATTTGTTTAAAAGTTTTTGTAACAGCAGGCTAAATATGTACATTTTTCGATAGAATAATGTCTCTGGCGAAGCCAGATATCTCCATACAATGCTTGCTAGCTATCGCTCGCCAGGAAGAAATCGACACCTATAGTTTATGGAGATAAACCAGAAAAGTCACAAAAAAAGAGAAAAAGAGAGAAAAAAACGCAGGTCACCCCCCTTAACTACTTACTAAACCCGCGATGGACAAATTATATATTAAATTTCTTAAGGGGAGAGGAGTCGTTTTTTTGGTCATCTTTCTTCCTCAAGTTTAGCTCCATTAGTTTTAAGATTTTAAGAGGTTTACCCCATTACTTTGTCGATTTTAAGACCTTTCGACCCATTTTTTTTGTTTGGTCAATATTAAGACCTTTCGTGTTATTTAGGTGTCGATTTTGTTCATGGCGAACGATAGTGAGCCTGTAATTTTGGAAGAACTGGCCTTCGGTCGGTGGTCTGGACTTTTTTCTTCCGAAAAATGTAAAAAATAATTTAGAAGGGCGATCTAATGGATTGTTTTTTTGTTTTTTTTAGTTTGAGGGAGGTCTAGCGAGTAAACTACAAAATTATTAAATATATGAAATCATCGACCAAAAATAGACCCTTCCCCCTTAACACCACGACTACAAAACGTCTTTCATTGTTTTTGCTTTTGGGCTACCGTACAATAATGAAAAACAATAATGAAAAACGAGTGATCGAACTGAATTGGACAAACTTTTCTTTCGTTGGCACTATTCATATACATTACGAGATATTCATATACATTACGAGATATTCATAGGGGATCTTATACATTACGAGATATTCATAGGGGATCTTATACATTACGAGATATTCATAGGGGATCTTATACATTACGAGATATTCATAGGGGATCTTATACATTACGAGATATTCATAGGGGATCTTATACATTACGAGATATTCATAGGGGATCTTATACATTACGAGATATTCATAGGGGATCTTATACATTTTTAGATGGATCAATATTAGTAAGGCGGATCGTTGAGACTGTAGATTTTACTAAGGTGAATATTATTGTGTGCTAATTGAGATAAATTAATTAATCTAGGCGGAAGGGGTAGTCGGTCTTGGTCGGCAACCCGTCTAGGGGAGTAAACATTTTTCATATCCGTACTGCTTACCTACAAGTGAAGCAGGTTAGTGGATGGACTAGCCACACACCACTGTAGAAAAATAGTGCTAAAAAGATACATAGAGGACCTCTGAGTCGGAGAGACGCTAAGTGAAATGGTGAATCCAGTAAGTCCTTGAATAAACTGGCACGGGTTGTCTTCACGGGGAACAGGTCCGCTTGGGGGCGTTTTGTGTATGGCCACCATCATAAAGGGGAGTATGGCATCCGGCAATAGATAGATAGATGGGTTAGTTTTTACGTAGGTAAGTGACTATAATCGTGTGTTATTACTCAGTCACTCAGTGGCCAACCCTTACTCCCACAAGGGGTAGGGAGGATCAGCAAGAGACACGAGAAAGGAAAACAGAGGTGACAGTAGAAAAACACATAACAGTTCGCCCACCCATATTCCAAATAAACCAGAGCAATCCATTCCCTCCAGAAACTGCTCGGAAAACAAGCAGCCAATGCATGTTTTTTTATTAACTCTTTGACGCCATCATTAGAAGATGTATTGAATTTTGGATTGAGCTGTATTGGTCCAGTAGTGTATTTTTAACCCGTTGACACCTCATTATTTTTAATTCTCAAAGTTTAATAGTGTAATATCATAGTGATCGAAACACTACATGTGCGATTGATGACGTTGTTTTAATTGCATTCTAGCTAACAATCGAAGATTTTATGGCTATGGAAGGAGCTGTAGGGGTCAAAACCTTAAATGATTTGAATGTTTTTTGTTTTATTTATGTGAATGAGGACGACAGCTAGTTCCGCAAATGCAGATTGCAGTGGACGGACAGCAACTGAAGCAAAAAAAGGCGTTCAGATACCTAGGATGCTAGGTACAAGAGAGTGGAGACCTGGACAGGGAAGTGCAAGCAAGACTGCAGGGGACAGGAAACGCATGGAGGAATGTGAGTGGAGTAATCCATGACAGACGGATGCTGATGAGGCTGAAGGCACAGGTGTACAAGCCCATAGTAAGACCTGTGGTTCTCTATGGGGCAGATACTTGAGCAGTGAAAGAAGAGCATGTGAAGACGCTGGAAGTGGGAAAGATGAGATGTCTGCGAGCGATCAGAGGAGTGACACGACGGGAGAGAAATGAAGATATAAGACAGGAAGTGAAGGTTACGGAATTGAGAGAGAAGATAAGAGAACGCAGACTGAGGTGGTACGGACACATGCAGAGGAAAGAAGAGGACGATTTAGTAAGATGGTCAGCGGAGCGCGGGGAGATGGGTGCAAGGAAGAGAGGACAACCTAGAAAGCAATGGATGGATTGTGTGCGAAATGATTCCAGAGTTGATCTGAACAGAGTTGGTGACAGAGGAGTACAAAGGAAATCAAGCAACAACAGATCTAGTGACCCTTCTAGGTTGCTTGTCCTCCAAAACACTGAGGATCAAGTGTCCAAACAGTGGTTTAGAGTGGGTAAGGGAACATTGGAAAGGGAACTACTGCCCTGCCACTAACGTGGCAGGACTAGGAAGTTAGTAGGGGACATATGGGTTAGTAACTGAGGGGAGGATAAAGTTATTCATTTACAAACGCAGTCAGTCGCGGGTTTGATGCGAGATATTTGTCTAGGCGGAATTTAAATGAATCAACGGTGCTGCAGTCTATAACGTCTCGGGGAAGCCCATTCCACAAGTTGACAACTCGATTGAAGAAGAAATTCTTAGATTCGTGCGAGTTAAAAGATTTACCAATAATTTTGCAACCGTTTCCCCGCGTGTAATTAGATTGGTCGATAGTGAAGTACTTACTACAGTTCATATTGTCGATGCCTTTGATGATTTTGAACACTTGAATTAAGTCGCCTCTTAATCTGCGCTGGGTTAAAGGAAATAGATTTAATTCCCTAAGACGCTCTTCGTATGGTTTGTTCTTTAGGCTAGGTATCATTTTGGTAACTCTACGTTGAACTCGTTCTAGCTTGTTTATATCTTTTTGGTAATAAGGGCACCAGGATTGAACGCAGTATTCCAGAAGAGGGCGGACTAAGGAATTGTAAAGGGTTAGGATAACTTCTTTGGATTTATTGGATTTAGGAGAGTGGAGAATGGTGTCGAGACGACCCGACCCCACTTGAGGGGACAAACGGGATGATGATGATGATGATGATGAATGAGGAAGACAAAAAGCAGAACTGCCTGTAGCGAGTGCCTCCCCCAGAGTTGAAAGAAAGGGCCAAAATCAAGGGACGTTCGAGCCAAAATGCTTGGACACACATATTTTGAAGCAATTTAAGTCATAGGAAGAGGGAAACACTGATTCTGGGAGAGGGTTCCAGAGCTCAGCTGTTGAATAGAAGAAAGATTAAGAATAACGTTTCACTCTTGGGCTGCACAGAGTAGGGGTGGGATTGTGTTGCAAGACGGGTGCTGCGTGCTCTACGAAGAGGGGGTGGTATACACTGAGAGAGCTCTGAGGAACACTGATCATTGTAATAGCGGTTGAATAATAAGAGAGATGCAACATTGCGGCAAAGAGAGAGCGACTGCAGAGAATTGGTGATAGGATGCGAGTTAATGAGACAGGAGGCTTTCTTTTCTACGTTGTTTAGAAGTGCTGTGTGAGAGGATCCTCCCCACATTTGTGAACAAGACTCAATACATGAACGCACTGTGGCCCTGTACAGAGCAAGAAGCTGCGCATAGGTAAAGAACCCCCGGAGGCGGTTGAGAACACCCAGCTTCTGGGAAGCTGTTTTAGCAACAGTGGTAATATGATCTTTCCAAGAGAGATCAGAAGAAAAAGAGACACCAAGAATATTAAGAGAAGATGAAGGGTTAATTTGTATGTTGTTGAAGAGTAGGTCATAGTTTTCTGGAAGGGGGCAACGAGTAGACAGATGGAGAAATTGAGTTTTGGCAGCATTGAAAGTAACAAGGTTTTCTCTGCCCCAGTTAGAGATAGTAGAGAGATCAGAAGATAGGTGTTTTAAGGCCTCCTTATGTGAGTTTTGGAGTTCCTGCTGTGAGTGATTATGAGGAAGGCTAGTTGAATAGTGTAATGTAGAATCGTCAGCATATGAGTGAATGGGGCTGGAGGTGCAGTTGAGAAGGTTGTTAATGAATACTAGGAAGAGAATTGGAGATAGTACAGAACTCTGAGGAACACCAGGCTTGATAGGTTGAGGAAGTGAATGGTGGCCGTCCACAACCGCAGCTATGGAACGGCCAGAAAGGAAATTAGAGACAAGGGCACAGATGGAGGGATAGTAACCGAAGGAGGGTAGTTTGGAAATAAGGGATTTGTGTCAGGCTCTATCGAAGGCCTTTGATATGTCTAGCACAACATAGAAAGTCTCACCAAAGTCCTAATTGGAGGATGACAAAGAGTTAGTAAGATAAGAAAGAAGATCACCAGTAAAGTGGCTGTTAACCCTCTCACGACCATAGGACGCAGAGGTTGCCAGATTAGCAATAAGAAATAGATTACTCTCACTGTTATAATTACCTCTCCAAAATTAGTTTTCTGCCCACAGCTAACTCAAAGACAACTGCAGAGGTTGAAGTAAACAAACTAAAGGTTTATAGATACCCCTGATGGTAACAAAGGCTTTAAAGTATCCCTAATAGGCTCAAAAATCGCGTCAGGATGTGAGAGGGTTAAGGGGGGTGACCTGTTTTTTGTTATTTCTGTCCTTTTCTCTCTTTCTCTGCCTTGCATCCATTCGGCCTCATTCAGCCAACTATTGTAAGACGTTTATACCCATCTAGGTGTCGATTTCTTCCTGGCGAGCGATAGCGAGCCAGCATTATATGAAGAAATCCGGCTTCGCCGGAGAAATTTTTCTATCAAAAAATGTACAAATTTAGCCTGCTGTCAAACAAAAATAAAAAATATGCTGGCTCGCTACCGCTCACCAGTAAAAAATTGACACCTGGATGGGGATAAACGTCTTAAAACAGTAGGCTGAATGGGGCCAAATGGATACAAGCCAGAGAAAGATAGAAAAGGACAGAACAAAAACAGGTCACCCCCCTTAAGGAAGCCATACTGGCGGTCTGAGAGTAGGTTATGGGAAGAGAAATGCATAAGAAATTTTGAGGTGGGAATTGTTTAAAAAACTTTAGAGATGCAAGAAATGAGAGCAATTGGACGATAGTTGGAGGGTTGAGAGTGGTCACCCTACTTTGGGAAAGGTTGAATGAAAGCGAACTTCCAGCAAGAGGGGAAGATGTTAGAGAAGAGACAGAGACGGAAGAGTTTTCCTAGGCAGGGAGTCAGCACGGAAGCACAGTTTTTTAGTACTACAGGAGGAACACCGTCCGGTCCATACATCCTCTTAGTATTAAGCCCAGAGAGGGTGGAAAGTATATCCTTGGAAGAGATTATGATATTAGGCATAAGAGAGAGGGTACCCTGGTGGAGAGGGAGGAACAGCACCGGAATCATCCAAAGTTAAATTTTTAGCGAAAGTGGTAGCGAAGAGTTCATCTTTATCAGAGGAAGAAGTGACGGTGGTGTCGTCAGAGCGGAAAAGGGGAGGGAAATACGAAGAAGAAAAATTGTTGGAGAGGTTTTTGGCTAGATGCCAGAGGTTTGGGAAGAGCTAGAGTTGGATAGTTAAGTTCAGATTTTTATTTTTGTTTTTCTATGTGAAGGAGGGAGACAAAGGGCATAACTGCCTGCACCGCCTCCCCCAGATTTCAAAGAGTGACAGGGCCGAAATCAAGGGACGTTCGAGCTAAAATGCCCGGACACACGGAGTTTGAAGCAATTTAAGTCATAGGAAGAGGGAAAGACTGATTCTGGGGAAAGACTCATAGGTACATGTCTTTGGTTCATACAGGACCTTCCTAAGCTGAATAGAATAGTTTATTGATGCGCAAATCTACGTTACGGCAGGACAGAATTAATTAACTCCAAAATCTCCACAGAAAACGGGTTGTTCAGAAAATGGGTGTTGGGTAACTTTGACTAATTTTTAACTGCATCGCTGGCCAGGGTCGTTGAGGGGTACTAATTGTTGTTGTTCTTTGTTGCTGTTGTTGTAATTGGTCTTGTTCAGGATCTTTTCGATATTAGGAAGAAGAGCAATTTGAACTTTGGAGGTTCAGATTCATCATCATTTTTCTAGGTCATGGCGAATTTAACGAAATTTTGCTGTGCAGTCCACCAAATATGTGATGTCTCGGCACCAAGTATATTTTGATCAACAATTGGTATCAGCAATATATAAAAACTTGATTCATTCTTTTCGAGTGAGACTTTCAAACATGTTCCCACACTTACCTAACCTATTCAACATCTGACAGACATTAATACAGTACAAAGCGAGCCAATCGTAGTGACAGCTGAGGCATGAATGATTTGTGCTACCGTACATTGTTACGGTTATGTAAAGGGTATGGAACAGGTATATATTATCATTGGGTTTATCTTATCCAAAGCAAGTCTTGCAACTCTCTCCCTCATCGTATGACTTAACCTGCTTCAAGCTCCGTGTGTCCAGACATTTTTACTCTAACGTACCTTGATCTTGGCTCTCTGTCACTCTTTCAACTTGGGTGGGGGGGGGGGGGGGGCACTTGTTACAGGCAGCCTTGCCTTTTGTCGCATTCATTCACGTAGAAAACAATATATATATATATATATATATGGGTATATTACCATCAATATACCTTTAACTGGGTAGATAATAACGGGCACTTTAATTAATCATTTCATACCCATATTTGTGAGTGTACCAACAGTTGTTGTTGTTGTTGTTGTTCGTGTTGTTGTAATTGGTCTTGCTCAGGGTCTTTTCGTTATTAGGATGGAAAGCAATTTTAACTTTCGAGGATCCAATACATCATCGTTTACCCTTTATGTGCCGGTAACGTCTTATTAATTTCATTCTAGCAATATTTAGACGATTGTGTGCAGTTTAAGAAGGATCTGTGGTAGTGAAATGGGTTAGGTGATATAGTTCGAAGCCTGTTTATTGCCGGAAGCTCTTTTAAAACTGAATATAATCGTCTAATAATAGCCAGAATCAAGTTAAAAAGACGGCCCCGGTACAGAAGGGGTTAACCCGCACACCCTGAAAAGCTTTGTTGCTTAAGGGAGCCCACCTTGTTGTTTTTTTTTTTTTTTTCTCTCTCTCGGGGTTGTATCCATTCGTCCCCATTTAGCCTACTGTTTTAAGACGTTTATCCGCAGCATATTTTTTAAACCTTTTTTGACAGCAGGCTAAACAAAAAAAATCGATAAAAAGTCTCCGGCTATGCCGGATTTCTTCATACAATGTTGGCTCGCTTTCGCTCGCCTGGAAGAAATCGCCACCTGGATGGGGATAAACGTCTTAAAACAGTTGGTTGAATGGGGCTGACTGGATACAAGCCAGAGAAAGAGAGAAAAGAAGAGAACAAATGCAGGTCACCCCCATTAAAGATTAATTACTACTATCATTATTATCATTACTACATTACTATCATGGTGCTATTCTGGGATACCAAAAATAGGATACAAAATATAAAGTTATTTGTTTTTACCTAGTTTCTTATTTAGCATTGCTGCTACAGTCGGCCTAATAAGTGATGTATCGGCACCAATTATGTGTTGATCTATAATTTGTATCAGCAATATCTACACACGATTTCGTCTTTTTGAGTGAGATATACAGACATGTTCCTACACTTACCCAATATGTTCAACGTCTGACAGACATTAATACAGGACAGAGCAAGCCAAACGTAATGACAGCTGAGACATGACTTATTAGCACCACTGTATAAGATGCATTGCAACGATCCTGGCAATTTAGTAAACATAGAGTAGTGCTAATGGGGTTTAACAACATCCGCCCCAACCCAACCACCCACCACCCCACACACACAAATAAATAAATGAATGACTAAATAAATAAACGTATATAATATAGAAGTAAATAAACATATAAATAAATGTAAATTAGCACATGTAAATAAATAAATATATATAATTAAATAACAATAAATAAATAAATGTATAATACCACAAACACACAATGTAACCAAGAAATGAAAACACCAACACCTCAAATATTTTCAATCTGCAATGTCAAATTTAATGGCATTATTGTCGCTTATAATCGCCGTGCAATATGCGGATAGTAATGTGTCCGATTAGCATATATAACACCTGGGTATATTATGATGACAACCTCAATAATTATTGGAAATATATAATGAGTCATTATATATTTCCAATAATATATAATGAGTCATTATATATTTCCAATAATATATAATGAGTCATTATATATTTCCAATAATATATAATGAGTCATTATATATTTCCAATAATATATAATGAGTCATTATATATTTCCAATAATATATAATGAGTCATTATATATTTCCTATAATACTATTTTTGTCTGGATAGCCGGTCGGTTTTAACATATTTTAATCAGGTGCCTTTAGCATATTATGCACTCAGGGAAATAAATCGTGACCTTAAGTTCGAAGCTATCTCGAACTTAATCAACACTTGTCATTCATTCTTTACCTAATATATACATATTGAAGGTTCGTTTAAGCTGTTTAAGGGTTCAGACAGGGCCAGGATATATCTCTTAAGATTGTACACTCTAGGACATAATTCCTGGCCCAATATAAACTCTCGAACAACAAAATAACCTACATGGAAATAGTAGGTACAGTCACGAGCATAAATGCTGCGACATCAACCAGTTAACGTCAACTCCTTCATCACTAAGGGTTTATACTAAGCTGAATAAAATCGTTTGACGGTAGCTAGAATGAAATACAGAAATAATTGTGAGTTTGAATACAAAGTTTTGCAATACCTTTGGAGACAAAGGGGCGAAAATTATTGTGTTGGTGTTGCAGTATTTATGCTCGTGACTGTACAAACAAATGGGAAGATTTGAATCAGTTTGGGATAACTTCGAAAACTAGAGCCAACAATGTATGTCCTAGAGTGTACAGTCACGAGCATAAATACTGCGACACTAACCAGATAATGTTCGCCCCTTCCGTTTCTAAAGGTATTGCTAAACCTTTTATTCAAACTGACAATGAATTCGTTATTTAATTCTAGCTACCATTAGACGATTTTATTCAGCTTAGTAAAAACTTCTCGTGATGAAGGAGTTGACGTTATCTAGTTGATGTCGCAGCATTTATGCTCGTGACTGTACACTTGCTAATACATACACATGTATGATGAATGACATGAAATCCCATTTGAATCAGTATCGAACCATAACAAGATATAACAATCCTGAATTTTATCCCGAAAGGTTCAGAATTTGACTTTAGATGTTCCAATATTAACCCATTGAGTAGTATTACAATTTACACAGATTATTCTAACAATCAATATAAAGGAACTCAAGGAATCAAAGGGGTAAAAACGATCTCACTAACTCTCTACCTCCCACAAGCTTTTCCTAAACTGAATAAAATCATCTACTAAAAGCCAGAATAAAAAACGCGTCATAATCCTCAAGGGGTTACTAAAACAAAATACAGAGTCTTTTCACAATGAACTCGGTAGCATAAGCAGAGAAAGAGGCACACATTAGTCCATTGGAAATATTCACCCATTGACAAACTAACCCACCGCAATTATTCCCGATAATTTCCCCCTCTGGCCTGCAGAAAAAATACCCACAGAAAATACGATCCCCAGACAAATTTACCCCCTGAATAATTGGTCCTCTGAAAAAATATGCCCGGGGTAAATATGAGCCAATGGAAATGTTAGCGTATTAGTTTGGCGATTTTAAGACCTTTTACCTAATTTCGTTGTCAATTTTAAGACCTTTCGTGCCATTTAGGTGTCGATTTTTTCATGGCGAGCGATAGCGAGCCTGTAATTTTATGAGGAACCGGCCTTTGGCCGGGAAATGTTTCTACCGACAAATGTAAAAAATTATCTTGAAGGGGGGTCTAGGGGGGGTATTTAACCTTGATGGAGGGCCAGCGAGAAAACTAACAAATATATGAATACATACATTAATAGACCAAACAATAGCCACTATCCCCTTAATAACGTTCACCCTGAATAATTGGTCCTCTGAAAAATATGGCCGGGGTAAATATGAGCCAATGGAAATGTGATCGTGTGAGCCACTGAAAACATCTATCTATCTATCTATTGCCGGACACCGTGATCCCCGAAGGAGTGGCCACGAACTAAACACCCCCATGCACCTCTGTCCCCAGTCAGTCGACGCCCCTCCTCCTATCCTGCACCGCTTTCACGCATATACTTCTTAACTCCATCCATCCACCTCTCTCTCAGTCTACCTCTTCCTCTCTGTTCTTCCACCTCACTCTCGTACATTCTCTTAGTCATTCACTTGCTTCCCATACGTTCCACTTGGCCGAACCATCTCAAGGTGTTCTTATCACACTTTCCAGCACATCTACATCCACACCATACTGCTCTTGTACTTCCTCATTTATCTGTCTATCGCTCCATGCAACTCCGCACACACTTCTCAAGTAACTCATTTCCACCCCTCTCACTCTTGGTCTAAGTCTCTCCACCAACGTCCATGCTTCGCTCCAGTAAGTCAATGTCGGGATTACCACACTGTCATGCAAGGACTTCTTTAATTCCATGCTGACCACCCTCCTTCTTGTTACTGCTTTCAGCGTTCCTTCAACCCAATTCCCCTGTTGCACTCTCTCCCGCACTTCTTCATCCATAGTCCCATCTTTACTCAACACACTGCCCAAATACTTAAATGAGCTGACATTCCCCATAGCCTGACCGTTCAACCTCACCTCACACTCTGCGGCTGCATCCCTTTCGAAGACCACAACCTTGCTCTTCCCCGCATTTACCTTCAAATTCCGTTTTTCACACACTGTTCCAAACATATTTACCAGACTTTGCAACTCCCATTCACTATCGCTCCTCAGAACTGTATCATCAGGAAACAGCAGTACAGGAAGCTTCCACTCGTTTCCCTCCCTTATCATCAGCACACCAATATCCACTGCTCTTCCCGAAAACATGATTCACTAAAATATGTTTTCCCTGAATATCTGATAATATATGCCAGTGTAAATATGAGTCCGTGGAAATATGATCGAATGAGAGACTGAAAACAGTCAGTCAGTCAGTCAGTAGCCACCTCTTACTCCCACAAGGGGTAGGGAGGATCAGCAAGAGACATAAAAAAGGAAAAAGAGGTGAAAGGAGAAGAACACCTATAAAGCTCGGGTCACACATACACGTTCTAACGTCCCGTCCGGCCCCGACCTCTTAATTCGCCGTGCCTAGGCAGCGTCCTTTTTGTGCATGCATAAAATGGTCGGTGTGGGTCGGGGCAACTGCCAGAACACGTGTTATGCCGGGACACCCACGGGACATACACGGACACACACAGAAGTTATTTTCTTGGTCGGGGACGGACGGGACGTTAGAACGTGTACGTGTGACCCGAGCTTAACAGATCGCCCACAAAGAGCAAGCACAAAATAATTCAGAAGCATCAATCACTCATCAGCCCCCGAAATCAATGGCTATACACTGAACATATGATCCACTATAAAATGCAAATTGCAGCACCTGAAAAATTGGTCCTCTAAAAAAATATGAGCCAATGAATATGTGATCATCTGGGCCACTGAAAATATGATTTTTTTTCCTGCAAATTGCAGCACCTGAAAAATTGGTCCTCTAAAAAAATATGAGCCAATGAATATGTGATCATCTGGGCCACTGAAAATATGATTTTTTTTCCTATGTGTATGAAGGAGACAAAAGCTAAAGCTGCCTGTAACAAGTGTCCTCCCAAGGTTGAAAGAGTGGTAGAGAGCCTAATTCAAAGTACATTAGAGGTAATTTAGGTGTATGGGAAAGAAGTGTGGTGAGCTTGTAAAGTGTAGTGAAATGAATAGGAGGAGGTGTTTGTGAGAGTTAGCTGGATTACTCTCTGTGTAGGTGAGGCATAACGGAAACCGTAACCAACCATTTTGGATTAAGGGCTGATGGTTCACTTTTTGGTCGATTTTTTCATATATTTATTATTTGTCTAGTTTCCTCCCTAGACCTCTATCAAACTCAAAAATACAACCCCAGGATCCCCCATAAGATACATTTATAAATTTTTCGGTAGAAAAATGCCGCGGCCGAGGGATGGTTCCTCCTAAATTTCAGGCTCGCTATCGCTCGCCAGGAAAACAATACGACAGCTCAATGACACGAAAACTCTTATTATTGCAAAAGAAAAGGGGCGAAAGGTCTTAAAATCGCCAAACTAATGGGCTGAGCGTCTTAAAATCTAAAAAAATAAAGGGGCTAAGCATGAGCGAGAAAGGGGTCCAGAAAAATCGATCATCTCCCCTTAAGACTGGAATGAATATGAGAAGAAATACAGGAAAATTAACATAACATAGCTATAATTTTGTTTGTCATAGTATCGCTTCCAAAGACACAAAAAGAACTGTAAACCACAATTCATACTTTGCATATACAATAAAATAGACTAAAACAACAGATTCGACTTTCATTTGACATCCTGATATGATCCACTGATTTTTTGTTTTTTTTTCCCCCAGACGCCGTAATTCCTGAGGCCATGAACATTAGGCGTTTATCACGAATCGTTAGGTCAAGTTGCCCGGGCTTGACATCTACCTATAACATTTTGACAGTGCAGGCTCGATCCGCCGACCCTTTGATCAGCAGCCGACGCTTTACTGACTATGTCACTGAAAATGTACCTCCTTTAATAATTGGTCCCCTGAAAAAATATGCCAGCGTACATATGAGTCACTGAAAATACGACCCACTAAAAATGTACTCCCTTGAATATTTGGCCCTCTGAAAAAATATCCCAGTGTACATATGAGTCAATGAAAATATGATCCTATCCGCCACTGAAAATATGACCCACTAAAAAATGAACCACCTGGAAAATTGGTCTTCTGAAATAATATGCCTGTGCAAATATGATCCAATGGAAATAAAATCCACTAAATCTGCAAACCACCAAAAAATGTAGGCCCTGAATATTTGGTCATCTGGAAAAATATGCTGGTGTCAATATATACCAACTTAAAAATGAAGCACTGAATAATTGCTCTAGTTGGAAAAAAAAAAAAAAAAACACACACACACACACCCACACCCACCCACCCACCCACACACACACACACACACACACACACACACACAGTGCAAATGGATATGAATGACTATCATTGTTGAAGTTTCGAAGCCAAAAATAAATAAATAAATAAAAATAATCAACAGATGTAAAATGCTGTTTAACCCATTCAGTACCATGGACGTCCTTTTCGTCATATTTTGGCAACTATTAGACGATTATATTCAGCATAGGAAGGACCTCTAGCAAAAATAAGGCTTCAAACTATCTCAACCAACCCTTTTAACTAACTCAGATCCTTCCTAAGCTACGTAATATCGTCTAAATATAGCTAGCGTAAAATATAACACACGTCGCTGGTACTCAAAGGGTTAAACGAACTTTAGAAATATGCAGTAATGGAGGTTCCAAAACACATGATATCAATTTATACAGTCACGATATTTAAGGTATTTATATATTATAGAAACTATCAGAGATTGAACTCCATGCTATATTTAATTAAGCCCACCTCGATTTTGTTTTCTCTCTTTCTCTCTCTCTCTCTGGGTTTTATCCATTCACCCTACTGTTTTAAGGGAGCCCACCTCGCTATTTTTTGTATCTTTCTCTCCTTTTCTCTCTTTCCCTGGTTTGTATCCATTCGGCCCCATTCAGCCTACGTTTTAAGACGTTTACTCCATTCAGGTGTCAATATTTTCCTGGCGAGCGGGAGCGAGCCAGCATATATATATATTTTTATTTTGACAGCAAGCTAAATTTGTACATTTTTCGATAGAACATTTTTTCCGGCGAAGCCGGATTTCTTAAAACAGTAGGCTGAATGGGGCCGAATGGATATAAGCCAGAGGAAGAGAGAAAAGGAGAGACAAAAAGCAGGTCACCCCCCTTAAGCAGTAGGCTGAATGGGGCCGAATGGATACAAGACAGAGAAAGAGAGAAAATGAGATACAGAAAAGGCAGGTCACCCCCCTTAACCTTTTCAAGATACTATTACGCATTTCCTTTCTGTGTTCAGGCTATTTTTGTCTGTAGCTTTTTAATGAGTAGATTTCCTTACCAAAGTTAATAAAATTGTCTAATAGATGCCAGAAAATAATGAAAAGGACGTCACCGGTACTGAAGGGGGTTAAAAGGAATGTTCCAAATGTGTCCAATAAAATATGTATCACCATTCACTCTAGGTCCTCCCCCAAAATGGCCTCACACTGTGTATTATGTCTAACATCGTAGTAGTATTACAGTGAGTAGTATTACTATTTACACAGTTTATTCTAGTTATCACTATGAAGGAACTCAAGGAATCAAAGGGGTAAAAACCATCTCACTAACTCTCTAGTCTCACAAGTTCTTAATTAACTGAATGAAATTATCTACCAAAAACCAGAATAAACTGTCAAAACACGTCATAATCGAAAACATGTGATTTTCCCAGTATTCGAACCTAGGACATCACATATAGAACTTAAACGCTCTAACCATTACACCATCAAGACATAGCCCGGCCCCTGTCTCCTAAAGGCCCCCTCAACCAACTCTGGAGTCCGGGAAAACTTTGTTGAGGGAGAAGCTCGATAATCAGAGAGAGAGAGAGAGAGAGAGAGAGAGAGAGAGAGGAGAGAGAGGAGAGAGAGAGAGAGAGAGAGAGAGAGAGAGAGAGAGAGAGAGAGAGAGAGAGAGAGAGAGAGAGAGAGAGAGAGAGAGAGAGAGAGAGAGAGAGAGAGAGAGAGAGAGAGAGAGAGAGAGAGAGAGAGAGAGAGAGAGAGAGAGAGAGAGAGAGAGCCTTAGTGTAAAGCGTAAAAGACATTGCAAGAGTGTTATAAGTGTTATAAGGGTATAATGGAGGATGATGAAAGTTTAGATGAAACCCTATCACAAAGGTCAAAGACTAACAAGTGGTGCATCTGTACAAAGAATGAGCATACATGTACAAGATGCAAATGCGTGCAAAAAAAAAAAAGGATGCATAAACTGTAATAAAGGTTCCCGGTGTCGCAACCCTTATAATAGTGTAATAACAGAGGGAGGGGCGGCAGCCAGTGCCCAGAGAGTGCGAAGGGATGAAGCTGACGGGACACAACACGGCGATGGGCAACAACCCGACAGAGCATGTGGAGGTGCGGGACCCTCAGGGGGCCCGAGAGAAGGGCGGCAACCACATGACATGGTGGGTGACGGTGAGCCCAGCGGAGTCCAAAGACCCGGAGACGAGCACCGAGATGCTGGAGAGGAGGGTGGTGTGCAAACAAGGCCAAATATAGCTGGTAGAAACGACGATATGCCACGCAACGAAGAGCCCCGAGAAGCACACAGGGAGGTGGGACCACAGAGGGAAGCAGCCCTGGAGAGACCCGCAGAAGTTGATGGCAGAGGAGGACCCCTTCAATGGAAAGGACTACGGGGAGAGGAGGTAAAAATGTGGACAGAGGCAGCTTACTCAGAAATTGTAGATTGGTCTGCACACAGTTTATTCAACCCACCTAAATGTGACGCCACCACCAAACTGTTGACAGAGATGAAAAAGCTCATTTATAACTATAACTATGTCTATGACAGACCTTTAGCCCCGTATGCTCTCAAGTTATTTTTCAGCATTCCACATCTCTTCTTGCAAAAAACTCACCGCAATTCTAGACAAGCGGAAAATGTAACAGCGCTAACAAATAGAGTGAAACTGTGGAATGATAACAAGATGGATGACTTACTCAGTGAAGCCAGAGCATTACAAGAGAGACAAGGCAGACGGCAACACAAAAGAGAAAACACTGAGGACAAGGCCAGGAGATTCGGCGACCAGATGAGACAAGGTAAAGTGGCACCTGCAATACGATCGCTGACAAAGGAGGCAGCTAGTGGGCTGTTGCCTATCACAAGAGATACCATCAAGCTGCTGGAAGAGAAACATCCGCAACCTAGTATATCCGAGAGTCAGAAGCTAGAGGGGGCTTATATACCACCGAACCCCGTCATCTACGAACAAATCACAGGCGAGAAGATTTGGAAAAAGGCTCTAGGGACACAAGGCAGTGCAGGACCCTCAGGGATGGATGCAAACGGTTGGAGAACAATCCTGAGCAGCACACTTTTCGGAGTTGCAGCGACCGACTTACGCAGGGCGCTGGCAGATCTTGCAAGAAAAATGGCCACTCAAGATTGTCAACACTTGGAGGCCTACACAGCTTGTCGTCTAATACCATTGGACAAGAATCCAGGGTGCAGACCTGTAGGGGTGGGTGAAGTGTTGAGAAGAATCATCGGAAAATGCATAATGGAGGTGGTGAAGGACGATGTGCGGTCAGCGGCTGGAAATCTCCAAGTGTGTGCTGGCCACCAAGCAGGGGGAGAGGCAGCAATTCATGCAATAAGAGAAATATATGAGCAAGAAGAATGTGAAGCCGTGCTGTTAGTGGATGCATCAAATGCCTTTAACACCATCAACAGAAAGACAGCAATTTACAACATCAAGGTAAAATGCCCCAGCTTAGCCACCTATGTAGAGAATACCTATAAACAGCCTGCAGACCTCTTCATAGTAAACAACCAAAACTCACGACGTGGAACGGCACTGAAATCAATGGAAGGAACCACACAAGGGGACCCAGTGGCAATGGCGATGTACGCATTAGGTCTCTCGGTGTTGCTATCATTAACAAGACATGAGACGACACATGTTAAGCAGGCGGCCTATGCAGATGATCTCACTGGAGTAGGGAAAGTCAATGATCTCAAGAGCTGGTGGGAGCAAGTATCACAAGTGGGACCAGAAATAGGATACTTTCCAAATGCTAGTAAGTCTATACTGATAGTAAAAGCAGAACATTACGAAAATGCCTTAGAAGCTTTCAACGGTAGTGAAGTGGTCGTAACAAAGGACGGACAGCGTCATCTAGGGGCAGTGATTGGCACAGAAGAGTTCAAGAAGCAATACATGGAAGAGAAGGTCAGAGAGTGGGTAAACGAAATAGAAATACTAGCCAAAATTGCAAAGACGGAACCACAGGCTGCATATTCGGCATTCACATATGGGGTTAAACACCGCTGGACCTACTTGATGCGTACCATTCCAAACGTGGGTCCACAACTTCAACCGCTAGAAGATGCCATCAGAGACAAACTCATCCCAGCTTGGATGAAGTCCCACACCCCAAATGCGACAGAGAGGGAGTTGCTCGCACTTTCTCCTAGGTTAGGAGGGCTTGGAATCATCAATCCGGTGAGGAGGGCGACAACGGAACACGAGAACTCAGTAAAGATAACAGAATCTCTCACTGAACGCATCGTAGCACAAGATCCTGACGGCGAAGTGGACCAGGCGGACATCTACAATATCAGAAAGACCATCACGTCAGAGAGGCAAAACTCACAGAAAAATGACCTGGCACAATTGATGCGACAACTTTCCCCGAGACTAACAAGAAAAGTACAAATAGCACAAGAAACGGGTGCTTCAAATTGGCTGACAACACTACCAATCAAGGCAAAAGGCTTCAATCTAAACAAACAAGAATTTAATGATGCTATTGCACTGAGGTATGATTGGCCGATTGAAGGACTGCCCGATCGATGCGTTTGTGGAATCAACAACGATGCAGACCTCAGCATGATATGTAAGAAGGGAGGATTCATCAGCATCAGGCACGATGAAGTAAGAGATGTAACGGCGAACATGCTCAGGGAGGTGTGTCGAGACGTGGTGCGCGAACCATCACTCATTCCCTTGGAGGGAGAGATCTTGCAGCACAGGACGGCCAACACATCCAACGAAGCACGAGTGGCCGTTAGTGCAAGAAGTTTTTGGACAAGAGCACAGCGAGCATTCTTTGACGTAAGAATATTCGACCCAATGGCCCATAGCTACAGCGGGCTGTCTCTGGAGGCTGCACACAAGAGGAATGAACAAGAGAAGGTCAGGGCATATGGGGAAAGGATCTTAAATATCGAACATGGCAGCTTTACCCCACTAGTCTTCACCACATCTGGAGGGATGGGACCTAGGGCCCATTGCTTCTATTCAAGGCTTGCAGAGATCATCGCAGAGAAGAAGAAACAGCCCAGGAGCCACGTTGTAGCCTGGATGAGGTGCCGTCTATCTTTCTCGTTGCTCAGATCAGCACTACTATGCCTGCGGGGAACAAGACTGTCTGCACCACAACCAGCGACGGTGGCAGAAGTGGACTACGAGGCAGCAGTGGCAGAGGGTCGCATAGGAAGGAGACTGGATTGAAGTTGCATGGTGTTGAATAGTAATATCTGATGCTTGTAAAATAAAATGTATGAACAATATTAAATAAAAACCAATGTAGTAGTAGTAATCCACGATGATGAGTCTGAGTGCTGACCCCGGAATAGTAAGTAGCTGAATGACTACCAAGTCGGACGCTTTGATGACTGTTCTGACCTGGTTTAGGGTCCAAAGAGGGGATGCACAGGCTGAGTGGTTTTTAGGTAGTAGTAGTAGTAGTAGTAGTATTGTATGTAAGATTGGGTTATACACTGTAGTAATCTGGTGTGTACAACAGAATATAAAATTGTAACAATATTGGTACACTTTTTACACAGGGTGCATCCGGGTACCTCGGTTCCCATATAATAATAATAATGATTAATTAGGAACGCTGTTTTTAATAATCTTTCTATTACCATCTTGATCCACAACTTTACCTCACATACATACACATACATACACACACACACACACACACACACACACACACAAAGATACACACCACACGTCAACTCACATACACACACACACACACACACACGTACATATTACTCCACCCCACCCCCCTACACACACAACCACACTCACTCACACACACACACACACACACACACAGATACACACCATATCAACACACACACACACAGATACACACTACACATCAACTCACATACACACACACACACACACACACACACAGATACACACCATATCAACACACACAACCACACACTCACTCACACACACACACACAGATACACACCATATCAACACACACATACACACACACACACACACACAGGGTAGCACATACAGCCAGTAGCCTAGTTGGTAGAGCTCTCGTCTCACACACGAGGGGTCGGGGGTTCAATCCCCGGCCGGGCGGAGACAAATTGGGCTTGTCTCCTTTCATGTGTTAGCATCAGTTAACCTAGCTGTAAATAGGTACCTGGAATAAGTGGACGACGTTGTGACGTCCCATCTGGGGTTGGCAAAAATGGTACAAGGCGAGATGGGTATCATATGGTTCACCTAAGCTGATGGCTACCTAAGCCTTCGGGCGAGACGGTACCGTCTATAGTGAGAATGGTACCATACAGATCCACCCTAAGCCTTCGTTTCCGATGTCGCCAATTGGCTAAATACAGACTACACACACATCCACAGCCATTCCAACAGTACATAAAACACTTAACATGCATTTCACGCAATACATTCCCAGTTAAGGAGGCGCGATAATAATGAGCTTAGCTCGCATTGCGTGGATTCCCCTTGACGAACAAGTAACTGAGTAACTGAGTAACTGAGTAACTGAGTAACACAGATACACACCACACATCAACCCACACACACACACGCTTACTTGCTTATGGTAGTCCATCGTAGTCCGATGATGACGTTCCCTTCCTGCATTCATCTGTTGAGAGTTCTACGATGACTGTAGAGTCGTATCCGTGATGCACATATCCTGCCACAGTCTGGGCACTGGTAGTTCGGGTTAGGTGGTGCTGATTGTTCCCGGCGTGCATGTCTCCGGGCCCTCTTCTCCTGCTGGTGGTGTTTCCTCTGACGTTCCAGTTCCTTCGCTCCTTGCGGGCAGTGTGAGCGCCATAGTGGTCTATCTGATGCTAAGTTTTCAAGTGTAGTTGGTTGTATATTGCACCTTTTTAGTATTTTCTTTATACTGTCTTTGTATCTTAATTTTGGTCCTCCAGCTGCTCTGCGGCCTTCATGCAGCTGTCCATTTAGTATTTTATGAGGTAGTCTCTCCTCTGGCATACGGATGACATGCCCAACCCATCTGAGTTGTTGTTTGATGATAAGTGTCTCAATACTGGTGTTGTTGGCTCTTTCAAGTATTGTTATATGAGGAACACGGTCCTGCCAGGTTATACCCATAATCTTTCGGAGGCATCTGATATGTGGAAAGCCTCCAGGGGTCGTATATGGCGTCTATATGTCGTCCATGTCTCACAACCATAGAGCAAAGTGGTTAAACACACAGCATTATATACAGCCACTTTGGTACAAAGAGTCAGGTGATTATTTTGGAAAACTCTCTCTTGTAGGCAGCCAAAAGATGCTGCAGCTTGTCTCAGTCGGTGTTGTACCTCATCGTCAATACTGGCCGTTTCAGACAGGAAGCTTCCCAGATACTTGAAGGAAGGAACTTGTGCTATCTCCTCTCCTGCTAATCTGAACACTGGCTGCACAGGTGGTATCTGAGCTGACCACTGAGAAATTATTTGTGTTTTCTGGATGTTAACTGACAAGCCCATTCTGGAGTAATCACTTGCTGCAGCTTCAAGCGCGACTTCTAGTTCCTCTGGCGAGTGAGCTACAAGAGCACAATCATCTGCATACTGTAGTTCCAGGATATTTTCCATAGAGACTTTTGTTCTTGCTTGAAATCTACGAATGTTGAAGAGGTTGCCATCTAGTCTATAGTCTATGTTGATTCCACTTCTGTTTGCTATAGTCCTATGAAGAAGTATTATAACGCATATTAAACAAATGTTGAAAAGGACTGGTGCCAGCATATTAAACAAATGTTGAAAAGGACTGGTGCCAGTACACACCCTTGTCTGACTCCGGCATTAACAGCAAATGGTTCTGATGCCTGGCCTCCTGCAGTGACTCTCGCCGTCATGCCATCATGAAACTGCCTTACAAGTGCCACAAATTTTGGTGGACAGCCAAAGATACGGAGAATATTCCACAATGTTTCTCGATTTACGGTATCAAAGGCTTTTGACAGATCAATAAGGCTATACAAATTTCTTTATTTTGTTCCCTGCATTTTTCTTGCAATTGACGTTTAGTAAAAATCATGTCAATAGTTCCTCGATCTTTACGGAAACCGCATTGTGACTCTGGCAGTATTTCCTCAGTAATTTTGATCAACAGTCTTTGAAGCATGCTTTTTGACAGCACCTTCCCTGCCACAGCTAAAAGAGAAATGCCTCTGCTGTTGCCACAATTAGATTTATCACCCTTGTTTTTGTAAATTGTGATAATATTTGCATCTTTCCATGTCTGAGGTATGTACTCCTTGTCCCAAACCTCCAAAATGAATGAGTGAATATCTCGAAGCAGTAGGTAACCTCCATATTTAATTAGCTCTGCTGGTATACCATCTGGACCAGGAGATTTGTTATCTTTCAGGGTCTTAACTGCTCTAGTCACTTCATTAAAGGTTGGTGGTATATCAAGATCTTGAATAATGGGTTGCTCTTCAAACTCTTGTTGGCAAGTTGGATCTACATGATTGTCTTGGTTCAACAAGTCCTTGAAGTGCTCCCCCCATCTCTCAACAATTGCCTTTTGATCTTTTATAAGAGTAGTTCCGTCTGCACTCCTTGATGGTGTAAGTGGACAGCTTGTAGGTCCATACACTTGTTTTACAGCATTATAAAAGTTGTGCATGTCATATGCATCGGCATACCCTTGTATTTCTTGTCCCTTATTTGTCCACCAATCATTTTGCATTTTTCGTAAGGTTCTTTGTACATCGGATCGTAATTCTTGCCAGTTCATTTTTAAGGTTTCAGAGGTTGGGTTGCTAAGAGTTGCTCTATGAGCTCTGTGCATCCTGTCTAAAAGAATGGAGATGTTGCCCAAATTTTCATCAAACCAGTCTTGATGATTTTTTGATTTTATACCAATTGAATCCTTTGCTGCTTCATAAATTAATTCACTACGTGAAGCCCAGATTTCATCTAGTGGGATTGTCAAGTTGCTAATGGGATCTTCATCACTTAGCTTCTCAGATAAAACTCTGCGGAAGCTGTTACAAAATTCATGGTTTTTAAGTTTAGCAACGTTTATTCTTTTCTTATTTGTATTTAGACGTCGTACAGGTGGTCGTATTGTCAGTTTAAGGATAGATCTTACTAATCTGTGATCTGTCCAGCACTCCGCTCCTCTCATTGCTCGTGTGTGAAGGAAACCACTTACATCACTTTTTCTTACAATTATATAGTCTAACAGGTGCCAATGTTTTGAGCGTGGGTGCATCCAAGATGTTTTATACTTGTCTTTCTGTTGGAAAAGGGTGTTGGTAATAGTAAGGTTATGTTGAGCACACAATGTGAGGAGCCGAAGGCCATTGGAGTTCATGTGTCCTATTCCATGTTTACCAATTATACCTTCCCATATCTCATATTTTCTTCCAACTCTTGCATTGAAGTCACCTAAAAGTAGTATTGCATCATGCCTATGGATTCTGCTGAGGGCCTCGTCTAGTGCCTGATAGAATTGATCTTTGTCGTCCTCTGTAGCAGTTAGGGTAGGGGCATATGCACTGATGATGGTGGCATATCTGTTTTTAACAAGGGGTATTCTGAGTGTCATCAGTCTTTCACTGATTCCAACTGGCACTTCTGGAATTTTTCTTAAGATGTCATTGTTGATGGCAAAACCCACACCATGCATGTGTTGGCCTCCTTGAGGGTAGCCTCTCCAGTAAAAGGTGTATCCACATCCCGTTTCACACAGCGATCCTTCTCCCAGGAATCGGGTTTCACTGAGAGCAGCAATATCAATCTTATGCCGTTGAAGCTCTGCTGCAACTAGGGCTGTTCTACGCTGGGGTCTGTCAGGTTGGGTGTTTCTGTCCAGTAGGGTTCTCACATTCCACGTCCCGAGTTTAAGTGGAATTTGTTTCTTTCTATTGTTACGACCGCATATGGGATGGCTCAGTAGGTGCGGTGTCCTACTCAGTGTCCTACACACACAAACGCACACACACACACACATAAACACACACACATGTTACGGTCACGGTGGCCGAGCGCGCTTAGTACTCTGTATTGGGAACGCTAGCTCTGGTGTCGGGGGTTCAATCCCACGCGCCGGCAGGGGAAGTTCTCTCAAAAACTTTCCCTGGCCGTGAAGGCAAGGTCTGGACGGACCGCCTCGGGGGGCCCACAAAGTCTCCTGCCCACGCCCTACTCCTTCGGGAGTATGTAGGCGCTCTCGTTAGCAGCCAGGATCAGTCTATTGATCCCTTAGGATAAGATCTAGGTTAAGTTTGTGTATTTTCAGCCCCATTGGCTGCCGGCTTGAAATAAACCGATTATTATTATTATTATTATTATTACATACATATTACTCCACCCCACCCCCCTACACACACAACCACACACTCACACGCACACACACACATACACAAAGAGAGAGAGAGAGAAACCTACACAAGGTCAACTTTAACCAGAAGCCTAAATGACCTAATACTCTCTTTCCGGAACTTCCCTCACACACACTCTGCTCCTTTCTCATCACAACTTCGGCTCCAACTTCCCAGTCCGCTCCTTACACCCTTATGGCGACCACACACACACACACACACACACACACACACACACACACACACACACACACACACACACACACACACATACATACACACACAGACACACAAATACACACAGACACACACACACCCACACACATTTGACATCCGGGCTTTATTGGAGTCTCAGTTTCCGAGTCATATAATAAAAATTAGGCCAAATCTCTTATATGCTTCCTATCATGAGACGATCAGTTTTATTCTTTGCTGAGGATTATTATAGCGCCACATACACACACACACACACACACACACACACACACACACACACACACACACACACACACTATACAGCAGGGTTTTTATTGGAGTCACGGAATCGAAGTATAGTCAAATATGCGCTGCTGGTTTCTATTATCGATTATTTTCACCTATACGAATACTTAAATTTTGAAAACAGCATATCTAAGCATTACAATAATACATGAATAAGCTACCTTAAGGGGTAGGTACTCGCTTTTTCTGGATCCCCTTCTCCCTCATGTTTAGACCCATTAGTTTTGCGATTTTAAGACGTTCGTTCACTAGTTTGTCGATTTTGAGACCTTTCGCCCCATTTACTTTTTTCAATAATAATACCTTTCATGCCGTTTAGGTGTCGATGTTTTCCTGGCGAGCGATAGCGAGCCTGTAATTTGTTTAAGGAACCGGCCTTAGGCCGGGACAGTTTTCTATCGAAAAATGTACAAATACTTATTGAAAGGGGGTATAGGGGATGTTTTTTTAAGCTTGATGGAGGTTTAGCGAGGAAACTAAAAAAAAAAAAAAAAATACATTAATAAGTAGCCTCCCCCCCAAAAAAAAATAAAAAAAAAAACAAAAAAAAACAAGCACTTGCCCCTTAAATTAAGGATTGCTTTACCAAAACAACCAACAATTGGATAAATCTTTGCCAGTGTTGACCCCTTATCTTTAGAGGGGAGATGGGCGTATTTATTGGTCGCTGAATTAATTAATTTACTATTGTTATAGTTTCCTCCCTACACCTCCATCAAGCTAAACAAAAAAAAACACCCCCCACATACCCCTTCAAGTTTATTTGTACATTTTTAGGTAGAAAAATGTCCCGGCAGAATGCCGATTACTCCTAAAATTGCAAGCTCGCTATCGTTCGCCATGACAAAAATAGATACCTAAATGGCACGAAAGGTCTTCATATTGACAAACAAATGGGGTGAATGGTATTAAAATCGCCAAACTAATAGAACGAACGTCTTAAAATTTCAAAACAAATGGGGTTAAGCATGAGTGAGAAGGGGGGGGGGGGGGGGCCAGAATAAAAACAACCGTCTCCCCTTAAATTAAAGATTAATTAGTTGTATATGATCGTCGGTGGGCATCGGTATTGTTCATGTCAAAATGATCTAATTACGGAATCAAATTGCTTTTGCTAATTGAATGAGGGAAAAGTTGATTACCAAATTGATTAAGGGAAGATGGGCCGTATTTCTGGTCCCCCTTCTTCCTCATGTGTAGCCCCATTAGTTTTCAGATTATAAGACGTTCGGCCCATTAGTCTGGCGATTTTAAGACTTTTCGCCCCATTTCTGATTTCAATATTTAGACTTTGCGTGTTATTTAGGTGTCGATTTTTTCCTGGCGAGCGATAGCGAGCCTGTAATTTTTACGAAAAACCGGCCTCTAGCCGGAACATTCACTATCGAAAAATGTACAAGTTTATCTTGAAGGAGGGTCTTGGGATGATTTTTTTTTTTTTTTTTTTTTTTTTTTTTTTTTTTTTTTAAGCTTGATGAAGGTCTAGCGAGGAAACAATAAATATATGAATACAAATATAAATATACCCAAATAATAACCACAGTCCCCTTATAATTATGTTTAGGCAGCGAGGCGCTTAGATATATTTCTCTCTTGAATTCATAAACATACATTGTAACTATTAACCCCTTCAACAAATTAGACGATTGTATGCAGTTTAAGAAGGACCTACTGTATATTAATCAGAGGGTTTTATTGAGATCGTATTTACCCCTCTGATTCCTAGATGTAGATAATAAGCTAAAGACAATCGTTTAATGGTAAGCATAATATGATGAAAATTACGTCATCGTGCTGAGGGGCTTAATGAAACTATATCAAGTTAAAAGGAATGCACCATTTTACGAAATAGATGAAACAGTTTATTAAACGTTGAACTTATAACACTCACGTCAGCGTCAGTAAATTAAAATACATACATTAAATTCGCAAAGCACTTTGTAAATCAGAATATTCTGTATATTCGCAAACAAATTACACAGTAAAATTATTGGACGAAGGTATATTTTATTATAGGAAAATGGAAAGCTTAAGGGGGTGACCTGCTTTTTGTTATTTCTGGCCTCTTCACTCTTTCTCTGGCTTGTATCTATTCGGCCCCATTCAGCCAACTATTTTAAGACGTTTATCCCCATCTAGGTGTCGATTTCTTCCTGGCGAGCGATAGCGAGCCAGCATTATATGAAGAAATCCGGCTTCGCCGGAGAACATTTTTCTATCGAAAAATGTTCAAATTTAGCCTGCTGTCAAACAAAAATAAAAAATATGCTGGCTCGATACCGCTAACCAGTAAAAAATGGACACCTGGATGGGGATAAACGTCTTAAAACAGTAGGCTGAATGGGGCCAAATGGATACAAGCCAGAGAAAGATAAAAAAGGACAGAACAAAAACAGGTCACCCCCATTAATATAGTTGAGTAGGCAGAGCTAAATTAAAATATATCAATAATTA
The DNA here is from genome assembly GCA_032716605.1 of Paralithodes platypus. Lineage (NCBI taxonomy): Eukaryota > Metazoa > Arthropoda > Malacostraca > Decapoda > Lithodidae > Paralithodes > Paralithodes platypus. The sequence continues at coordinate 6,306,352 of CM064569.1, read as the reverse complement.
TGTCCGTCACTATATACAGTAGAGGTATATTATGTCCGTCACTATATACAGTAGAGGTATATTATGTCCGTCACTATATACAGTAGAGGTATATTATGTCCGTCACTATATACAGTAGAGGTATATTATGTCCGTCACTATATACAGTAGAGGTATATTATGTCCGTCACTATATACAGTAGAGGTATATTATGTCCGTCACTATATACAGTAGAGGTATATTATGTCCGTCACTATATACAGTAGAGGTATATTATGTCCGTCACTATATACAGTAGAGGTATATTATGTCCGTCACTATATACAGTAGAGGTATATTATGTCCGTCACTATATACAGTAGAGGTATATTATGTCCGTCACTATATACAGTAGAGGTATATTATGTCCGTCACTATATACAGTAGAGGTATATTATGTCCGTCACTATATACAGTAGAGGTATATTATGTCCGTCACTATATACAGTAGAGGTATATTATGTCCGTCACTATATACAGTAGAGGTATATTATGTCCGTCACTATATACAGTAGAGGTATATTATGTCCGTCACTATATACAGTAGAGGTATATTATGTCCGTCACTATATACAGTAGAGGTATATTATGTCCGTCACTATATACAGTAGAGGTATATTATGTCCGTCACTATATACAGTAGAGGTATATTATGTCCGTCACTATATACAGTAGAGGTATATTATGTCCGTCACTATATACAGTAGAGGTATATTATGTCCGTCACTATATACAGTAGAGGTATTCACTATATACAGTAGAGGTATATTATGTCCGTCACTATATACAGTAGAGGTATATTATGTCCGTCACTATATACAGTAGAGGTATATTATGTCCGTCACTATATACAGTAGAGGTATATTATGTCCGTCACTATATACAGTAGAGGTATATTATGTCCGTCACTATATACAGTAGAGGTATATTATGTCCGTCATATATACAGTAGAGGTATATTATGTCCGTCACTATATACAGTAGAGGTATATTATGTCCGTCACTATATACAGTAGAGGTATATTATGTCCGTCACTATATACAGTAGAGGTATATTTAAGGGGGAATGGGCGTTTATATTGACTTATTTATATATATATATTTCTTAGTTTCCTTCCTAGACCTCCATGACGCTTGGAACCCCCCCCCCCCCTCCCTGACACTCCTTCATGATGAATTTGTAATTTTTTGGATAGAAAAATGTCCCGGCCTTCCTCTTAAATTACAGGCTCGCTATCGCTCGCCAGGAAAAAAACTCGAATCCTAAATGACACGCACAGTATTAAGATTGACAAAGGAATGGGTCTAAAGGTCTCAAAATCGCCACAGTAACGGGTTGAACATCATACAATTTGAATATTAATGGCACCAAACATGAGGAAGAAGGGGGACAAGAAAAACGACCAATCTCCCCTTAAGGGCATACAGGATGTGTACATGAAAGTTCGATGCCGTGTTATGATGGAGGCTGAACGTTACATTCGATACATATTAGCTTAGCGATTTTAAGACCGTTCGCCTCATTTCTTTTTCAATATTAAGACTTTTCGTGTAGCGTAACACAGATGGTACGTAACTATGATATAATTTCGAACATAATTAACTATTGTTATGTAATATATGTAATGTTTTATATTATAATATGAATACTACAAAGGCATTAACTTTTGATTGCCTATCAATATATATATATATATTTACCAGTATATCAATAATAATAATACTGTATCCAATAACAACAAGGGAAGGCCTAGAGGTATATTATGTTTCTGTGTAGTACAGTGTCTACCCCCCCCCCCTCTCCCTCTCACTCTCTCTCTCTCTCTCTCTCTCTCTCTCTCTCTCTCTCTCTCTCTCATGTATTACAATTCCTATCTATTTGTGATAATACCTCTGGCTTACTACCACACTGTATAATAGCAATGGTAGTAAATGGACTGACTATATTATCATCAAAGGTAGTATGTCACAGTATTATATTTATATTATTGTTCTATTTTGTTATGTGCCTATGAATAATAAAAAACACTTGAATACAACGAGAAGTACTTCACGCAACGATATATATATATATATATATGAGGAGGGAGGGAGGGAGGGAGGGGGGGAGGGCGATACATGTACAGTATGTGTGTGTGTGCACGCCCACCCATGAGCACGCAAGTGTATGTATGAATGCGCGCGCGAGCGTGTGCAAATGCATGTCTGTGCATCATTCTACAACCGGTACATTAACGCATCTGGTCAACACGCGTAAGTACTTCCCAACACAAACAACAACAAGAACAACAACCAAACAATGACACGGTACAAGCTGACAGGAACAAATATACCTAAATAACAACACAATATAAACCCCGAGCCCAACATGTCTCACACAGAATTACCCCCTATCACGTTGAAAGATGCACATGTCGGGGTTGCAATAAATATGACTGTATTTTACGGTAACGGCTGGGCACGCGCGACGCAATCACATGCAAAAGCAAAAGAGCAGCGATACAACCAAATACACAAATAAATAAAACAAACACAGCAAATAAAGGGGTATAAAAGTGACAAGAGAGCCGTTTTACAAGCAGTTATTTAAAAAAATAAATAAAACATAAAACAAATAAAATAAGGGAGATAGGACCTTTTTTTTTTTGGTCCCCCCTTCTTCCTCGCGTGTAGCCCCATTAGTTTTCATATTATATGACGTTCGGCCCATTAGTTTGGCGATTTTAACACTTTTCGACCCATATTTTGTTTTGTTTTTCAATATTAAGACTTCGTGTCATTTAGGTGTCAATTATTTCCTGGCGAGTGATAGCGAGCCTGTAATATTTACGAGAAACCTGTTTTAAGAGAGATCGGCCATCTTTATTTTTTTATTTCCTTGGACGCCATTTTGGTGACGTAATGATCAATGAACGGCGTGATATTATATTTATTATCATAAATAATTTAAGCTGCCAGACCAGTGATGAGGATAAATTTTGAAGGAAAAAGCGCTCGTATGATACCGGCTTAACTCTTGTATAACATTTGCTAGTTCCGTACGATGAATATACTCTATTTTGTTTCCAGCTGATCGTAAATTGAATCTCTTATTAGCTGATTTCTCGATACTTAATGGAAATATATGAAACTACTATGGCTGTGTGTCGTATTAATGCCAAGTTTTCAGAATAACCATCATCTTTCGCTACAAAATCTACCTTATGGCTGAGTAACAGAGATAGAAACATGACAATTTAGGCTCAGCTGGACAAAAATAGACTATAGTGAACAGTGTGGCAGTGTATTGTGACGAGCCAATTAACCCCTTCAGAGTTTCGGTCTATAAGGAAGTTGGAGCCGTAGACATCGATAATTAACAGAATTATCACCTAAATTGCGGTTGTAGTGCTTATATAAATACATAAAACCAATTCAATATACTATTTATCCATCAGAAACCTACATTATTTTTGTATTTCTGTTTAATATCGATGTTTACGGCTCCATCTTCCTTATAGCCTGAAACTCGCAAGTCGTCAATTAACCCCTTCTGTACCAGCGACGTATTTTTCATCTTATTCTAGCTACACTTAGACGATTTTATGAAGCCTAGGAGAGATATATGGTAGCTAAAAGGATTAAATGAGATAGTCTGTAACCTGTTAATGGGTAGACGTCCTTCCTAAGGTGAATATAATCGTCTTAATAGTTACTAGAATATATCAAATGGTTGTCATCGGTACTGAATGGCTTAACTTTGATTCTTAGATGACTTTATGCATTTATGAAGGATCTATGTTACTAAAAGGGTTTATTGAGATCGTATTTACCCATATGAGTCGTATAGGTAGCTTACATATGAAAGAAAATCGTCTAATGGTACCCAGAATATGATGAAAACTACGTAATGGTGGTGAAATGGTTAAGGGAGCCCACCTCGTTTTTTTTTCTTCTCTTTCTCTCCCTCTCTCTTTGGCTTGTATCCATTCGGCCCCATTCAGCTACTGTTTTAAGACGTTTACCCCCATCCAGGTGTCAATACTTTCCTGGCGAGCGGTAGCGAGCCAGCATATATAAATTTGTGTTTTGACAGTAGGCTAAATTTGTACATTTTTCGATAGAAAAATTTCTCCGGCGAAGCCGGATTTCCCCATACAATGCTGGCTCGTTATCGCTCGCCAGAAAGAAATCGACACCTGCATGGGGATAAACGTCTTAAAACACTTGGCTGAATGGGGCCGAATGGATACAAGCCAAGGAAAGAGAGAAAAGGAGAGAAAGATAACAAAAAAGGCCGGTGACGCCCCTTAACAGTATTTGGTCCGAGGGATATCTTTCTGGACCTCCCCAGTTTTGCTCCAAAAGCTGGGAAATGTTATTAAGTTTTACCCATTTTCAATTGGATAGCTTGAATCGTAACCCAAAGGACCCCAGCGACGCACGTGATGCATCGACAAGTCGATATGTAACGCTAAACCCCAGCGCCGCAGCACCTGCGTCCGCAATTTCGACCTTATTTACTCGTCCTATGGTAGATAAAGGCTTGAAAATGGTATGGGATATTCCTTAGGATGTTGCCGAATAGTGGTGGTACTCGGCATCATTCAAGTCCAGCCGCGCGGATATCATGTTAGAGAATTTGAGTCTCAGCTCAGTACATTTTAGCTAATAATATATCTAACTCTATCAGCAAAATGATCCTTCTATCAGCTATATTATCTTTGCACATGCTAAAACAATATATCTAACTTTATCATCAAAATGATCCTTCTATCAGCTATATTATCTTTCAAAAAGGTAAAACACAATCTAAAATTATATGAGGTAGGAGAATTTGAGTCTTAGCTATCGTATGGATCTGCAGAGCTTCAGGCACAATAGCAATTCACGCAGGCTTACCTAGGAATCCGATTGTACGATGAATACAGAGAGAGAGAGAGAGAGAGAGAGAGAGAGAGAGAGAGAGAGAGAGAGAGAGAGAGAGAGAGAGAGAGAGAGAGAGAGAGAGAGAGAGAGAGGGGGGGGGGGGGGGGGGGGGAGAGAGAGAACAATGGCAAAACTCGAGTTAAAATAGTCCCCCTCCCACTAATAAAAAAATATATATATATACACACACACACAAATAAAATTGCTACATTCAGGCTTAACCCCAAGTTCTGTTACTTGTTCAACATGGCCAGTCCTTGCTCATTGCTATACTGTACTACACATGCCTGAGTTTTTGCCAGATATACAGTATATGTAATATAATTATATACTCCATTATATAATATTTACTCAGGCCCATCCCCCATTTTGTATCTTTTGTTTTGGGGGTGGCAGACTCGAGGCAGAGCCTGAACAGGGACAATATAAAAAAAACAAAAAAAACAATGAACACACAAACAAAACAAAAATTCACACACATCTAGGTCACCCAGGAGAAGACCCAGAGACCAGGGAACACCAAGGTCACTCCAGCACTCCCCTCTACAATATATATATATATATATATATATATATATATATATATATATATATATATGAATAATCAGATACAGATTACAAACTAATCCTAAAATATATAGCAAGCACTGCAACATCCGAGGTTAATCCTCAGTCTCTCTACATTATCCATTGCAACCTTAGCAATTCCGGTTCATTGCAACACAAAAGTTAGATTGATAGGCAGATATATAAATAAATAGTATGTATAGGAATAACAGACGTAGATTATAAAACAGTTCCCAAATATATACAACGGATTCTGCAACATTGAAGGCTAATCTTCACTCGCTCTTCATTTTTCGTTGCAACCTGGCAATCCCCCCTCATTGCTACACAAAAATGAGATATAGATAAATAGATAGTTAGATAGATAAACGAATATATTTGAATAAACAGACCCAGATACCAAAATAATCCCAAAATATATACCACGGACCCTGCAACAATGAAGGCTAATCCTTACTCTCTCTCTCTCTTCATTTTTCGTTGCAACCTCGGCAATCCTCGCTCATTGCTACACAACAAAACACGGACGTTGCTGGTGCAGTGCCATTGTTATTGCAGACTTGCCACACCAGCCAACGAAACAATCTGCTGAGTTTTTATTCCTTGCAAACAGCGCTGGATTTAATTGACAGCGCGTGAAGCTAATAATGTCTTTTGGCTAGTGGCGAGCTGTGAGTGGGTTTTAGCCAGTGAGTGTTCTTGCTTCATTCGCTCTTACTAATTACATTTGTTCATTTGTTCATAAAATAGAGAGTAAGTATGAACAACTCACAAATGGTTAATTGGGTGGAGTATTTGGTCATTCGTTTCATAAATAGGCTTGAAGTTAGGCAAAACAAAATAATAATAACAATAATACATTTTAATACAAACAAAATCGAGGTGTAAGAAGGAGACATTCAGTAAGGCAAGCTGCCTGTAACGAGTGTCCCTCCCAAAGGCAAAAGAGTGACAGAGAGACAAATTCAAGGTACGTTGGGGTCAGAATTCCTGGACACACGATTCTTGAAGCAGTCTAAGTCATAGGATGAAGGAAAGATTTCACTTGTTGAGTAGAAGAAAGCCTGAGATTTTTTCAAAATCTAGGGTTGGAGAACTAGACAGAATAGGGGTGGGATTGTGTTGAAATGCAGGTGCCTACCACTCGTCGTAAGGTAGGGGGTAAGCACTGGGGGCGCTCTGAAGAACACTGATTGTGGTAATAGTGGTAGAAGAGTGAGAGAGATGCAACATTGCGGCGTGCAGAAATAAATTGTGGGGAACTAATTAGGAGGTTGTGAGTTTATTCCCGAAATGGCATTAAAGTCAGGCATAATAATCAGAGAGTGAGAGAGAGAGAGAGAGAGAGAGCGCGAGAGAGAGAGTAAATGAAGAGAGACTGTAGGAATAAAGAGAGAGGGGGAAAGGATAGGCCATGGAGAGTGGAAGGTCTTGTTCTGATCAATAACACATAGAGAGCGAGAGAGAGAGAGAGAGAGAGTTGAGTCCTTGTTCTGATCAATTGGCACATTCCTGGTCATGGTGTGTGTGTGTGTGTGTGTGTGTGTGTGTGTGTGTGTGTGTGTGTGTGTGTGTGCAAGATATAGATAGATATCATTTTCGTGTTGATAATTATTTTGGTTATACGCAAATTATTGTTTTCCTATTCATAAACAAAACTATATAAATATGACAATTATTCTTAAATGTTGTTCCTCCTTTCTCCTTCCAACTCCATCCCCTCCCCATAACACACACACACACACACACACACACACACACACACACACACACACACACACACACACACACACACTGGCCATTATTATTCAAAACACGAAATAATTAAACCAAAATACAGGTGAATTGTGAATAATTACCAAGCGATATTGAACTCTCTCTCTCTCTCTCACTTACTCACTCACTTTCACTCTCACTTACTCACTCACTCACTCACTCTCACTCTCTCAATCAACTATCTATCTGTCTAGCGAACTCTCTCTCTCTCTCTCTCTCTCTCTCACTTACTCACTCATTTTCTCACTCACTCACACTTTCTCAATCATCTATCTATCTGTCTAGCGACCTCTATCTATCTCTCTATCTCTCTCTCTCTCTCTCTCTCTCGGCAGCCACAAAAACACCCTCCATCATACCCCCAAAAAAACAACTCTCCACCATCCACAGTTCTCATTTACTCTTTCCATCATAATATCCTATTTTTGTCCTTCTTTTTTTTTTTTTTTTTTTTTATACAATTATACAAATTCATATGGCTTAGGAGAGATCGAGGTAAGGGGGGGATGGTTGGTATTTTGGTCTATTTATTTATTAATATATTGTTTTAGTTTCCTCGCTAGGCCTCCATCAAACTTGAAAAACACCCCTTAGCGAACTCACTTAGTTCACCTACGTTCAAGATAAATTTGTACATTTTTTGGTAGCAAAATATCCCTGCCGAAGGCCGATTCCTCTTAAAACTACAGGCTCGCTGTCGCTCGCCAGGACAAAATCGACACCTATATGGCATGAAATGTCCTAATATTGATAAAGAAATGGTGTGAAAGGTCTTAAAATCGCCAAACTAATGAAACGAACACCATAAAATCTCAAAATGAATAGGGCTAAACCTGAAGGAGAAGGAAGTCCAGAAAAGGCAACCATCCCCCCTTGATAAGAAGTACAAAGGAGTACAAAGGAAAACAAGCAACAACAGGTCATGCGACCCCTCGAGGTTACTTGCCCTCCAAAACACTACTGTTCCAAGTGTTGCAACAGTATTTCGGAGATAATGTGGGAAATATGTGAGAAGGAAGTGCTGCCCTGGAGCTTAGTCCATGGCAGGGGAAATTATATTAAGATCTATTAGGTTATTGAACGAACACTACTAAACAAAAAATTGTATTCAATTACAAATGCAGTCAACCTTGGATTCAGGACAAAGTGCTTGTCTAGGCGAACTTTGAAGTCTATGACATCTCGGGGAAGCCCATTCCACAAGTTGACAACTCGATTGAAGAAGAAATTCTTTGATTCGTTAGAGTTGAATGATTTACCAATGATTTTGCAGCCATTTCCCCGCGTATACTTTGATCGGTCAATCGTAAAATATTCACTACAGTTCATGTTGTCGATGCCTTTAATGATTTTGAAAACTTGAATAAGGTCACCTCTTAATCTGCGCTTGGTTGATGGATATAAGTTCATTTATTTAAGACGTTCCTCGTATGGTTAGTTCCGAAGACAGGGTATCACCTTGGTAACTCTACGTTGAACTCGTTCCAATTTGTCTATATCTTTTTTATAGTAAGGGCACCATAACTGAACGCAGTATTCCAGAAGTGGGCGGACTAATGAATTGTAAAAGGTGAGGATAATGTCTTTTGATTTATGTTCAAATGATCTACCTATGAAACCTATCATTTTGTTTGCCTTCTTAACAACTTCAGCACAATGTTGACTTGGTTTTAAGTTACTGGATATTGTTACTTCTAAATCGGTTTCTCTGTCTACACTTTTCAGCTGGGTGCCATTCAACGAGTAGTCTGCATTTTCATTGTGGTATCCGATATGAAGTACTGTACTACATCTTCATTGAAACACATTTGCCAGATTTTAGCACATTGTGAAACCTTGTTTAGATTGTTTTGCATATCTTGAACATGTTCATTTGTCAGTAAGGTATTTGCGATTCTTGTGTCATCTGCAAACTTTGAGATTGTACAGGTGAGACTCTCATCTATGTCGTTAATGTAAATTAGGAAAAGAACTGGCCCCAGCACTGATCCTTGAGGTACACCAATAGTTACATTGGTCCATGTTGATGCTTCCCCATCAATAACTACTCTTTGTTTCCTTTCACTAAGCCAATTTTCTATCCACTGTAGAATGCCGTCTTGTATTCCATGTGCTTTTAATTTCATCACTAACTGGCTGTGTGGAACTTTATCAAAGGCTTTCTGGAAATCTAAGTATATAATATCTACAGCTTTACTTTCGTCATACAGATTTAGGATGTCATGGAAGAAGTCTAAAAGGTTTGTTAAGCAGGAACGTTTTTTGCACAAATCATGTTGTGTGTCTTTTAGTATATTATTTTCCTCCAAGTGATTAACGAGTATAATAATCTGACTACCATTATACCTTTATTCATATTATCCTGACTACCTTCCGACGATTATATATATATATATATATATATATATATATATATATATATATATATATATATATAAATACTGTATATATTAGTAGGGTCATTTGCTTTGAATCCGTGACCATTTTGTTCCTACCTTTTTTCTCTCGATGGATTTGACAACCTGAACCATTTTAAAGGAAAATTAGCTCCTATGCCCCTCTGATAAATGACGGCTAACTCTGCTAGAGCCCAATATTCAAAATGGCCACCAACGCCATCTTGAAAAACATGAAATGTAATATCTCTGGCATCAGATGAGCTACAAGGACGAATGAGGTGTCCTTTTTCACTAATTCTGGCATTACAAATCCACTGGAATGGTTATTGTATTGTATTGTATTGTATTGTTATTGTATTGTATTATACTAATTGTACATACTAATCTGCCACTTCACTGTCACTACATGATTCACTGTATGAGCCACTATCAGAATCACTGTCCTCACTTTCGCTGCTATCATCACTGTTGTTCTCTGCCTGCGGTGTATATCTAATATTACTTTTTTACTGTTTCAGATGGATCGCATGCCCATCTGATGAAAATCGCCGACTTGTGAAGTGACCGAAATAATGGATAATAGAAGAGAGAGTGAAGAGTTACCAGACAAGACATTAAATGAATACGAATGCATTTTACTCTGTGGTAAGCGATGTACCGCAGTTGATCGTTTGGAAAACATTACACCTGAGAAGTGGGAATCCATCTGGGAAAAGTCTTTACAATGGAAAGAACTTGATAAGTTTCAACATATGCATGAAAATGTGGATTGGGAGAAGGGACCAAAGGGTCACCACATGCATAGCACTTGTTACGCATCAGTATCCAGCAAGCGCAAGCTCTCTCAAGCCGAAAAACGCAAACACAAATCCGAGGAACGTCTTGAAAGAGATGAAGCATCAGATCAACAAGACCCTTCCCCAGAGGCCAGTGCACCTAAAAGGCTCCGCTCCAGTATGGGTATCCTTCACGATAAGACTCTATGTGTGTGGTGCATGAAAGGGGCATACAAGAGTAGTGATCGTGACAAGCAGATTTTACTCCTATCAACAGTAGATCTATCTATCTATCTATTGCCTGACGCCGCGATCCCCGAAGGGGTGGCCACGAACGAACCGCCCCCATGCACCTCTGTCCCCAGTCAGTCGACGCCCCTCCCCCCAACCAGCACCGCCTTCGTTCATGTAGTTTCCTCACTCCATCCTTCCACCTCATATTCGGTCTACCTCTCCCCCTCTGTCCCTCCACCTCGCTCTCGTACACCCTCTTAGTCATTCTCTCACTTTCCATACGTTCCATATGGCCGAACCATCTCAAGTTGTTCCTTTTCACACTTTCCAGCACATCTACCTCCACACCACACCTCCTTCTTACTTCCTCATTAGTCTGTCTATCCCTCCATGTAACTCCGCACGCACTCCTTAAGTAATTCATTTCCACTGCTCTCACTCTTGGTCTGAGTCTCTCAACCAACGTCCATGCTTCGCTTCCGTAAGTCAGTGTCGGGATTACCACACTGTCATGCAAGGACTTCTTCACTTCCATACTGACCACCCTATTTCTTGTTACTGCTTTTAGCGTTCCAACAACCCTCTTCCCCTGTTGTACCCTCTCCCGCACCTCTTCATCCATAGTCCCATCTTTACTCAACACACTGCCCAGATACTTAAAAGAGTTGACGATCTCCATAGCCTGACCGTTCAGCTTCACCTCACACTCTGTGACTTCACCCCTTTCGAAGACCATAACCTTGCTCTTCCCCGTATTTACCTTCAAATTCCGTTTTTCGCACACTGTTCCAAATTCATTTACCAGACCCTGCAACTCCCATTCATTATCACTCATCAGAACTGTATCATCCGCAAACAGCAGTATAGGTAGCTTCCACTCAATTCCCTCCCTTTTCAGCGATACACCAACATCCACTGCTCTTGATAGTATTTCTTTCATAACTCCATCCATATATACAGTAAACAACCACGGGGACATCACACACCCCTGTTTCAAACCAACATTCAGGTCAAAGAACTCGCTCTGCTCACTCTCCACACGTACTGCCGCCTTTGCACCCTCATACATGCTCTTCACTGCTTTCAGCAACTTGCCCTCTACTCCGTATATTCTAAGTACTTTCCACAAACCTTCTCTATCCACTCTGTCATAGGCCTTCTCCAAGTCCATAAAGGCAACATACACCTTTTGTTTCTTCTCCAGATACTTCTCCACAACACAATTCAGGGTAAAAATCTGATCTACACATCCTCTTCCCTTCCTAAAACCTCCCTGCTCGTCGCCTATCCATTTCTCCGTTCTCACTCTCACTCTCTCAATCACTACCCTACTGTATACCTTCCCTACTACGCTTAGAAGACATATTCCTCGGTGGTTACCACACACTCCTCTTTCCCCTTTGCCCTTATATAGGGGGACTATTATGCCAGTCTTCCAGTCATCGGGTGCACTGCCCTTCTCCCATGCTAGTTTGCACATTTTCCATACCCATTCTATCACTATCTCACCACCATACCTCAACATTTCCCCACAACAGTAGATGCCTGGACTAAATTCAAGTTACATACTGTCTGTCTGGAAGATGAGGTCATGAGATTGAGACTTGACACTCTGATTGCATCCATCCCAGATAGTCAAACAGCATTTGGGTTGGAAATCCGCTACCATCGTGCGTGCTGGCGCAAATATGTAACCGACCACAAGCCCCTTTCAGATGAAAGCACTCGACATCTGCAGCGTGTAAAGCTCTGAGAGGCCCAAGCTCTCTTCTTTCATCATATTCGTCAAGTCATCTTCAAAGACCATGAAATTCGCACACTGCAAGGCCTGCTGCACGACTATAAGCGCATTATCTCAAATCACGGACATAACTCAGTAGTAAAATCCAGCTACTTAAAGGAAATTCTCGTCAATGAATTTGGGGAAGACATCGGATTTCATGAACGCATTCAAAAGAATGTGAGTGAACTGGTATATGATGCAACAGCAGCAGGTACATACATCGAGGCGGCAATATCTTCATTGGGTGTCAGCAATGATCAGTTGGTGATGAATATTACGGCACGACTCAAAGAGCAAGTCATCAGGACAAATACTATTCCCTGGCTCCCATATATACATGAGTTGGAGAGAGAAGAAGACCTCAGTGAGCTCCTGCTGAAGCTGCTCACATGGCTGAAACACCCAAATAAGTCTGCAATTGATGACAATCCATCCATCCGATCGATTGCATCTATCCTCACAAGCTACATCACTGGAAAACGCACTGCATTTGAGATAAATCTCTCTGTCTTGCTACATGGACTGACCAAGAGTAGGGAGATAGTCGACATAATGCACAAAGAACATAGACCAGTTCCCGGTGCCAACTTTGCATCAAACCTCTCGACAACTCTCAAAGAGCTCGGAAGTGAAATGCAAAAAGTCAACCCATACAAGACAGCGAAGCGTGGGGAACCACCTCTCAGGAAGCCACCAGCTGATCAAAGTACTCCTCCTCCTGACACATCGGTGCAAAGAATTCGTGGTGTGATCCATGCATTGGCAAGATGACCGAACGAGACCTAAGCCAGAAGAACAGACTGTACCTGGGTTTTCAGGGTTTCACGCCAGCATGTCAAATCCAGATGAGAAGAGTCGAGCAATATACCACATGACCTATCCCAACCCACCCAGTAAGACAATTCTCAATGATGTGATGTGTAAGCTTGCAAAATCAATCGAAGAAAAAAAGATGCCTTTTGCAATAATTGTTGGTGATCATTCTGTCTACGTGCTCATGCTAGAGTTGAAAAGTGAGAATGCTGAGCTGTTAAGCAAAATCTTACCATTCATGGCACCCTTCCACATCCAAATGTCGTTCATCTACACTATATACAAGAGGTTTAAGGGATCTGGCATCTCAGATGTGTTGGTGGCAGCTGGTGTTATAGCAGACGGGTCTGTTGATCAGGCCCTTCGTGGAAAACATGTTAAGCGTGGGGTTTTCTGCTTGCGACTATTCTACGAGACTCTGGTCCACCATGTCATAGACAAACGTTTGGAAGATTCCCCTCTATCTGAAGAAGTAAAGGCATCCCTTGCCAAGCTTCGACATCCGATTGATGCACAGGAACTTGCAGATGAACATGCAGAGCTAGAGAGAAATGCTGAGCTGAAGGACCTCGTTGATGCTCTCTTCAAGGACTTTTAGGGTGCCCCACAAGCAGAATACTGGATGTCATTCATGGAAATGGTTGAGGTTCTAACTCAAAATATCCATGCAATCAGAACAAGCAACTGGACTGAGTTCAAGTCCTCACTCAAGCTCATGCTTCCTTTGATGCAAATCTATGATAATGACAAGTATGGTCGGCATCTCCCCGATTTCACCGCAGTGCTTGATACCCTTCCTGATCAGGCTGCATTCATGGAGAGTGGTATGTTTGCACAGTCAATGACAGGAAAACCATATTTGTGTGTCGCCCTCGACATATGGATAGAGTCAACAATGAATAAGGGCTCTAAGCTGAAGTCTGGTTGGTTGGCCATTCTGAACAATGAAAAGCAGCTCCTTTCAAACACTCGGAATATGAATAACATCAATCGGGTGAGAACAAAGGTCCATCGCCATGCTAATCGCAAGAAACAAGGAAAAGGGAAGCATGCTGATTGCTCGTCGAGTAAAATGAAGAAGGATGAACAAGCTGTACAGGATATAAGCGCATGTCTCACTGAATTCAAGTGTGATCCATTTGACCATACAAACAAGACACTTCGATCCCTACAGTCAGGAATCCCAGCCTCAGACGCTCTCGCTGCCGACTTGAAATTGGCAAAGGAGGATGGCACAAGCAAACTGAAGCAGTTCTTGAATGAGAGAGTGTATTCCAAGACCAAGTCTCTCAACGACAGAGTTCCCCGTAGCAAGCATTTGAACTTTTCAACTCAGGAATTGAAGAAAGCAGATGGTGAGAACCTGGAGGGAAAGACTGAGGAAATGGAGCGTAATGCCTTGGCCTCTGTTCTCGGACTGGTTGAAACGAGTGGTGCCCTCAAACTTCAAGAAGTCCTGCAGCATCGTGTTACAGCCGAGTGCCTTTCCATCTTCAACGTCAATGGAACCATCCGTAAGGCACAGAAAAGCAAGCTTCAACAAAAACTAACTATGACTGTCATTCCAGAGCCTGATGTATACACGTCTATTATTGATATGGGCTTCATCTGGCGCCTAACAACTCCTACCATTGAAGACAGAGAGAAGGGAGACGGTACCAAGTATACCTGGGGACATTATGCAGAGAAGTTGGTGCACTTCGTTCTAACGAGACACAAGCATGCTGAGCGCATCATTTGCGTCAATGATTCATATGATCAGAATTACATGATCAAGGACAGTGAGAGAATACTGCGCCAAAAAACCCTGCCAATCAGCAATGTCTTCATGAAGACAGAAGATAAATTTCCTTCTAGTAAAGTTTTCCATGCTCTCTTGGGTAAACCTGAGAACAAAATCTGCCTTCAGGCATTTCTTCAAACGGAATTCCAGAGAACAGCAGCAACAACTAGCACCGAGATCATCTACTGTGTAGTTGGCAGCACTGCAAAGAATCTCACCACAGGCAAGCTTGTGCCAGAGCTCACATGCTCACATGCAGAGGCAGATACGGCAATGCTCACCATATATAGTGTGCTCCGGTCAGACAGCTACACAGCAGCTGTCGTTCTTGACACAGAGGACACAGACAACTACGTGCAAGCGGCATATGTTGCTCAGAAGACAACAGGAATCCTGTGTGTGAAACGCAAACGTCAGCTTATCGATGCCCGATATTTGTGCAGTGAGGCAATGGCTGCATCCATCATACCACTTCATGTCCTCACTGGGTGTGACCACAACTCTGGCTTCTATGGAGCAAGCAAGAAACTCATCGCAGATCGTCTGGAGAAGTCTAAAGAGGCACACGACCTGCTAGCAGCATGTGGTACACAGCTCCTAGTCACAGAACAGGTCATCAGTGATTTGGAGCGGTTTGTCATTCGATATGTCTATGGTGATACCAAAAGCAAGACCCTGGGAGATGCGAGGGCAGCGAAGTGGAGAGCTCAGAAGAAAAAAAGCACTATCCGACTTGTGCCTGACTTGGACAGTCTCCGTCCACACTTGGAGCGTGCAAACTATCTTGCATATTTGCAAAAGCATTACCAGCTCCAAAGTCACCCCTCACCGATCGGCCATGGATGGCATCTTGTAAATGGCCTATGTCTGCCTGTCCGTTCAACCCAGCCCCCACTTCCCCCATCCATACCACTACCTACAAATCCGCAGGCAGAGAACAACAGTGATGATAGCAGCGAAAGTGAGGAGTGATTCTGATAGTGGCTCATACAGTGAATCATGTAGTGACAGTGAAGTGGCAGATTAGTATGTACAATTAGTATAATACAATACAATAACAATACAATATACAATACAATACAATACAATAACCATTCCAGTGGATTTGTAATGCCAGAATTAGTGAAAAAGGACACCTCATTCGTCCTTGTAGCTCATCTGATGCCAGAGATATTACATTTCATGTTTTTCAAGATGGCGTTGGCGGCCATTTTGAATATTGGGCTCTAGGTCATTTTTCAGAGGAGCTAATTTTCCTTTAAAATGGTTCAGGTTGTCAAATCCATCGAGAGAAAAAGGTAGGAACAAAATGGTCACTGATTCCAAGCAAATGACCCTACTAATATATATTATAGGGGAGGTATAGTGGAGTGGTCTTGCCACTGCACTGGTAATTCAATGGACCCGGGTTCGAATCCCGATATGTCAATGGGAAGATGTTATTGGGATGGAATTTGTGCTGTACCTATAGTATCAGTGCATTACCACTAAGCCCACCGAAACGCCAAATAAATACCCTCATTGTTCCATGATTAAATAGCACTGTATGAATATTCCCATAATTAAAATATGCCACAGGGGGGCAATGCCTAGTGAGTTCATTGCTCAATAGGAGGCGTTCTGATAGTGAGGGTCCGAGTCTAGGAGATGAGACAGTGAAACACTGGAGCGAGGCAGCTTCAGAGATGGGGCTGCTTTGACTGGTGAGTGAGCAACCAAGCCCCATGCATCCTGCGAAGGCAAGATGGCAGGGGCTGGTTGCAGCTAAAGTGCTTATGTCTCACCCCCTGGAATTAAATTTGAGAGAAACAATTGTTCGTGTGATGCCAGCTTAAGGGGGGATGGGTTGTTTTCTGGTCTGCCTTCTCCTTCTCCCTCATGTTTTGCCCCATTAGTTTTCAGATTTTAAAACGTTTGGCCCATTAGTTTGGCGATTGTAATACCTTTCGCCCGATTTCTTTGTCAATATTAAGACCTTTCGTACTATTTAGGTGTCGAACGATAGTGAGCCTGTAATTTTGGAAGAACCGGCCTTCGGCCGAAACATTTTTCTACCGAAAATGTACAAATTTATCTAGAAGGGGGATCTAATGGAATTTTATTTTATAAGTGTGATGGAGGTCTAGGGAGGAAACTAAAACTAAAAAAAAAAAAAAAAATATATGAACTAATCAACCAAAAACTAAACCCTTTCCCCTTAACCACTTGAGGATTTTGGTTGTGTTTAAGCAGAATAGTCTGGCTCTGATTAGACGATTTTATGCAGCTTAGGAAGAAGCTTTAGGAATTAAAGGGGTAACAATCATCCTAATTAACCCTCTGACATCCATAATGCCTTCCTAAAGTGAATAAAATCGCCGAATGATAGCCACATAGAACTGCGCCCTCGTATATTGAAAAGGTATATTATATTCAGAGGGTTTATTAAGATGGTAGTTTCCCTTTGAGTCATAGCGGTAGAATGTACTGTAAGCTGAAGAAAATCGTCTGGTATAGTCCGTTCATTCTAGGTTGGGCAGAAAGCGTAGCCTCTAACCTCTGTAACTCAAAAGGGGCGGGAGAAAATGAGCTGTCAATTTCCACACCTATTCCCTAGCCAAGTCTTCCTATGTGGTAGAATATTAGCTCGATTACTCTAGTCATTTTTTGAGTTATGAGAGGTTATAGGTTACGATTTCTGCCCAACCTAGAATGAATGAACAGACTCTAGGGGTTACGATTTCTGCCCAACCTAGAATGAACAGACTCTAGGGGTTACGATTTCTGCCCAACCTAGAATGAACAGACTACGATTTCTGCCCAACCTGGAATGAACAGACTACGGTTTCTTCCCAACCTGGAATGAACAGACTACGATTTCTGCCCAAACCTAGAATGAACAGACTACGATTTCTGCCCAACCTAGAATGAACAGACTACGATTTCTGCCCAACCTGGAATGAACAGACTACGATTTCTGCCCAACCTAGAATGAACAGACTACGATTTCTGCCCAACCTAGAATGAACAGACTACGATTTCTGCCCAACTTGGAATGAACAGACTACGATTTCTGCCCAACCTAGAATGAACAGGCTACGATTTCTGCCCAACCTAGAATGAACAGACTACGATTTCTGCCCAACATAGAATGAACAGACTACGATTTCTGCCCAACATAGAATGAACAGACTACGATTTCTGCCCAACATAGAATGAACAGACTACGATTTCTGCCCAACCTAGAATGAACAGACTACGATTTCTGCCCAACATAGAATGAACAGACTACGATTTCTGCCCAACCTAGAATGAACAGACTACGATTTCTGCCCAACATAGAATGAACAGACTACGATTTCTGCCCAACCTGGAATGAACAGACTACGATTTCTGCCCAAACCTGGAATGAACAGACTATAGTAACCGGAATAAGATGGAAAATACTCCACCGTGCAGAAAGGGTTACGGGCGCCCCAGCTGGCCTGTCATGTATCATCCTTTGTAAGCTGGAATAAGATCGCAAACTACTACTAAATCTTGCCTACCTGTGTACCTGTTAAGGAGAGATGGCCGGTTTTTCTGGTCCCCCTTCCTCCCTCGTGTTTAGCCCCATTAGTTTTTCAGATTATATAACGTTCGACCCATTAGTTTGGCGATTATAACACCTTTCGCTCCATTTCGTAGTCAATTTTAAGACCTTTCGTGCCATTTAGGTGTCGATTTTTCCTGGCGAGCAACAGTGAGCCTGTAATTGTAAGAGGAACCGGCCTTCGGCCGGGACATTATATTACCGAAATATTTACAAATTTATCTTGATGGGGGGTCTGAGGCGTGTTTTTCGAAGTTTGATGGATGTCTAGCGAGGAAACAAAACAAATATTAATACATTAATTAATAGACCAAAAGAAAACAGCCACTGTCCCCTTAACTCACCCACCCACACCCACACACACACACACACACACACACTCACTCACTCAGTCCCTCTCTCTATAATCCTTTGAAAGCTGGCATAACATTGCAAACTACTGTACTAACAAATCTTGCCTACCTGTGTACCTCGTAACTCTCTCTCTCTCTCTCTCTCTCTCTCTCTCTCTCTCTCTCTCTCTCTCTCTCTCTCTCTCTCTCTCTCTCTCTCTCTCTTTCTGTTAGGTTATGTATCAGCATCGTACAATATTTCCCCGCTTCATCCTTTACTATGACATTTCCAGTATAAATGTTCTCATTTTGATGGGGGACCTTGTTTCCCAAACTAAATGTCATGCCGATCCAAGTTCGGAGGTTGCAGTGGGTGGGGAGAGAACTTTCTATGTTGCTGTCTTCACCTTCCACTCCAGCAAATCCCTGTCTGAACAAGGATTACACATATCGAAGGCCATCGATCGATTCTGGCACAAATCTTAAATTTCTAAACTACCCTTCTTCGGTTTCTATCCCTCCACCTGTGCCTTTGCTTCTAATTTCCTTTCCGGCCGTTCCATAGCAGCGGTTGTAGACAGCCATCGCTCACTTCCTCATCCTATCAACTCCGGTGTTCCTCAGGGCTCTGTCCTATCTCCCATTCTCTTTCTAATTTTCATAAATGATCTTCTCAACTGTACATCCGGTCCCATCTATGCATACGCAGACTACTCTACCTTACATTATTCATTTAATTTTCCAGAACGCCCCAGCCAGCAATCCCTCAAAAACAAACGTAATGAAGCCATAGAACACTTATCTTCTGATCTAACTACCATTTCCAATTGGGGCAGAGAAAACCTGCCTTTAATGCTTCCAAAACCCAATTTCTCCATCTTACTACCCGTCGGGAACTCCCAGAAGACTATCCCTTATACTTCAACAATACAAAAATCAATCCTTCATCTTCTCTCAATATTCTCGGTGTCTCTTTCTCTTCTGCTTTATCTTGGAAGGACCATATTACCAGTCTCGCTAAGACAGCCCCCCAGAAGCTGGGTATGCTCAACTGCCTCAAGGGGTTCTTTACCCCTGCACAGCTTCTTGCTCTGTATAGGGGCACAGTGCGTCCTTGTATTAAGTATTGTTCACATGTGTGGGGAGGATCCTCACACATCGCACTCCTAGACAAAGTAGAAAGAAAAGCCTTTCGTGTCATTAACTCCCATCCACTCACCAACTCTCTGCAACCTCTCTCTCTTCGCCGCAATATTGCATCTGTCTCGCTATTCTATTGCTGCTCCAATAATCAGTGTTCCTCAGAGCTCTCCCAGTGTATACCACCTCCTCCACGTAAGGTACGTAGTACCAGTCTTGCAACACAATCCCACCCCTACTCTGTGCACCTCTCCAACTCAAGAGTGAAACGATACTCCCAATCCTTCTCCTATTCAACAGCTGAGCTCTGGAAGTCTCTCCCAGAATCAGTCTTTCCCTCTTCCTATGACTTGAATTGCTTCAAACTCCGTGTGTCCAGGCATTTTGGCTCGAACGTCCCTTGATTTTGGCCCTGTCACTCTTTCAACTCTGGGGGAGGCGCTCGCTACTTCTGCCTTTTGACTCCCTCACTCACATAGACAAAATAAAAATAAAATAAAAAAACATGATATTATTTCGTCCAGACTGCCTACTAGGAACCGCGAGGTCTGTGCATTATCTGTGTATATGTAGCTCTATGTAAATATATATCTCACTCACTCACTCCTCTGTCTCTCTCTCTTTCACCACCCCCCCCAATGGCCCCAGGTGTCCCGTCATGGCTTATCACTCACACAGCCCACCATAACATCACAATCTACCGGGTAACTCTCTTTCCGTCTCCAGCCATAAGAGTCGGATTTCTATTTCTGGGAATAAGAACACCATTTGAGTAGGAGCACTTTATTGATAACGTTTCGCAGATAAAAACAACAACAACAACAACAACTATAACACACACACACACACACACACACACACACACACACACACACACACACACACACACACACACACACACACACACACACACACACACACACACACACACACACACACACACACACACACACACACACACACACACACACAAACTGACACACACAGACACATTTGAGGAGCAGATCGTTATTGAAAACGTTTAGACGCATTTTGTTTTCTCTTTCTCTCCCTCTCTCTTTGGCTTTTATCCAATTTGGCCCCATTCAGCCTACTGTTTTAAGACATTTACCCACATCCAGGTGTTAATATTTTCCTGGTGAGAGGTAGCGAGCCAGCATATATATATTTTTGTTTTGACAGCAAGCTTAATTTGTAAATTTTTCGATAGAAAAATGTTTTCCAGAGAAGCCGGATTTCTCCATACATTGCTGGCTCGCTATCGCTGGCCAGGAAGAGATCGACACCTGAATGGGGATAAACATCTTAAAACAGTAGGCTGAATGGGGCCGAATGGATACAAGCCAAAGAGAGAGGGAGAGAAAGAGAAAAAATGCCGGTGACCTCCCTTTAAAAAAAACACGACATGAGGAGGAGCACTTTATTGACAACGTTCCGCAGGTATAGCTTCTTCACGCCACAGCAATCTTGGAAACAATATCAATAGTGTTCCTCCTCATATGTTATCTATGTTATTAGTTATATATTGCTATATTTTGGTTCATTTTGTAAATATTATATCTATCTTATCTATCTATCTATCTATCTTTCTGTCTATCTATCTGTCTATCTATATATCTATCTATCTATTTTATCTATCTATCTATCTATCTATATGTCTTATCTATTTATCTATCTTTCTGTCTATCTATCTATTTATCTATCTATCTATCTATCTACATGTCATATTTATCTATCTATCTTTTTGTCTATCTATTTATGTGTCGATAGTTGTAGGAAAGAGAATGGTGCTATAACTGGTAGTAGGAAAGATAATGGTGCTATAACTGGTTGTAGGAAAGATAATGGTGCTATAACTGGTTGTAGGAAAGATAATGGTGCTATAACTGGTTGTAGGAAAGAGAATGGGACTATAACTGGTTGTAGGAGAGATAATGGTACTATAACTGGTTGTAGGAAAGAGAATGGGACTATAACTGGTTGTAGGAAAGATAATGGTGCTATAACTGGTTGTAGGAAAGAGAATGGGACTATAACTGGTTGTAGGAAAGATAATGGGACTATAACTGGTTGTAGGAAAGAGAATGGTACTATAACTGGTTGTAGAAAGATAATGGTGCTATAACTGGTTGTAGGAAAGATAATGGTACTATAACTGGTTGTAGGAAAGATAATGGGACTATAACTGGTTGTAGGACAGATAATGGTGCTATAACTGGTTGTAGGACAGATAATGGTACTATAACTGGTTGTAGGAAAGATAATGGTACTATGACTGGTTGTAGGAAAGAGAATGGTACTAAAACTGGTTGTAGGAAAGATAATGGTACTATAACTGGTTGTAGGAAAGATAATGGTACTAAAACTGGTTGTAGGAAAGATAATGGTACTATAACTGGTTGTAGGAAAGAGAATGGTACTAAAACTGGTTGTAGGAAAGATAATGGTACTATAACTGGTTGTAGGAAAGAGAATGGTACTAAAACTGGTTGTAGGAAAGATAATGGTACTATAACTGGTTGTAGGAAAGAGAATGGGACTATAACTGGACTATAACTGGTTGTAGGACAGATAATGGTACTATAACTGGTTGTAGGAAAGATAATGGTACTATGACTGGTTGTAGGAAAGAGAATGGTACTAAAACTGGTTGTAGGAAAGATAATGGTACTATAACTGGTTGTAGGAAAGATAATGGTACTAAAACTGGTTGTAGGAAAGATAATGGTGCTATAACTGGTTGTAGGAAAGAGAATGGGACTATAACTGGTTGTAGGAAAGATAATGGTGCTATAACTGGTTGTAGGAAAGAGAATGGGACTATAACTGGTTGTAGGAGAGATAATGGGACTATAACTGGTTGTAGGAAAGAGAATGGTACTATAACTGGTTGTAGAAAGATAATGGTGCTATAACTGGTTGTAGGAAAGATAATGGTACTATAACTGGTTGTAGGAAAGATAATGGGACTATAACTGGTTGTAGGACAGATAATGGTGCTATAACTGGTTGTAGGACAGATAATGGTACTATAACTGGTTGTAGGAAAGATAATGGTACTATGACTGGTTGTAGGAAAGAGAATGGTACTAAAACTGGTTGTAGGAAAGATAATGGTACTATAACTGGTTGTAGGAAAGATAATGGTACTAAAACTGGTTGTAGGAAAGATAATGGTACTATAACTGGTTGTAGGAAAGAGAATGGTACTAAAACTGGTTGTAGGAAAGATAATGGTACTATAACTGGTTGTAGGAAAGATAATGGTACTATAACTGGTTGTAGGAAAGATAATGGGACTATAACTTGGTATACAGTATATCAATACTGTATATCTATCTATCTTATATATTTATTTATCTATCTGTCTATCTATCGATCTATCTATCTTATATATTTATCTTACAGTCTGTCTATCTATCCATCTATTTATCTATCTTTCTGTCTATCTATCTATCTATCTATCTATCTATCTATTTATCTATCTTTCTCTCTATATATCTATAAGTCGATGGTTGTAGGCAAGAGAATGGGACAGTAACGTTGTATATTGGAGAGGTGGATACGTTCCTTACAGAAGAGCCTATCTACAGTATCTATCTATCTATCTATCTATCTATCTATCTATCGATCGACCGATCTATCTAACTATCGATCTATCTATATATCTATCTATCGATCTATTTATTTATATATCTATCTATCTATTGATCTATCTGTCTATCTATCTATCTATATGTCTGTCTGTCTGTCTATTTATGTATCTATCTATCCATCTATCTATTGGTCTATCTATCTACCTATACTGTACAGTCTGGCCTGCCAATACGCGAGAATATGGGCGACACGCGAGGGCGCGGAATGAAAATTCGCGTATTAGCAATAGAGTATTATATGGGAATAAATCTATATGGGCGGCACTGACTCCAAGTTGTCTACTTTAGGCCTATTTATCTCCGTCAATTGCCACAAAAGGTACATATATGTATACATAAACATCCAAATCATAAGAAAATATAACAATAATAATAAACTCACCTTAAAATTAACAGTAAATGTCCAACACGAGTCGGACAGCTGGTGCGCGAGCGTGGACTGAGGGTAGACTGGCGTATCCCACAATGCCCTGCGTGCCTACGTAACTGGCGCGGAATGGTGGGGGACCTCGCGTATTAGCTGAACTCCCCGGAATTGCCCTTATATCGGCCCCGGATTCGCGTTTTAAAGGTACATCACGCGTTTTGAAAGTTTTGGGTATGATTCGACCCCCTCCTCGCGTATAAGGTGAATCGCGTATTAAAAGCTCGCGTATTGGCAGGTCAGACTGTATATCATTCTAAACATACATTTATCTAACTATATTTTGTTCTCAATCTACTGTATGTTGATATAATCAAGTGTGAGTATATTATGTGTGTGTGTGTGTGTTTGTTTTTTTTCTTTCTATGTGAGTGCGAGAGACACAAGGCAGAATTGCATGTAGCGAGTGCCTCCCCCAGAGTTGAAAGAGTGACAGGGCCAAAATCAAGGGACGTTCGAGCCAAAATGCCTGGACACGCAGAGTTTGAAGCAATTTAAGTCATAGGAAGAGGGAAAGACTGATTCTGGGAGAGAGTTCGAGAGCTCAGCAGTTGAATAAAAAAAAAAATAGAATAACGTTTCACTCTTGGTTTGGAGAGTTGCAGAGAGTAGGGGTGGGATTGTGTTGCAAGACGGGTACTACATACCTTATGTAGATGAGGTGGTATACACTGGGAGAGCTCTGAGGAACATTGATTATTGGAGAAGTGATAGAATAGCGAGGGAGACGCAACACTGTGGCAAAGAGAGAGAGATTGCAGATAGTTGGTGAGTGGACGGGAATTAATGATACGAAAGGCTTTCCTTTCTACTTTGTCTAGGAGTGCGGTGTGAGAGGATCCTCCCCACACATGTGAAAAACTACTCAATACAAGGACGCACTGTGCCCCTGTACAGAGCAAGAGGCTGTGTAGGGGTAAAACATCCCTTGAGGTGGTTGAGCACACCCAGCTTCTGGGAGGCTGCGTTAGCAAGACTGGTAATATTGTCCTTCCAAGACAGAGCAGAAGAAAAAGAGACACCGAGAATATTGAGAAAAGATGAAGGATTGATTTTTGTATTGTTGAAGTATAAGAGATATTCCTCTGGTAGTTCCCGACGAGTAGTAAGATGGAGAAATTGGGGTTTTGAATCATTAAAGGCAACAAGGTTTTCTCTGCCCCTATTGGAAATGGTAGTTAGATCAGAAGATAAGTGTTGTATGGCTTCATTACGTTTGTTGTTGAGGGACTGCTGGCTGAGGCGTTCTGGAAAACTGAATAAGTAGTGTAAGGTAGAGTCGTCTGTGTATGAATGGATTAGACTGAAGGTACAGTTAAGAAGATCATTTATGAAAATTAGAAAGAGAATGGGAGATAGGACAGAGCCCTGAGGAACACCGGAATTGATAGGATGAGGAAGTGAGCGATGGCCGTCCACAACCGTAGCTATGGAACGGCCAGAAAGGAAATTAGAGAAAAAGGCACAGATGGAGGGATGGAAACCGAAGGAGGGTAGTTTAGAAATAAAAAATTTGTGCCAGACTCTATCGAAGGCCTTCGATATGTCTAGTGCAATAGAAAAGGTCTCATCGAAGTCCCGAAAGGAGAATGACCAAGAGTTAGTAAGATATGAAAGAAGATCACCAGTAGAGCGACCCATAAGGAAGCCATACTGGCGATCTGAGAGTAGATTATGAGAAGAGAAATGCTTAAGAAATTTGGAAGCAAGAATAGTTTAAAAAACTTTAGAGATACAAGAGATGAGAGCAATTGGACGATAGTTGGAGGGTTGAGAGCGGCCACCCTTCTTTGGGACATGTTGAATGAGAGCAAACTTCCAGCAAGAAGGGAAGACGTTAGAGGAGAGACAGAGACGAAAAAGTTTGCCTAGGCAGGGAGTCAGCACGGAAGCACAGTTTTTTAGTACAACAGGAGGAACACCGTCCGGACCGTATGCCTTCTTAGTATTAAGCCCAGAGAGGGTAGAAAGTACATTTTTAGAAGAGATTAGGATATTAGGCATAAGTAGGAGAGGGAGGAATAGCACCGGAATCATCCAAGGTGGAGTTTCTAGTAAAAGTTTGAGCGAAGAGTTCAGCTTTGTCAGAGGAAGAAGTGATTGGTGTGCCTTCAGAGTGGAAAATGGGAGGGAAAGACGAGGAAGAATTTTTTTTGTAGAGGTTTTTGGCTAGATGCCAGAAAGCTTGAGAAGAGGTAGAGTTGGATAGTTCAGTGCATTTATTATTGATGAAAGAGTGTTTGGCAAGTCAAAGAACAGATTTGGCTTGATTTTGGGCAGAAATATAGGAAGAATAAGATTCCTGACTTTCTAAGGCGTCGGTACCGTTTGAATGCTTCTTCCTTGTTGTGGACAGCAGTAGAACAAGCGTGAGTAAACCAAGATTTTTTTGCATTAGACTGAGTGTAAGAAAACGGAATGTAAACTTCCATGCCCGATAGGATTACCTCGGTAATGCGTTCAGCACTCTCCGAGGGTCACCGGCCATGGAAGCAAAAGTCATTCCATGGGAAATCAAAGAAGTACTGCCGAAGAGTCTCCCAGTCGGCAGCGCCAAAGTGCCACAAGCATCGCCGGTTGTGTGTGTGTGTTTAATGATAATAATAATAATAATAATAATAATAATAATAATAATAATAATAATATTCGCTATATTTCGAGCCAGCAGCCGAGGATGGTGAAAATACACAGACTCTTCCTAGATATTTTCCTAAACGAACAACAGACTGATCCAGGCTGCTAACAAGAACATTTGCATAGCCCCTAGGGAGTAGGACATGAATTATAATTGAATTATCATTAATATAAAGACAGAGTTGCGGAAATGAAATGCATATATGTATATACTCAGGCACATATCCCATAGCTGGGGGTGGCCGAATCGAGACAGAGCCCGAACAGGGACAACACACACACACAATCACACACGCAAAAGTTAACAAACATAACATAAAGTCTATCACTGAAAACACATTCAAGGTAGGAGTTGGAAAATACAGATAAAATAAAAAAGCCTTCTAAAAATAGAAAAAAACAAAAACAATACACGAAGCAACAAAAGACAAGATTAAGTTGTGGCCATTGTAAGCAACTAAAAGGGTTAGGGAAAAATGGAAATGGAAGCGGTGTGGATTCCAGTGTGTAAGCTCTCTCTCTCTCTCTCTCTCTCTCTCTCTCTCTCTCTCTCTCTCTCTCTCTCTCTCTCTCTCTCTCTCTCTCTCTCTCTCTCTCTCTCCCCCCCCCCCCCCCCACGGCCCCAGGTGGCCTGTCATGGCTTATCACTCACAACCCTGCATAACATCGCAAACTACCAGTTATCTCTCCATGGATGAGAGCTGGATATTTATTTCTGGGAATAAGATTTTTTTTTGAGTAGAAGCACTTTATTGATAACGTTTCGAAAAAGAAAGAAAAAAACACACACACAGACACACACACACACATTTGAGGAGCAACGTTTAGCCGATAACAATAAAAACCCACCACATGAGGAGGATCACTTTATTGATCACGTTCCGCAGGTATAGCTTCCTCAGGCCACAGCAATCTTCGAAACGCTATCAATAAAGTGCTCCCCCTCAAATGGTTATTTATATTTTATATTTATTCATTTATTTGTATATAATATCTATTTAAATATTTAGTTATTCATTTACTTATTTTCTTCTTCATTCTGTCACCATTACGGAGTTCATAGAAACATCTCTTTCTATCTTTCTACATACATAACAAAAATCCTATAGTTTATTCGCAGTAAGTAGACGAGAAATCATGCCCTCTATCCTCTGTAACTCGAAAACGACTAGGGTAATCGAGCTAATATTTATACCAATTGGGAAGAGTCCGCCAAGGAATAGATGTGGAGATTTGCAGTCAATTTGCTCTAGCCATTTTTGAGTTACAGAGGTTAGAGGTCATGCTGTCTCGCCTACTTACAGCGAATAGATTATAACATCTCTTTCTGTCTGCATGGCACAGAGTTTTGGCTTATTGTTGAGGTGAAGCATAAGGTACAAATAACATCAACGTATATTCAACGATATACATACATACATACATACATACAAATATATATACATATTCATATATACATACATACATATATACATACATACACTATTACACACACATACATACATATATACATACATGCGTACATACATACATACATAAATACATTCATACACATACATACATACACACACACATACATACATACGTACATATATACTGTACATACATACAAAAATAAACGTGCAAACAAAACAATATGGATAAAATGCAAACTACCTTCACCACAAGTGTAAGTGACGCCCCTACATACATACATACATACATACATACATACATACATATATACTTACATACAAAAATATACGTTCACAACAAAACAATAAGGATAAAATGCAAACTAGCTTCGCCACAAGTGTAAGTGACTTCCTTCCCCAATATTCTGGTTTATTGTCCCATTCTCTTTCTCTCTCTCTCTCTCTCTCTCTCTCTCTCTCTCTCTCTCTCTCTCTCTCTCTCTCTCTCTGCTTACTCTAATTTTACTATCCGTTCCTTCCACTTTCCCTGACTTTACTTTTAGCGTTGCTATCTCTACTAGGATTAATTCGTGGCCACCTCACAGAGGTCGTGTTTGGCCATTGTATATATATATTTATACAGTATATATAATTATCTATATATCTATCTATCTATCTGTATCCATTCGGCCACCATTTAGCCTACTGTGTTAATACTTTTCCCCATTTAGCTGACATTTAGCATTTGTTAGACAAGTAGCTAAATGTGTACATTTTTCGGTAGAAAACTGTCTGTGGCGAAGCCAGACATTCCCATTTGTAAAAATATCTACTTATATAGATAGATAGGATTAGGAAAATAGATAGATAGATAGATATAGATGGATGGATAAATAGTAGTAAGAAAAGAGATACATAGATATAGAGGAGCACGAAGATATATAAATATAGATATAGGTAGATATATATATACAGTACAGTATATACTGTATGTATATATACTGTGCATATATATATATATATATATATATATATATATATATATTATATATATATATATATATATATATATATATATATATATATATATATATATATATATAGAGAGAGAGAGAGAGTGAGAGAGAGAGAGAGACTTACATAGATTGCAGCGTTACTCTACCTCCTCCAATATTGTGTTTTATTGTCCCATTTCCTTTCCTCCTTCCTGCGACCCTCATCTTGCTTTCTCCGAAGACCTGGGATATATAATATATACAGTATATATACAGTATATATATACCGGTATATATATATATATATATATATATATATATATATATACAGTATAGAACTATAGATAGATAGATAGATGTATGTACTCTGGCACTTACCCCAGTTGTCTTCTTCTTTTTTTTTGGGGGGGAGGACTCTAGACAAAGCCCGCGGTGGTCGAGTGGAGAGCACGGTCACGTGTGAATTTACTTACCCTGGGTTCGATCCCAGCCAGGCGGACTATTTAGTGGGTGCGATAGTACGTCCTATAATAGCATGTTTCACATGGTTGCACCCAGTCGGGGGACACCTCGATGACGCACACAGACTAATAAAACACACTCAACAAAGCAATTACAACAACTTCCTCTCAACTTTCACTTCATAATTGCTGAGGGGCACAGGACCTTGGGTGCGGCTTTTGTTTCCTGGGCGTTTCCGCACCCTCCTCAGCTCTCCGCCTTGGAGTGGCTTCGGTCACCTGGGCTTTATTAGTGGTAAGCAGGGAGAGTTTTGTGAGGGCGCTCATTTATGGCCTTGGCCTTGCTCAGGACCTTAGGGCTGTTCGGCCAGGCAGCCTGGGGAACAGCAACAACAACAAAACAACTTCCTCTTTCTACAACATCCCTTCTCTTATATCTACACTGCCCCAGCCGTATGGTCCTAGTGTACTGTCTGATGGCGTAATGGGTTTCCAAATGTAATGGAAATCACAACAAAGCAGAAAACAAAAACAAAACAAAACAAAACACAAAATCACAAACATCTAGGTCGTCCAGGAGAAATAACCCAGAGACCCAGACCCATTTGGGGTCCCCAGCTAGATTCCAAGGTCCCAGATCTCCTGGAGAGGCTCCGATTTCTGCAGGCAGACCCTCAACGGAGCCGCCACCACAAGCCTGCCCACCATGCATCCAGGCATACCCTTCATGATTACCGGCTCCCAGGGCTCCATGTGACGGACTATTATCTAGTCCAACTGGCGCATGACCCTCTCTCCAAAACGACCGCGTTTACACCCATCTATTCACTAATAATCTCCATTGTGACGCTCACCGCTTCCCCCAGAACCGCATGGCTTACTCGCTAGGACTCGCCAGGGCAGAGAATGTAGCTACAGTCTACCTATCATTGTGCACTTTCCTTCTCGAGAAAGCTTGTGTTGCAGACAGTTCAGAACTGTTCTTTGTTTTCGTCTGTCACAATCCTTTCTATTTTATTTAGTCAATTGAAAGTATTGTGTTAAGTAGTTGAATGATGGGAAGGCGAGCGGGAGAGAGAGAGAGACCAGGTGGTGTGACTTGGTGGTGAGTGTGGCGCGTGGCTGGCCCCCTTACATAGGCCTCGCGGGATTCGTTGCCTCCTGCCTAACATGGCCTACTAGGCGGCTGCTTACTGGGCGACTGTCGCGCGCCCTCGTGCCATTCCTGTGAACTGGGACTCCAGCCATGCGGTCCCTGGGAATATCCTGGTCAGATCCGTCCCAGACAGCATACTCTAAGCATCTCCCATGAACTGTTCCACACTCTTGTCTTAGAATCTTTCTCTCCTACTGCCTCTATAATTTCCACTACTTCCTCACCTTTTATTAATATCAATCCCCCTCTGGTTCCCTGCATCCACACCTTGAATTGGTGGCCAGACTGTATTATATGCTGGATCTCACATTTCTTATGTACTAGGCTAAGGTTGAAGATAGTCATTGTCTTTTTGGGAGATTGTATTGCTCGGACTGTCTCCATCAATCACTAATGTTTCTACAGGGTTAAATAATGCTAGACTAGGGATCAGGTACCTTGCTGTTGGTGTTTTCAATGTGTGTAGGCTACTTTTGAGCTACACGACACTACGGATTCTGTGGGTTACCTGGGTGGATCTTTTGTATGTGTACCTTGGATTTTAGACTGTGTAGTGCGTGAGGGCTGCTTGCCTAATCCACCCAACACTGTTCTAACTCTATTTGCTTTTACTTTTGAGGGTCGCCAGGAGGATACTCGATACTTGTGATCGAGAATCCTCAAGAGAGCACCCCTTCATATTAACGTAATCAGGCCGCACAGACCCAAGGTCCACACTAGGCTAGGAGCTGCCTTGCTCCACCAGAATTCTGTACCTTTGCGCATCCCAGCTAGACTTTATTAACCAGGGTAGACATTAGCTGGATTAGATCATATACTCTTTTATGCATACCCATTATTTCTACACAAGCATTTTGAGGTCTAGGTTGCTGTAGAGAGACACAACCAGCATAGACCGGTTTTGTTAATAGGAGTACTACTTTCTCGTGGCGAGCATTATTACTGTTGCACCGCTTATAATATTCTTGTGTCCAATTACATTATAGGTCCAGCCTTTTTGTGTATTTAGCCTACACGTGCATTGTCCTGCCTCCTGCTATTTTGTGGTTACATTTCCGATACGTTCTTCTTAGTAGCATCCGACATTATTTAGAAGATTCCTTGTTCGGTGCTTGAGGACTTTACAACACTTTCTTTCATAAAGGAGTGACAGATATTATTGATTAAAGTAACGTTAAGTAAACCTTCTTCTTGTTTGCATTAGATCACTCTTGTGATTAATTAAGTTAACTATCTTTTCCTTGTGTACCATAACTAAGCAACCATATGTTATAGGTAATAGGCTGTTTCAGAGAACATCAGCCTATAGTAGAAGCACATAGATACTGAGAGTAAAGATACCCCGCTATCGCAGATATAACTCTGGAGGGTATATGTGTTCTTTGCTCGACGGGATTATATATCAGGGGTTGGATCTAGCGTTTCCGTTGTTGCATTTATGCCAGTCTAGTCCAATGTATAAGAGCCACTGATTTATACGAGACCTGATCGTAACACCATTTATTATTATAGATAGATATAAAAAAACTACAAAAGAGAGAGTTCCACGGACAATTTAGAATCTCAAAAACCTTGCTGACCATTCTAGTCAGATACGCTTGCTATATATATAATATATATACATATATATATATATATATATATATATATATATATATAATAATAATAATAATAATAATAATAATATCAAAACAAAATATAAGATTGCAATACCCTCATTGCAACGTATGTAGAATACATCTACAATTTTTCTTAAACTTTTCCCTAGGAGAACTATTGACAACTTTTGAGGGAAAATGGGTCCAGGTAGAACAGATTTTATATGTGAAAAAGTTCCACAAATACTTGTGCTAAATCTCTTCAGCTGCGACTTCCTACATGTTGAGAGAGAGAGAGAGAGAGAGAGAGAGAGAGAGATTTTGATTTTGCCCCGAGGGGCGAGTTTATTGAGCAGCGCCCCCCATCCTGTGAGGGGACAACCACTAGTAAGGCGATACATACTGCTCAAAGAGCCATTATTCCACTGAAACAACAGCATCGTCGTCTGGTTACATTCATATTTGTGTTTATAAGTCAGGTTGGCATTATTCAGATGTGTTATTATAGTTTCCTCATTTAATTGTCACATGGTCTGTATTAAAAAAAAAAAAAAAAAAAAAAAAGCAAGCTTGTAGTGACTGAATTATTAATTGACAGGTTGTAAATAATAGCACTACAGAACTAGTGCAATCGTATGAGGAGACTATTCATATTTTCATTACATCAATGATTATTGAGATCATAGTTAGCTGAATACAATTATTACAAAAATAGGCAATGGTATAAATCAACATAATACATAATTTAATACAGGCGGACATAATCATGATCCGGTTCGTTGTGCACTGGGAGCTAAGGTGTCTTGAGATCGCCTCGTACCCATACACAACGAACGTATTATAGTCTGCATGGTTGGTATCTAATTGAATATACTTAGTGGGTATTTCAAGAATGTCAGGGGGTAAGGAAATGTGATTTGTATATTAGAAGACTGTGATTAACGAGACGTGTAACATGTGGAGGGAGGTGGTAGAAAGAGAGGGATCTCGTTGGGGGTGGAAGTTTCGCTCCCAGGAATTTTCGTTCCTGTGAGAGAGAGAGAGAGAGAGAGAGAGCATACACACTGGAATCCACACAGCTTCCATTTTTGCCTAACCCTTTCAGTTGCTAAGATAGTCAGAGCTTAACTTGTCTTTTGTTGCTTCGTGTATTTTTTTTTTCAGCAGGCGTTTGTATTTTATCTGTATTCTCTGAAGAAAAAAAATATATATATATATATATTTTTTTTTTGTATTGATCCTGTTTGTTTCCCCTGAGGATCATGACGCATTTTAACATTTTATTCTGGCTATCATTAGGCGATTATACTCAGCTTAGGAAGGCCCTCGAGCAGCCAAAGGGGTGAAAACTCAGTCAAGCCATTAGCTCACCCAGGAACAATCCGAGAAAATGTGGACAAATTATTTTGATTGCGTCAAATTGGCAATGTTCACAATTAAGGGAGCCCACCTCGCTTTTTTATCTTTCTCTCCCTCTCGCTTTGGCTTGTATCCATTCGGTCCCATTCAGCCTACTGTTTTAAGACTTTTACCCCCATCCAGGTGTCAATATTTTCCTGGTGAGCGGTAGCGAGCCAGCATATATATTTTTTGGTTTTGACAACAAGCTAAATGTGTACATTTTTCGATAGAAAAATTTCTCCGGCAAAGCCGGATTTCTCCATACAATGTTGGCCCGCTACCGATCGCCAGGAAGAAATCGACACCTGGATGGGGATAAATTTCTTAAAACAGTTGGCAGAATGGGGCCGAATGGATACAAACCAGAGAAAGAGAGAAAAGGAGA
Organism: Paralithodes platypus; assembly: GCA_032716605.1. Classification (NCBI taxonomy): domain Eukaryota; kingdom Metazoa; phylum Arthropoda; class Malacostraca; order Decapoda; family Lithodidae; genus Paralithodes; species Paralithodes platypus. Next base: position 6,272,147 of record CM064569.1, on the reverse strand, counting down.
GAAAGAGAAAGAAAGCAGGTGAACCCCCCCTTAACTTCATCAGCTTCAGAATAACAATGACCCCCCAACCCCGTCTCTCCCACCCTCAATTGATTGTATTTAATTAGAACATTCCCGGAGAGACCCTATATATTACCGGGGCCAATAGCTGTCGTACCGGAGACCTAATATTAGAGTTTACTGATAAGGTATTCATTCATTATATTATTCAATATTCTAATTATAGTTTTGTATTTTTATTATTATCATTATTAGGGGTTCGACCCCTACCGGGAACCCCTATTGTAATCATTAAACCTGGTTTTTCATCCAAATTCTTCTTACGCGCCGGTTTCGACGCAATAACTCCAGAACCGCTTTTTGGATCGGGATCAAACTTTCACAAGAGGTGCGTTTTTGTATTGGGCAACTTTTGATATGCTAAACATCCGGCATGGCGGCCAAATAGGTCCGTGGCAGCCGATTTCCCGAAAAACTTGACGCCTAAATACCGTCTCTCCCACTCACAGGAAACAACTGGGCTTTGGTATATGGACTCCCCTACTAATGCTCCGTAAATGTTATAGAGAAGGTGTTGCTTTTGCACGTGGGTTTTTTTCCGGCAACCTTGAAAAAAACTTGAATTCCACTTAAAATCCCACATCTTGAAAACTACGCTGATGATCAAAGCCATACTTGCGTAGTTGGGTGAGGCTCGCGATTCCGAACGTTTTGATACCAAAAGAATATAAATGGGTGGAATAGTTTGGCCGCAGCATTGAAAACTGTCTATTCTTAAATTACTTTAAAACCGCATTCGCTACCCACACAAAGTTTACCGTCTACAGTCTGTAGGCTTCCACGCATCCCCCACTTTTGCTTAATAACATAGTCTCTTTATTATTCAGATCTTTTTTTTTTTTTTATTTAACTCTCTCAAAACAGTTCGAGTCCCTACGAATTCCAGCAATTATTTAGCCAACCTACCTATACATACCTACCCTACCAAATAATAATGATAATTCAAATTTATTTTTGGTGAATGACAGAGTATTGGCTAAGGTTTTTAACAATTCCTCCCTTTGCCAAATGCTTTGTTTAATAACAATGATATGGACCTTTAAAGTTTTGGCAATTGCCTGTGTGACTTACCCTGCCCTTCCTTCCTACCTCCCTCCTCCCTCATATCTAGCAAATGTATCAACAACCACTCTAGTGAACTTTCGGTATTTAGTTTATTCAGCTTAATACTATTTATCCACATAAATAATTTTTGTGGATACAACCATAGACAGTGCTATTACATATTATTTGAACATGATGTCGAATTTAGCAGTTGCTGTTTACCTTGAACAGTAATGACAGAACCGAAAGCTTCTCTTGCCGTGTAGTACTCAAAGAAAGCAGGGTTACTTAAGCCGGCCCATACCGAACTGTTACCAAGTCAGAGATTCAGAGGTAACTTTCACAATGCATTATAACCCTAGACAGACACCAATATACCACTAAATCATACAAATATCACTACAAAAAAGATAGGAAAATATTATATTAATGTCCTAGGTATTTGAAATTATGCAAATGAGTAAAATCCATTATGATATAATGATAATGGGATTGATTAGTATCTGGCAACAGTGTTGCACTATAATTTTCTGAACGCATTTATCCCATTAATATACACATCTATCACTATTTAAATTTAATACAACCATACACAATGCTATTACATATTATTTGAACATAATATAGGATGGTCTGTCCTGTAAACCATTTTCTATATCTATTCACAAAAAATATAGGCCTAGCCTAGGCAGGGCTACCGGTAGGTACGAATTTATCAGTTCGAATTTTGATTGAGAGCGGGATTAGGCCTAGGCCTAGCCTAGGGCTTAACATGGGATACTGTTTGGGGGTTGGGAATAGGCTCAGGCTGCTTTAGGCCTAATTAGGTAAAAATAGTCAAATTGAGACAATTGCACAGCCAACATAGCCTAGGCCTATTAAGCAAATATTTTACCAATCTACAGTAGGCCTAGTCTATTCGCTGTAAGTAGGCAAGAAATCATGACCTATAACCTCTGTAACTAAAAACCAACTAGAGTGATCAAGCTAATATGTCTACCATTTGGGAAGAGTCAGTCAAGGAATAGCCTAGATGTGGAAATTTGCAGCCAAGTTGCTCTAGCCCTTTTTGAGATACAGAGGTTAGAGGTCATTGTTGATGCCCCCCCACCATGACATATTGTCACCATCTTATATATTGCCAGCAGGGGGCAAATAACCGAAAAAAATCGCCGTCAAAATAGACGCAAACTTAACCACAGCGATCGACACATGTAAACATGGCGGTGGCGGGGGAGGTGTCGGACGTTTGCAATAAAGTTCCCGTCTTTTTTTAATGCCATTGGATACAATAATATGTTAAGGGGGGCCCTCACCCCCCCCCCCCCCATGACATATTTTCATCATCACATATATTGCCAGCAGGGGGCAAATAACCGAAAATTGCCGTCAAAATAGACACCTTTATGAATAGGTTAGCCTTTAGGCTAGGCCTATTGGCAAGAGTTGCGTTATCGGGTGTATCACCTGACGGGTATAGGCTATCCTAGCGTTTACTAATTTATAGGCTACCCCTTTGAAAGGACATTAGCCGGGTAGGATGTAGTTACCGGGTGTATCGCCAGCCGTGTTTACACTACGTGAACGCGTAGTGGCGTCGGACGCTTGCCATCCTTTTCCTGTCTATTTAGACTGCCTTTGGATACAATAATATGTTGAGGTTGGGCTTTGCCCCCCTTCACCCCCCCACATGACATATTGTTATCATCATATATATTTCCAGCAGGGGGCAAATAACCAAAATAAATCGCCGTCAAAATAGACGCGAACTTAACAATGGCGATCGACAAATGTAAACATGACGGAGGCGGCAGACGTTTGCAATCATGTTCCCGTCTATTTTGAATGCCAATGGATACAATAATATGTTGAGGGGTGGCAAAGCCCCCCATGTCATGTCATCGTCATATTGCCAGCAGGGGGCAAATAACCGAAAAAATCACCGTCAAAATAGACGCGAAGTTAACCGCGGCGATCGCCCTATGTAAACATAACGACCGTACACCCGGAAACTACATCCATCCCCATTAGCCTAACCTAACAACCTTACCTAACCTATCCTAGTATTATGGGTGGGGGCTGCCGCCCCCTAGACCCAGTATGTTGGATACAAAACTAACCCTCACCTAACACCTAGTATATGTCCCTAGTACCTAGTATTTGGGATACAATACTAACCCTTACATAACACCTAGTATATGTCCCTAGTACCCAGTACGTGGGATACAAAACTAACCTTCACCTAGCATATGTCCCTCACTCAGTACCGTACACCTTCCACCCTCACTACCGTTCGTGAGTCCTCATACATCTTCATTATCACACGCACCAGCCACTCCTCTACGCCAAATTTTCTCCTAGCCTACTGCACAACTTCTTACTTTCAGTAGATATCTTTCCTGCAGCTGCCTGACTATGAAGTTGTCGATTGTGTCACGTCCTGTCATGAAACCAAACTGCATATCGTCGATAGAATGCTTTCCCTTATCATACCTTCAAAGACTCTCTCACACTCACAGACCTTCATGACTTGGCCAAGCATTTTCAGGCCTCTTATAGCAGTTGCAAGGGGAGCCTAACTCTGAAATCACTAGATAGTGCCTCCAGAACCATAAAAAAGAGGAGAGGGCTTAATTAACACACTTCCCCGTTGGACTCCGACGCGAAATGAAAACTCATCACTCAGTACCCTCACATAACACCTAGTATATATGTCCCTAGTACCCAGTACCCAGTACTTTGGATACAAAACTAACGTGGGATACGAAACTAACCTCCACCTAACACCTAGTATATGTCCCTAGTAACCAGTACGTGGGATATAAAGCTAACCCTCACCAAATATCTAGTATATGTCCCTCACTCAGCTGTACACCTTTCACCCTCTCTACCGTTCGTGAGTCCTCGTACATCTTCATTATCACATGCACTAGCCACTCCCCAATGCCAAGTTTTCTCCTAGCCTACTGCACAACTTCTCTGGCCACCTTATCAAAGGCCTTCTCCCGGTCTGCAAACACAACATCAGATCCCTATCTCTTAAGTACATACAGTATCTTTCCCTTATCATACCTTCTAAGACTCTCTCACAGACCTTCATGACTTAGTCAAGCATTTTCAGGACCCTTATAGCAGTTCCCAGGGGAGCCCAACTCTGAAATCACCAGATAGTGCCTCCAGAACCATAACAAAAAAAGAGGAAAGGGCTTCATTAACACAGAGCCCTGGTGGACTCCGACGCGAACTGAAAACTCCTCACTCAGTACCGGTACATCTTTCACCCTCACTGCCGTTTGTGAGTCCTCATACATCTTCATTATCACACAAATACCTTCATGACTTGGATTGTGCCGTGTCCTAGCATGAAACCAAACTGCATATCGTCAATATCATACCTTCAAAGACTTTCTCACAGACATTCATGACTTGATCAAGTATTCTCAGGCCCCTATAATTTTCCCTATCCAATGAGTCCCATTTGCTCTTATACAGTATATAATGTACTTTTGTGCCATTCATCAGAGATTACTTCCTCTCTGATGATGAAGTTAATTAGCTCATTGAACACACCTACTCCTTTCTCACCTGAGGCCTTAATCATCTCGGCTAGAATGCCAGAGCATCCTGCAGCTTTTCTGTCCTTCATTAAGTTATTGCACTGCTTACAAAAGCTGTCACAATCACAGGGAGGGGGGAGTATTGGCTTTTCGTTGCTAAGCTGCTCTATTCCATTCAAACTCCATGTTGAATAATCTTTCGTAGTGTACGGTATCTTCCAAGAATCTATAATTTCTTTGTCAACGGAAACAATTGTTCAAGTATATATTTTCCCTGTGAAACCAATTTAACTTCATAATGACAATTATATATATAAAGAAAAAACAATATATTTTACATAATTTATTGCATATCTTACTTATTTAAAAAGATATTCATTAAAATAGTTTAACCAGACCACTGAGTTCCCTCAAAACACTCTTATAGGGCTGGCCTGAAGGATTAGATCAAGATGGACAACCAATCAAGATATGATAGGTAGGGAAGGGCAAGAGGTGAACAAATCTAGGAAGGTGAAGATACGCAGACATGTCTCACCATTTCACCAATTCAGCCGCACCACATGAGTTCCACAGCAGAACTCTTATAGGGTAGGGCCGAAGGGTGAGTCAAGAACTGCTGCACTGCAGCACCAATTAAGAAGTGATCAAGGGCGAAGAATGAGAAATCAGGTCTAATGAAGAAATAAATCACACCGAGATACACACATAATACACCACTGAGGGGAATCGAGTCAGCTTGACCGCACCAGCGACCATAGACACAAATAAAGTCAGGAGCCAATAAACTAGCCAGGCCAGAGTGGCATATGATATAGGCCTTCCGGAGGAAAACCGAATTAGACAGAATAAGAATAGAAGGGGAAAAACATACAAAAAGGGGCATTCAAATTTCAATGGAAATTCACTATGATAACTGTAATATGTGGGAATAACTTTCACCTTCATATTTCCTAATCTCTTAGCATAAACATGATCAATTAGTGCCATTTTCAGTTGTTGGTTGTGTTACATGTTGAGAGTATCCACGCTTTTCCATTAAATTTGCAATAGAAGAGTTAGTTTGGATGTTTTCACAATGCAACCAATTGGGTATTTGTCTACTTCATTTAGCAAATTACTTAAATTTACTCTAAAATAATTAAGTCCATATGAAATAGGTCTGTATATAGGGACAGGTTTGTCCTATAGAAAAGTATAGCCAACACTGTTCTCTACCCACTAAAAGCTGAACCAGTGGAAGGTATTACCCGTGTTTGCATACCTTCCCTCAATATCAGTCAGGCTATATTTGGATGATAATTTGAACTCAATTTGACCTATCTCAGAATAGTAGTATGGGAATTTAATTATTTTCCTTATTGTGAAGGCAATCATTATTCTATAAAAACACTTACCCTAATAATACATGTACAAGGTTATTCTCTATATTTTAAGATTATACTCTTTATATAAAAGGCTTGCATGGCTGCATGATAAATGTTTTTCTTTGATTCACTCTTCTTGACTTTTTCTATATTGCAGGCCATGCTTTTGTTCCTCCTAATTCCTTTTCTATTATTTCCACTCCTCAAGTGAGGTACTGTAGAGGTGATTCTCTTGGTCCCATCTGTAGAGGTATTGTAAATGGTGGCCAGACACGCCCGTGGCAGCCTTTCACACCCAACCCGTCTTGTCCTATCTAATTTTATGTTGAAGTCTATTGTTCTTGATCCCACTATAGGACTTGGTAGCCTATTCCACATATCTACAACTCTGTTACTAAACGAATAGAGGCAGATCCCTTACACGCCCAGTTTCTCTCTGTCGCTCGTTTATTTGCACATCGGTACAAATGAAGCAGATCCCTTACACATGCAACTAAGATGAACATGTGAATCTGCAGACAAGTGGCCCACAAAAGGCAGATCCCTTTCACATCCAACCCATTTCGTCCATATACTTGAAATTCTTTATTGTTCTTGATCCCACTATAGCACTAGGTAGCCTATTTCACATATCTACGACTGTTACGAGAGGCAGATCCCTTACACAGCCAATCTCTCTCTCTCTCTCTCTTATTTGCACACTGGTACAAATGAGGCAGATCCCTTACACATGCTACCAAGATGAAAATGGGAGTCTGCAGAGAGCCAATTGGCCCACACACGGCAGATCCCTTTCACACCCAACCCATCTCGTCCTATCAAATTTTATGTTGAAGCTCTAGTGTTATTGATCCCACTGTAGCACTTGGTAGCCTATTCCACATATCTACAACTCTTTTACCAAGCGAATAGAGGCAGATCCTTTACACAACCAATCTCTTTCTCTCTCGCTCTTGTTTGTTTTGCACACCGGTACACATGAGGCAGATCCCTCACACATGCAACCAAGATGAAAATGGGAGTCTGCAGAGAGTCAAGTGGCCTACATAAGGCAGATCCCTTTCACACCCAACCTATCTCATAAAACGTTACCTGTTATTTACACTGCTTACTATACACCCATGTTATCATAATTATACCTGCAACCAAAACACAATTGTAAGAAATAGGAACATAGGAAAATGGGAGTCTGTAGAGAGCCAATTGGCCCACACAAGACAGATCCTTTTCACACCCAGCCCATCTCATAACAACTCTCTCTTATTTATCTGTCTTCCTTACATTTATGACATCCTAGTCTCTCTCTCTCTCTCTCTCACAAATGAGAACATAAGAAAACCGGAGTCTGCAGAGAGCCGATTGGCCCACACATGTCAGATCCCTTTCACACCCAACCCATCCCGCGCTCTCTCTCTCTCATATTTATCGCTATCTTCCTTACGTTTATGACATCCTATTCTTTCCTGCCATACTCTCTCTCTCACAAATGAGAACATAAACAAAATAAGAAAACGGGAGTCTGCAGAGAACCGATTGACCTACACATAGCAGGTCCCTTTCACGCCCAACCCATTTCGTTCTATCTAATTTCAAGTTGAAGCTCTATTGTTCTTGATCCCATTATAGCACTCGGTAGCCTATTCCACATATCTACAACTCTGTTACTAAACGAATAGAGGCAGGTCCCTTATACAGGCAATCTTTCCCTCTCTCGCTCTTGTTTGTTTGCACAATCTGTTCCTTCTGTAGTTTCTCCATGCCCGATAAGTTAAATGATCTTTTGATATCTGTGACACAACTTTTGTATCCAACACAATACCCTGCTTGCAAAATCCCTCGAACCCCGGACAACGTTGCTTGCAACTTTAATTATTATTATTATTAGTATTAGTATTTGTATTATTATTAATTGTATTATTATTATTATTATTAGTATTATAATTTTGAGTATTATTAGTATTAATATTATCTGTATTATTATAATTATTAAAAATATTCTTATTCTTATTATTCTTATTCTTATATTTATTTTCTTCATGAGAAAATAACACGATAATAAATATTTGAACGTTGCGAGAGAAAAAAACTTATGCATGTAAAGGAAGATTTACATGGTTAACGTACCGGTACATGCATGCATAACAAAAGTCTACAATATTAGATAATTATCGCGAATAGACTCGCAGCGTTATTATACATAATTTATTAGGGAAAGTGAAGCTCTATGGAATCCTTATAATATACTCACATAGATTCCGTTGTGGGAGAATAGTTTTGATAAGTTTTGTAACTCTATTTTGTCGATATAAATAGTCCCGCGCGTAAACAAACTCAGTCCCGCAATCTTGAGAGCTCTGCTACGGACGTGTTCAATATTTATAAAAAGTGTTCGAAATGGAGTACACTCGCTACGGTAAAGTGCTATGTTCTACAAAGATGTTACTGTATGTCTAATATATGAACCCACAGTAGCTGGCATGCAAGGGCTAGTGTTGTATCCCATGTACTGGGTCTAGGTTAGGTTAGGTTAGGTTGTTTGGTTAGGTTAATATACTAGGTCTCGGAAACAAGATTCGTAGTTGCGGTAGTAGGCTATTTACATCAAAACTATAGTTAACTATCAAAACTATTCTCCCACAGTGGAATCTATGCGAGTATATTATAAGGATTCCATAGAGCTTCACTTTCCCTAATAAATTATGTATAATAACGCTGAGAGTCTTTTCAAAAAAATTACCCAATATTATATTTATGTGGTAATGGTTAATTCTCAGCGGAAGTTACGAAGGGTCACACGCACACAAATACAGGCACAGGGAGTCAAACATGCTAGTCAATACACACACACACACACACACACCACACATACACAGTTTTTTACACACACACACACACAAACTTCATTGTACAGTCAGAAATCGCCTGAGACACCTGGATAGGGCCCTGATATTGGGAGCGTATTCTTTCTGGATGACAGCCCACACGTTTCGAACCAATAGATGTTTCACTCAGTCTGCCATGTAAAATTGTTGTGCTGTTATGCTACGATACGATTCATAATACATTATCTGATATACAAATGACAACAAATACCATTATTTGATATTCCCTCCTGTTTCTACATTAAACTCGGATAGCTATTAACAAATTTAGAATGTAAAAAAAAAAAAAAAAAACAACACTACCAGACCGCAGTGAATGGACATGTAGCTTTCGTTGTGTGTGTGTTTGAGATTCATCAGACGTCATCCATAGTAGTTATTATTAATCACATACCGGTACTGGCATATAATTCATAAATTTTATATCATGCTATTAACCTTGCTGCACTGTGTAAACATTGCAATGTATCAGATACTATAATACTAACATCGAAGCGGTATAGCCTATATAGCCATTGTTAAACTTAATATCACGATGCGATGTTTATATTATAGCCTTTATCCTTTATATTGTTTTACTAAATTAATACCGAATATACAGTATATATACCTATCAGCTTCCGAAGCTTAACTTAGTGTGGTATTACATAATACCCCTCATATATCACTACTGATAACTCATTGCCGTTTCACACCTGGATAATTATCGCGAATAGACTCGCAGCGTTATTATACATAATTTATTAGGGAAAGTGAAGCTCTATGGAATCCTTATAATATACTCACATAGATTCCGTTGTGGGAGAATAGTTTTGATAAGTTTTGTAACTCGATTTTGTCGATATAAATAGTCCCGCGCGTAAACAAACTCAGTCCCGCAATCTTGAGAGCTCTGCTACGGACGTGTTCATGTTTACAAAAAGTGTTCGGAATGGAGTACACTCGCTACGGTAAAGTGTTATGTTCTACAAAGATGTTACTGTATGTCTAATATATGAACCCACAGTAGCTGGCATGCAAGGGCTAGTGTTGTATCCCATGTACTGGGTCTAGGTTAGGTTAGGTTAGGTTGTTTGTTTAGGTTGTTTGGTTAGGTTATTATACTAGGTCTCGGAAACAAGATTCGTAGTTGCGGTAGTATTTACATCAAAATTATAGTTAACTATTAAAACTATTCTCCCACAGTGGAATCTATGTGAGTATATTATAAGGATTCCATAGAGCTTCACTTTCCCTAATAAATTATGTATAATAACGCTGCGAGTCTTTTAAAAAAAATTACCCAAGTATGCATTACGTGGTCACTGGGAACATGGAAATAAAGACAGCTCTCTGGGGGTGAGGAACGAGAGAGCGAACCTAAACTACCAAATGTCGTAACATCCTATGCAACAATTAAGGTTGGAACCCGAGCCATTCTCGTGGGGCAGCAATTTGGAAGTATTTATTTAAATTTGTAATTTCTTAAAACCTATGATAATATTCGTGTCCGTATTTACTGTAGATACGTAAGGGAATGTAATAAAGGTATTTTTGTCATTTGTAAATCCATAAATATATGAATGCGGATCATAGCATTGCAGCAGTACTATAATATTGCATGGCAGACTGAGTGAAGCATCTATTGGCTCGAAACGTGTGTTCATAGGTATGTGATAGTTAAAGTGGGCTCTCAGGGTTACAAGGTCCTCCCCGCTACAGAGGATAAGAGTGAGAGACTTGGACTTTGAAATGGTCGTGGAGGGGCCCCGAATTGGGGAGAATATGGGTCGAGTGCAGGAAGGTACCGGTACAATAAGATAACATATAAGGAAACTAGAATAAGATAGATTGTACACCATTTTGTAATTATCACTTAAATAAAAACGTTAAAGTGGGCTGTCGTCCAGAAACGATGCGCTCCACATGTCCGGGCCCAAGCAAAGTGTCTTAGAAATTGCGGTTTCTGACTGTACTTGACTTTGCATGATAATTTTCCTGTTTAGTTTGGCTTAGCATGCTTCAATATCAATTTAGTATGGGCCTAGAACACACACACACATTTACACACATAAACCGTTAATTATTATTATTATCATTATTATTATTATTATACACACACACATACACACACACACACACACACACACACACACACAGATGCAATTACAGCCATGGTAGAACATAGTTGTACGGTACAGATTAGCCACTATCCTGTTCTGAACGAGACAACAAATGCAATTAAGACAACCTGATACAACCAAATGCAATAACCCCCTCCCAGCAAAACACGGTCGCAACACGTACGGTACCGGTACGTGCATATATACCCGGCATTTTTCCTACCCATGACTATGGTATCTATTTATATTTGTTTCTATATCTATACTGGCTTTCACACACACACACACACACACACACACACACACACACACACACACACACACACACATCCCGTAGCCTAGTAGGTAGAGCTCTCGTCTCACACACGAGGGGTCGGGGGTTCAATCCCCGGCCGGGCGGAGACAAATTGGGCTTGTCTCCTTTCATGTGTTAGCCGCAGTTCACCTAGCTGTAAATAGGTACCTGGAATAAGTGGACGACGTTGTGACGTCCCATCTGGGGTTGGCAAAAATGGTAAAAGGCGAGATGGGTATCATATGGTTCACCTAAGCTGATGGCTACCTAAGCCTTCGGGCGAGACGGTACCGTCTATAGTGAGAATGGTACCATACAGATCCACCCTAAGCCTTCGTTTCCGATGTCGCCAAAAATACAGACTACACACACATCCACAGCTATTCCAACGATACATATAACACCTACACATATAGGAGGCGGGAAATAACGAGCATGCTCACTCCCGCAATACAACTAGAGTAAGTACAACTAGAGTAAGTACACACACACCCGAATGTATGTGTGCAGGAGGCTAGCCTACACTTTAAAACCCTCTTTCCCAAAGTGGTGGAACTCTTTAAGGTAAAGGTGGTTTGATATTTATTTGAGCACGTTTCTTACTATCTTTATTCTAGGCTCATATCGTTATTTTGAGGGTAAGTGTGGTGGAGTGGTCTTGTTACTGAGCTGATAATGCAAAAATTCCAAGCTCAAATCCCGATGGGTCAGGGGAAGATATTATTGGTATAAAATATGCGCTGTGCAGTACATTACCGGTAACACAACACAGGATGGGCAGAAATCGTAACCTCTAACCTCTAATAACTTAAAAATTAATTGAGTAATCGAGCTAATATTTCAATATTACCAAATAGGAAGACTTGGCTAGGGAATAGGTGTGGAGATTGACATCTCATTTGCTCTAGCCCTTTTTTTAGTTACTTAGGTTAGAGGTAACGATTTCTGCCCAACCTAGAATGAATGGACTAAATAGCTGTGTTGCAGAGGTAGAAACGTTCATCTTGGGTAGGCTATAGGGGCAACCCATGCAGAACGCCATGATAGGCCTAGGTTGCAGTAAAACTGCTGTATTTAATAAAACGAAACAACAAATATTGAAATATAACAACTACGGCTAATTTTGGAGACATCACCGATCATGTGGTACCGTACTATCTGACTTAAAGGGAGATGAGTCGTTTTTGGTAACCCATTAATGTATTTCTTTATTATTTTATTCGTTTCCTCCCTAGACCTCCACCAAGTTTAAAATATCCCCGCCCAAGACCTTCCTTCAAGATAAATTTGTAAATTTTTCCATATAAAAATGTTGTGGCCGGTTTCTCTTAAATTACAGGCTCGCTATCGCTAGCCGGGAAAATAACGACACATAAATAGTACGAAAGGTTTAGATATTGATTAAGAAATGGGGCGAAAAGTCTTAAAATCGCCAAGCTATAGTCTATTCGCTGTAAGTAGGTGCAAAAATTATGACCTCTAACCTCTGTAGCTCAAAAACGACTAGAGTAATCGAGCTAATATTCCTACCATTTGGGAAGAGCAAGTCAAGGAATAGATGTAGAAATAAACAGCCAATTTGCTCTAGCCCTTTTTGAGTTACAGAGGATAGAGGTCATGATTTCTCGCCTACTTACAGCGAATAAACTATAGTGGGCCAAAGGTAATACAGTTTAAAAGCTAATGGGGCTAAAAAGGAGGAAGAAGGGGGACCAGAAAAACGGCCCATCTCCCCTTAACCTGATGTCCACCCCCGCATATGCAGGGATGCCAGTGCTGAACGTTTTATATTGTTTATTTATCTTTTTATATATTCGTTTTTTTCTAATATATTTGAAATACATAGACATAAAGAAAAACAGTCACATATGTACTTTCTCTGCCCAATATATACATATACTGTATATAATTCTGATCCATGTAATGATGATAGGTGTGTCAGTAATGTCTTATGATTATGGTGGAGGCCAATGGCCCCCTCCCATACCCTCCATAAATTATCATGCCCCCCCCCCCCCTCAATAAATCTGTTCACATGTATTAAAGCAATTGTTGTGAATATATTAAATTATAGTACTGACACTAGACTATTTACATGAGGTTATATAATGAACAAGTAGGGCATCACTTGTTAATCGTTGGCGCACACTATAGTCTGTTTTTGTTTTCATCTCAGCTGATATTAAATTGAATCCCTTAGCATCTGTTTTCTCGATTCTTAATGTCATATTGTTGTCAAGTGTTTATCATTAGCAACATATTTCGCTACACAATCTTGGTAATAGCCTAGTAATCAAGATGGCGAGGTAGCAGTGGAAATAAACAGACTATAGTATTACCGGTAGTATTTGTTTTTACTGTTTATCAATTCTCTGATATTGCTTCATCCCCACAGTCTATTTACAAACACACACTCTCTTGACTCTGTGATGGATGTGATGGATGTGGTGCCAAGTTTTCCATCAATCAGTCAATCAAACTGCATGGGGCGGTCAGGGCATAGCCAGGGTACGGTATTGATCTGTGAGACGCCTCGTAACATTGGTTTTGACGAATTCCACTTTGACCATAGCTACAAATATTTGGAAATTGCGACATTTTAAAACGTCCTTTAGCAGACGAAGGGCTAATCTAACCTAATTACTATGGTTTTGTTTTTCTTTAGACAATGAATGGAGAAAGGAAGAACCAAGACAAATTAAATGGTTCATATAACTAAAGGCATTCTCCATTCATAAAATAATTGTATCAATTGGATTAAACTGTTGTAGATGGCAAATGTGTGGAAAGCAGGTCCAAGGAAGTTAATTTCAGAGAGTAGTAGTTCTGGGGATAGATTAATTTTGATAAGGGAAAGTTTTATATTGTGGAGGAGAGAGTGTATATTAATGGTCATTTCCAGCTGCCCTAGTACTGTGGGGAAAGATGTGGAGAGGTGGCACAATCATAGCAAGTAACACAGAACATTTGCTATGAAATATCTATAGAATAACGCAAAGGATGCAACATCTTTCCGTATGAATAACGGTCTTGCGTGATTGCAGGGTTACTGATTAATTTAATAGATATAAGTTTTATTTTGTCCAACTGCCTTAACCCTTAAAAAGAGGCTCACCACTTAAGTCGAGTTAAATAAAGCTGGACTATGTGGCGGCGCTCGACATAACTCGAGTGGCAATTTCAGCACGTAATGTGGCTGAGAGAGAGAGACAAGTGGTGGCAGGAGACTAGCGAGCGTATGACTGCTCCAGACCACCGCGGCGAACCTACTGACACAAATCTCAGCTCCCTCCTCCCTCTCTCACTCGCTACATACTCAATTATGTACCGAAAGTACCGAATTACCTGCTTTTTGCACTCGCGTTGCACGGTTATTGCAAGAAAACTATCCATCATACAAGGATCGTTATGGTGTCATTCGAAAGCTCTGTTTATGCCCTTTCAGGGATAGATACTTGTTTTACATTCTGGGTCTTATTTAGGCATGAAAATGATCACGTAAACAGCCCTATTTTGGCTAAAAACACCCCGCTGGGCGGTACACATAAATAAACCGCATAGGCCGCTCGTAAGGTGTTAATGTCTAATGTACCGGAGACTTCTTTTTAAATTTGTATTCTAGCTACATTTAGAAGATTTTGTGAAGCTTAACCCTTTGAGTACCAGCGACGTGTGTTATAATTACTTCTAGCTATATTAATACGATACCGTATTAAGCAGCTTAGGAAGGATCTGTGGTAGTTGAAAGAGTTTGTTAAGATAGTTTGAAGCCTTATTATTGCTTGAGGTCCTTCCTAAGCTGAATAATATCGCCTAATAGTCTCCAGAATGTAATGAAAAGGACGTCACCGGTACTGTACGGGTTGTTAAGAACGATCTGTGGTAGTATAAAGGATAAAGTGAGATATTTCGCACCTTGTTCATTGCTGGAGGCTCTTTTAAAACTGAACATAATCGTCTAATAGTAGCCAAAATAAGTTAAAAGGACGACACCGGTACTGGAAGGCTTAAAACAACCATTCCACATCAAATTCCACAGAGGTGAGTTGTATTCCATCTGAGAACGCACATGAATTAATATACCTTACTATGGCCAACTGCTCGTCAGTGAAGAATTGTCGAACCCTCTACAGGAGTTCCAGTTTATTAGAGGCACTTTTATCAATGGATCTAAGATAAGGAGTCCAGCTTAGGTTAGCCTTCAATGTTACACCGAGGATATCAATACTGGAGAAGTCGAAATATGGACTGCTACTGAAAAATGCTCGTGAACTCTTCGTTTTTCTTAATCAATTATATCCATATAGATTTATGTTCAGATCAAATCAGCCATTTATCTTTATAAATATTATGTATTTATTAATATATGGCTGATTTGAGCTAAACATCAATCTAAATGGATATGTTTGCATTTAAAAAATCGCAAGACCTCACGAACATTTGTCAGTGGCTGTACATGATTAACAATTATGTGGGAGTCAGAAATATTCTGTCTATTGGAAACTCTCGAAGTTTGTCCTAAAGAACTCGAGTGTGGAGTAAAACACAGCACACCTTACAGAGAGGCTAACTACACTGTACAGTTGCCCACATAAGTTTTGTTCTTCATCATGATCTTATGCATGAAGGTAAAATAGTATGAATGAATTATGAGTGTTTTTTTTTTTTCATTATCAGCTGACTAATCAGATGAAACTATCGGACCAGTACCGGTACACTCGTAATTCAATCCTGCGCATTAGATTTGCATGTACAAGATCACCAAGAGGAACAGTACTTGTGTGGCCAATTGTACATTATATGTATTAATAGAGGATAATATAGGTAATTAACCCAAATACGGTGAGCGTCCTCAAATGAGTCTGAACCCTACAAGGGCGAGTGTCCTCATATGAGCCAAGGCCTAAAAAAAAGAATGTGTGATTAAGTGAGATAATTCCCTTCCATCCCTCCTATCACTCCTCCACATGTGTCACCCCCCCCCTTCAATTATCACCTATTTATCCTCTTATCCATTGTTTATCGGTTTATTTTCTGCGGCAATATCTCCCACCCGGTGTGAAGGTCATCTGGGACGTATATAGAGAGCGTGGCAAGAGAGAGATAGCACTAGCGTAGAGTTGCCAAGTCCGCGACTTTTGGAGAGGATGTGCGACAAATGTCGAGGGGTTTCGCCTTGCGACTTTTTGGGCGACTTTGACTAGATGTGCGACTTTTTGGGCGATTTTTGTATATTTCGTATTTTCGGCATACAAATCAGTATTTTCGTTTACATTTTCATTAATTATTTATATATAAATGCGCCAATGGTATCAAAATCATGTCTATCTAATAAACATGAAATAAAGCCTACCATGATGAGGATGAAAATAGGTAGCCTACATAAACTAGCTGCTATAATTATAGTTGTGAGGCAGGGGACTATAGTATAGTCGAACAGGGGAAAATAATTTTTTTGTGCTATGTGGAATTGGTCGATATTGGCTTGTTCTCTGATCTGGCTTCTTAACACCTTATTAGCGGCCTAGGCGGTTTATTTATATGTACCGCCCAGCGGGGTGTTTTTAGCCAAAATAGGGCTGTTTACGTGATCATTTTCATGCCTAAATAAGACCCAGAACGTAAAACAAGTATCTATTCCTGAAAGGGCATAAACAGAGCTTTCGAATGACACCTTAACGATCCTTTTATGATGGCTACTTTTCTTGCAACAACCGTGCAACGCGAGTGCAAAAAGCATGTAATTAGGAACTTTCCCCATACAATTCCGTATATAGCGAGTGAGAGAGGGAGGGAGGAGGTGGGATTCGTGTCAGTAGGTTCGCCGCGGTGGTCTGGAGCAGTCATACGCTCGCTACTCTCCTGCCACCACTTGTCTCTCTCTCTCAGCAACATTACGTGCTGAAATTGCCACACGACCTATGTCGAGCGCCGCCACATAGTCCAGCTTTATTTAACTCGACTTATGTTGTGCGCCGACAGTTAAGGGTTAAGACCGTGGGCGGGACTATACAGCAATTAGCATGCACCCGTTAAAGGTTGGGGGGACTTAGGGAGGGTCCAGAATTCATATTAATTCAAAACAGTCCTAAATCCTACTTCAACGAGGGAGAGAGAGAGTTGCAAAGTATAGTTAATATCTCAATGACCTCGCTGGTCCATTTTGGGAGATGCTCGAAGTGGAAGGAAAGCTCGAGATTGCTTAGTGCAGCAGAGAGAGAAAAATAAGATGATACGAAAACAGGAGTCTGCAGAGAGCCTAATTTTACCATCATGACCTTTCACTCCCAACACATCTCGAGAGAGAGAGAGAGATTGAATAGGCTACATTTCGTTTTAGAAAATATATAAATATAGGTACCGGTAGGTCTATAGGTTAAGTATAATATGACCACTTGCAAGTTTCAGGCTACAAGGAAGTTGGAGTATATTCTAAAGCCTAAGTATCGATATCTGACAGAAATACAATAATAATGTAGATTTCTAATGGATGAAAAGCATGTTGAATTGGGTTTTATGTATTCATAGAAGCACTACAACCGCAATTTAGGTGATAATTCTGTTGATTATCAAAGTTTATGGCTCTAACTTCCTTATAGCTTGAAACTCGCAAGTGGTCAATTATAGCCCTGTCACCCATCAGACCCGGTTGGGCTCTGAGGCACCCATAACAAACGCGGCCCACGGACCCCGAAGGGCTCTGAGGCTCCGGCAGCTTGAAAGCTTGTAATCTTGTTTTGAAAGCCGTCTGTCCGACTCATATAAACACAGCCGGTATGCCCGACGCCGCGCACCTCCGAACACAAGAAGGAGAGGCGTCGTTTGTTTGTGTGTGACTGTATGTTGTTGTTTTAGTAGTGAAAAGTGGCTCATATGGCTGACATCGCCACAAAGTTCTCTCCACGGAAATCGTCATCACAACTGAACCAGTTGACTTAGAGAGCTCTACTCAATGCCATTCTACAGGTACGAAACACATCTATACTTGGGGATGCGCGGGAATGCGGAAGCTGTTAAAATAAAAAAGATACGGTAGCCTAGGCGAGATTTGTTTTTGGCCAAATCCCCCGGGTTTCGGGGAATATGTATAGAATACATAGGCTAGCCGAGGCAGGGAAAAAAAAAAAAAAAAAAAAAAGAGAGAGAGAGAGAGAGAGAGAGAGAGAGAGAGAGAGAGAGAGAGAGAGAGAGAGAGAGAGAGAGAGAGAGAGAGAGAGAGAGGAGAGAGAGAGAGAGAGAGAGAGAGAGAGAGAGAGAGAGAGAGAGAGAGAGAGAGAGAGAGAGAGAGAGAGAGAGAGAGAGAGAGCGCAAAATTACAATAATTTTTGTCAAGAAAAAGTGGTGTGAAAATGGTAAAAACACGAAGGGGTCGGGGGTACTTTCGACGGATTGGGCGAATTTTGGGTGACTTTTTGGATGGAATTGGGCGAGAAGAGCTCATGCGGACCTGGCAACTCTGCGTGACTAGCCGCCGCCACTAGCGAGACATTAGTATTACTGCATCAGTCTCGGTTCAGGCCTCGGGAGGGGAGGGTGTATGGCTCGCGCGCCTCTCACCTCATGACTGGATGGTCGGCAATAATTCGTATTTTTCACCCCCTAAATACTGTTCCTACATGTTTTATTGTTGTTATATGTTAATCTCTTCATATTAAATGTAAAATAGGCACATATGAATAAGTAATAACGAAAATTATCGTAAAATGACGAAATTCGTTGGGATTTACCCAGTCAAAAATTTCCTAATTTATTGGGCTCAACCATGTATTACATGTGTTTTATATTTTGTTTTTATGTTGGTGGTGTAATGGTTTAGGTGATTATGTTCTGGGTGTGGTGTCCCGAGTTCGAATCCTGGGAGGATCATATGCTTTCATTAATTTATTCAAGTACATTGGGGCTTGTAATGGAGGATTAATATGAAGAGCGGGGGTGTTCCTTAATATGCTTATCATGGCTAATATAACAATTTGACTTAGACTTTGACATTCCAAAAGGGTTTCGAACTCACATATCTTACTTTATATCAATTCGACCTATCTCTCTATATGCACTATAGGCTATTCAGTGTAAGTAGGCGAGAAATCATGACCTCTAACCTCTGAAACTAAAAAACGACTTGAATAATCGAGCTAATATTTCTACCATTTGGGAAGAGTCAGTCAAGAAATATATGTGGAAAATTTACAGGCAATTTGCTCCAGCCCTTTATGAGTTACAGAGGATAGAGGTAATGATATCTCGCCTACTTACACCGAATAGACTATAGCCTCTGCCTTTGTTCTGTGCCACTTCCCCCACTCTAACTTTCATGTTTATTTTTTGCATTTCATTTTTTCAGTATCGGTACGTTACATGTACTTTACAATGGTCCCTTTGTGTATGTGGCAGAGAGAGAGAGAGAGAGAGAGAGAGTACAAAGGAGTACAAAGGAAATCAAGCAACAACAGATCTAGTGACCCTTCTAGGTTGCTTGTCCTCCAAAACACTGAGGATCAAGTGTCCAAACAGTGGTTTAGAGTGGGTAAGGGAACATCGGAAAGGGAATTACTGCCCTGGAACTAGTGTCCGTGGCAGGATTAGGAAGTTAGTAGGGGACAGAGGGGTTAGTAACTGAGGGGGGGATAAAATAAAGTTATTCATTTACAAACGCAGTCAGTCGCGGGTTTGATGCGAGATAATTGTCTAGGCGGAGTTTAAATGAATCAACGGTGATGCAGTCTAAAACGTTTCGGGGAAGCCCATTCCACAAGTTGACAACTCGATTGAAGAAGAAATTCTTAGATTCGTGTGAGTTAAAAGATTTACCAATAATTTTGCAACCGTTTCCCCGCGTGTAATTAGATTGGTCGATAGTGAAGTACTTACTACAGTTCATATTGTCGATGCCTTTGATGATTTTGAACACTTGAATTAAGTCACCTCTTAATCTGCGCTGGGTTAAAGGAAATAGATTTAATTCTCTAAGACGCTCTTCGTATGGTTTGTTCTTTAGGCTAGGTATCATTTTGGTAACTCTACGTTGAACTCGTTCTAGCTTGTTTATATCTTTTTGGTAATAAGGGCACCAGGATTGAACGCAGTATTCCAGAAGAGGGCGGACTAAGGAATTGTAAAGGGTTAGGATAACTTCTTTGGATTTATGCTCAAATGACCTGCCTATAAAGCCAATTATTTTGTTTGCCTTCTTAACAACTTCTGAACATTGTTGACTCGGTTTTAGGTTACTCGATATTGTTACTCCCAGATCGGTTTCTCTGTATACATTCTTAAGCTGAGTGCCATTCATCGAATAGTTTGCTTTCTCATTTAGGTATCCGATATGTAGTACTTTACATTTATCCGCATTGAAACTCATTTGCCAAATTTGGGCCCAACATGACAATTTATCTAGATTGTGTTGCATATCGTCAACTTGTTCTTTTGAGAGTACGCTATTTTCAATTTTTGTATCGTCAGCAAATTTTGAGATTGTACAGGTGAGACCCTCATCTATGTCGTTGATGTAAATTAGAAAGAGAATTGGTCCTAGTACCGATCCCTGGGGTACCCCGCTACTTACATTGGTCCATTTAGATGCCTTACCGTTTATGACTACTTTTTGCTTTCTGTCGCTGAGCCAATTTTCTATCCATTTCAACACACCGTCTTGTATTCCATGCGCTTTTAGTTTTAGCAGTAAACGTTTGTGGGGAACTTTGTCAAAGGCCTTTTGAAAATCAAGGTATATAATATCTACAGCTTTACTCTCATCGTAGAGGTTGAGGATATCGTGGAAGAAGTCTAAGAGGTTTGTTAAACAGGAACGTTTTTTACGAAAGCCGTGTTGAGTATCTTTAAGTATGTTATTTTCCTCGAAGTGATTTACGAGTCTGTCTTGTATGACCGTTTCTAGCATTTTACATACAACTGAGGTTAAGCTAATTGGACGATAGTTACTGGGTAGGGATTTGCTGCCTATTTTGAATATCGGTGTTACGTTGGCTAGTTTCCACTGATCGGGCATAGTTCCAGACTGCAAGGATTTATTGAATAGTAATGTCAGTGGTTTGGAGAGCTCATCCTTAGCTTCCTTTAGAACTCTAGGCGAGATTGTATCAGGTCCAGGCGTTTTATTTACCTTGAGTTTATCTAAACAATTCAATACTTCTCTCTCTGTAACGGTGATATTGCTTAGAACATCTGAATTATCAATCTGAATCGGCGATGGTGTAGGGATATCACTGAGGTCTTCTGTTGTAAAAACTGATGCAAAGAAGGTATTGAGGGCATTACTCATTTGTACTTCGTCTTTGGTGTATTCTCCATTTTCATCGACTAACGGTCCAACAGTTGAAGTAACTACTTTTTTCTTTCTGATATAACTATAGAATTCTTTCGGGTTTGTTTTACTTTGATTCGCAATATGTAACTCTAAGGTCTTTTTCCTTTGCTTAATTAACTTTTTGGCTTTGCGTCGTAGCTCTACAAATTTCAGCCGTTCTTCGTCATTTTGAGAGGATTTTAATCTATCATTAGCAAATTTTTTAGCAAGCAGGCAGTTTGAAATATTTTTATTCCACCATTTGGGCTTATTATTATGGCCTGGACGCCGTATTTTCGATGGTATGCAGTCTTGCACTGCTTTTAGGTAAGTGGCTTCGAATAACTTCCAAGATGTATTTATGTCGTTATTGTGAATTAAAAAGCTCCAGTCAGTTTCTTTAAACATAGCTCTAAGTTTATGGAAGTTTGCTTTCTTGAAATTAGGGACTTTTTCGATGCTACTATTTGGTTCGTTACTAGTAAACTTTAAAGTGAAAGTTATCGTACGATGGTCGCTGTTACTGAATTCATCACCAACATTCAAATTCTCTATTAATTCTTCTTTTGTTGCAAGTACAATGTCAAGAACGTTATTACCACGGGTTGGCGTTCGAACAAATTGATAAAGCGAACTCTCTTGCAAGTTCGTATACAAGTCATGTCCGGAGTGTGAAGTAAGAGTATCGCCCCACTTGGTCACAGGTAAATTAAAGTCGCCAAAAATTACGGTATCTTGTGAGTTACTTACATCTGCAATTTGTTCGTAAATTTCTCGGTCAGTTTGCACTGATTGAGCTGGAGGTCTGTATATTAATGCAAGTATTATTTTTGTACCTTTATTATTCTTTATTAGCACAAAAGATGCGTCGACGTTCACAATTTGAGGTCTTGACAAGAGGGTAGGGTTAAGACTTTCTTTGATATAAAGTAAAACGCCACCTCCATTTCGATTTATTCGGCTTTTCTCAAACATTACATAACCGGGAAGTGAATACTCTGCTAAAAAGTCTCTATCTTCTGTATTGAGCCAAGATTCTGTTATGCCAATCACATCATAATTTTCTGTAAACACTAGCTCCTCTAAATCTAAAAATGTATTGCGTATGCTACGAGCGTTTGCATAGAACACCTTTAAATTTGTTATTTTAGAACTCACGGAACGCTCTTTAAAAATATTTTTGGTTCTTGTCGGATCTACATTTATGTTCATGGCTGTCCTCGGTCCTCGCTGTCTTCGGTCCTTATCGCTGGTGGTCCTCGGTTGCCTCTGTTTTTTTCTTGGCGTTGGATGATTTATGTCACTGCTGCTTCTTCTCGGATGGCGTTTTTTTGATCCATGGCTGCGGACTGCTTCGTGTAGGAGACGACCCATGCGTGCTGAACCCACAGGGTTTAGATGAGTGCCATCCTTGCGGAACAGAGTAGGCTGGTTGTAGAAGTTGTCCCAGAGGTTGATGAATTCAACTTCTTCCCTCAGACACAAATATTTTAGTCGGCTATTTGTGCTGAAGGCCTTGTCGTAGAATTTGTCAGGTGCGTCGATCTTGGGGAGAATGCCTGAGATGATGATATTCCTTGACTTGTTTTTGTAGTGCTGGATCATCTTGCGATATTTCTCCATCAACTCTTCGGATCTGGTGCGCATGACGTCATTTGAACCAGCATGGATGACAAAAAGGGTATTTTCATTTGCATCCTTTGTGGTATCTTCGAAGGCTTCCACAATGTCATCCAGTCCAGCTCCTGGGATGCAAAATCTTTTTCGTTGATTTGGGACTCTGTCGCAGAACTCTTCGACCTGTCCTCGTAGGATGGAATCCCCAACAAGCCTGGTCTCCTCTGGTTCGTCTTCCATCTCTACCAATATCTCAAATCTGTTTGACATTGTGACTGGTAGATGAGACCTTTTCTGCGTTGGCCGTGCACCGTTCCTCACTGGTGTAAATCCGGAAACCTGTGGTGGCGGGACTCTACGTACAGGTCGGGGAGAGGAGTGGTTAGAACGGGGGCGAGGGGTTGGTACTGTTCGTGCTAGCAGGCTTCTTGCACGAGGAGTGGGGGAGAGACTAAGGTGAACAGGGCGGCTGTCCTGGTTTGATGTCGGCTCAGGTTCGTCAGAAGCATCTGCTGCAGTGTCTACTGCAGGTGTTGGATTGTTGGCAGATGACGTTGGGGCGGTGGTGGATGCTGGAGTTGAAACAATTGGAGTTAGTGATACTCCAACGTTGAGTGTTACAAACTCTTGGAGTGATTCCAGCTTCCTGGTGAGGGCGTTGATCTTGTTGTGGGCTTCATCCAATTTTGCTGTCAAATCCTCTCGTTGCTGGCAGAGTCGGCAGACTTGTGGATCGACAGGAGCAAACATCGAAGCACCAAACCTACCGGCGCAGTTCGTACAGGCACGAGGCATGGTGACGATCACTTTCTTCAGATCACTTCACTCACTTAAAAGCACTTAACTCACTTTATAAACACTAAACTCACTTTAAAAACACTTCACTCCCTTCAGGTCGCTTCACTTACTTAAATAGGCCTAACCGAAAACAAAAATGTTGAAATACACACAAATAGGTTATCAGCGGTGATAGCCTAACCGAAAATTAAAACAAAACTAAATTAAATTTGAATACGCAGTGATAGCCGAACCGAAAACAATTTTATGTTTATTTAAACAGAAATAGGCCACCAGGGGTTATAGCCTATCCTAACCGGAAACAAAAATTATGAAATACCGGTAAGCAGAAATAGGCCACCAGCGGTGATAGCCTAACTGAAAATGTAAAAATTGAAGTACGCAGAAATAGGCCACCAGGGATGATAGACTAGACTAACCGAAAACAAAAATAACTGAAAACAAAAATTATGAAATACCGGTACGCAGAAATAGGCCACCAGCGGTGATAGCCTAGACTAACCGAAAACAAAAATAACCGTAAACAAAAATTATGAAATACCGGTACGCAGAAATAGGCCACCAGCGGTGATAGCCTAACTGAAAATTTAAAATTGAAGTACGCAGAAATAGGCCACCAGGGATGATAGCCTAGACTAACCGAAAACAAAAATAACCGAAAACAAAAATTATGAAATACCGGTACGCAGAAATAGGCCACCAGCGGTGATAGCCTAACTGAAAATTTAAAAATTGAAGTACCGAGAGAGAGAGAAGAGAGAAGAGAGAGAGAAGGGGGGGGGGGTATAGGGTAACTATTTTGTGCTTGATAATTCGAGACAACTTTATTAAGGGGGTACTACTCGTCTTTTCTGAACCCACTTCTCCCTCATGTTTAGCATATTAGTTTTGAGGTTTTAAGACATTTGTTTGGCGATTTTGAGACCTTTCGCTTCAATTTATTATACATTTTAAGACTTTTCGTGCCCTTTAGGTGTCGATTATTTTCCTGGCGAGCAATAGCGAGCCTCTAATTTTAGAAGGAACCGGAATTTGTCAGGGACATTTTTCTGCCGAAAAATGTACAAATTTATCTTGATAGGGGGTCTAGGGGATGTTTTTCTAAGCTTTATGGAGGTCTAGTGAGGAAACTAAAATAAAAAAAAAAAAAAAAAATAAATAAATAAATATATAGACCAAAAACCAAGCACTACCCCCCTTAACCCGGCAAGCGCGATAGGCCTCACGGAAGGCTTCCTATAGGGAACGCGATAGGCCTCACGGAAGCAGGACCATAAAAAAAGCCTTCCATAAAAAAAAAGGGCCTATCAAAACAAAGGAATTTGTCTCTAGGTGAGATCATTCCCCTCCAGTACTCATCCATGTAAATCTCACCACCCCCTCCCCTCCTTCCCACCT
Source organism: Paralithodes platypus (assembly GCA_032716605.1). Lineage (NCBI taxonomy): Eukaryota > Metazoa > Arthropoda > Malacostraca > Decapoda > Lithodidae > Paralithodes > Paralithodes platypus. The sequence goes on along the minus strand of CM064569.1, from coordinate 6,246,724 downwards.
TATTCCCCCTCCTCCCCTCCTCAATTACCTATTTTCCTCTTATTATCATCATTTATCGGTTATTTTTCTCCCGCGATAATGTAGCACAAGTGGGTTGCATAAAAGATCGTTATGCAACACCCAGACACCGGCACACACCGCCCCGCTCGTCTCAGTGCTTTTCCCACTTATTTTAGCACTCTTGAAGGTTCATATATCATATATGTAAAATAAAAGCATACCGAAAACAAATAATGGTTTATATTGTAAATATAACGAATTCTGTCAGAATCCAGGGCTAGAAATGCACAAATAACTACCCTAGCACCTAGGTCTATATCGCGCTTGTCAGGTTAATATCAAGAAGAAATATAGTACGGTAGTTTATGGGCTAACAATTATGTATGGTATATCGTGAATTTGTTTAATTTGCTAATATTTACCTTTGTTAACCCTTTGAGTACCAGCGACGCGTGGTATGTCTTCTTCTAGGTATATTTATACAATACTACGCAGCTTAGGAAGGATCTGTGGTAGTCAAAAGGGTTGGTTGGGATAGTTTGAAGTTGTATTATTGCTAGAGGTCCTTCCTAAGCTGAATAAAATGGTCTAATAGTTGCCAGAATGGTACTGCACCAACCGACTTTACTCTGTTACGACTGAGGTTGAAATATATCAGGGTTCTTATTCATTGGACTAGTAATGGTATAAATGCTACAACGGAAAGCGCTAGATTCAACCTCTGATGTATATTCCCAGTGAACAAAGAACACAAATACTCTCCAGAGTTCTATATGCAATAATAGGTTATTAAACTCTCAATAAATGTGCGTCTACTCTAGGCTTAATGTTATGTGAAAACAGCCTATTACTACCTATAACCGAAGGTGCTTGGTTATGGTATGTAAAGTAAGGTGGTAAGAGAAGTTACAGCTTACGTTACTTTAATCAATAAATGTCAGGCACTCCTGCATGAAAGAAAGTGCACTAAAGTCCTTCAACACCAACAAGGAATCTTCTTTAAATGTTAGATGCTATCAAGATGCTAGAATCGGAAATGGAACCCAAAAAGGCAGGCAGCGGAAGAATGCTCGTGCAGGCTATGCACACAAAAAGGCAGGAGATATAATGCAGTCGGAGCCAAGAATATCCTAAACGCCACAACAATAATAATAATCGCCACGACAATGCAGTATTCCTATCAACAAAAAGAGCCTAAGTCATTTGTGTCTCAATACATCAAACTAGGCTGCGAAATGCTTGTGTAATCATAAATGGGTATGCATAAAAAGAGTAATTGGTTTAATATACTTAATGTCTACTGTGACTGATAAAGTCTAGCTAGAGTCAATGATACGAGATACTGGTGCGCATGGCATGCCGCATAGCCTAGTGCAAATCTCAAGTCTGTGCGTCAAATATTACGTTATAATAAAGGGTAGCTCTCTTGAGAAACCTTAATACCGAAGTATTAAGCGTTCTCCTGGCGTACCTCAAAGACAAACAACGAGCTTAGAACAGTAGAGAATGGTATAGGCAAAAAGCCCTCATTCGTGCATGCTCTACTCTCAATGGCACACAGACTAGAACTTACCCAATCAACTCCAGTTCTCAGGTATGTCGTGCAGCTTTTAACTAAAGCCAGCATCCATCGGAAACGATACCTTATAGTATCAGACTCCTAGTCTAGCATTATCTAATCCAGCAGAACACTAATAATATAGGAAGCAATACTGAACAATATGAATGCCAACCAATGCTTCGTGATCAACTTATCTTAACAACTAACATACATGGGTTATATAAGACCTTAACACACAATACAACTGGCCAGCATGAAGCTGATTATGCAGAGTTAACCAGAGGGGGTATAATATTAATAAAAGGTGGTGAAAGATATGGAAAATGAGAGAGATAGGCAGAGGAAAAGGTTCTCAGGTGTGGAGAGGGACACAGATATCAAAGGGATAAGAGGGATGCGTTCTAGAAACCAGATCTGAGGGAGAAAGTAGCGAGAGAGCTGTATATATACTAGCACTAGTTCGAACCGCTTAGGAAAAGCGGTAACAAGTCCTCTAGCCAATGCTAAAGAAGCTAGCCAAACATGACATCACCAAGCATGGTAAAAAACTCCTCCAACGAATCCCCACGAGGCCAGCCAGCTATGATGTCATCGAGTATAGCAAAACACTGCGCGCCTCCCCACACACTGTTCTACTCTCTCTCTCTCTCTCTCTCTCAAATCCTATCATTACTACTTAATGATAAAACATATACTTTGCAATTAAATAGATAAAGCCTTGACATGGGTGAAAACAAAGAGCCTCTCTGGACTGCCCATGACACAAGCTTTCATATGAAATAAAGCACACAACAATAGATCAACTGTAGCCACATCCACTGCCCTGGCGATCCTAGCGAGTCACTGTAGGACAAGCCATGCGGTTCTAACGGAGTGGTTAACGTCACACCCCCCCCCAAGATTTTTCTCAGAGGCCCAAGGCTCACAAAAATCTGCTTGTTAGAACCCATGCTATATCTCTACTTCCCATCACCCAGCGGCAGTAAAATATCTGGCACCGTTCTCAACAAAACATTTTACAAAATTATAACCCTCCCCAACACAATAGGTTAAATCATATGTAGTTATGCTCCTCAAGAGCGAGCTTCTCTAGCCCAGCATTCTGAGAGGAGTGCAACTCAGAATTACTGCTATAACATACTGAGAAAAATCCAACTATCAAAGAAAGAGTTTTTATTTGATTTTTATGTTTTTAATTTGTTTATTTCGGCTGCACTATAGGGGCAAGCTTAGTTTTTTCTTCTATACCAAACGCTCAACTCCTGCCTTACGACCCAATACGCTGGGCTACAACCGCGAGCCAACAAGCACCAAGCGCAAAATTCTATTCAAACTAAAGCAGGATGCTACCCGTGTGTCAATCTACCCAGGATCATATACCCTTGAACGACCATCTGCAACCACGTTGTCACAACCGGCAATATGGCGTATGTCCAGGTTATATACCAGTAACCTTAGTGACCACCTGGTCAGCCTCATATTCCGATTGTGAAACTGGTCCAAGAACTTGAGAGGGTGATGATCTGGGTAAACTACAACGACCGGACCATAGGCTGGAACATAGACCTCGAAATGCCCCAGCGCAAGCACAACCGCCAGCAGCTCCTCCTCGACAACAGAGCAGCTCCCCTGGGCCGAATTGTACTTCTCCGAGCAGAAACTAACAGGATGCTCCAGCCCATCATTGTCCTCTTGCATAAGGACGGCACCAGCCCCCACACCACTAGCATCCGTTGCTAGTTGGAAAGGTAGGCTAAAGTCAGGGGCCCTGAGGATCGGGTGAGTGCACAACAGGTGTTTTACTACTCTAAACGCCTTCTCACACTCAGGCGCCCATTTGACTTTCTAATCCTTCCAGTTATCCTCCACCTGAGCTTGACTGTCCCGTTCTCCTTCTCCACCTTGACTGTTAAACGTCATCACAGGCACATTGAGAGGCTCAGGGGGGTGCCTCACATACTCCTTCATGAGATTAACGTGACATAACTGATTGCGCTTCCGTTTGTTTGGAGTGGCTACCAAGTAATCCAGGCCCGATAGCCTCTCAACCACCCTATAAGGACCAGTGTACTTCGCGGATAAGGGGTGACCTACAAGGGGCGGTAGAATCAACACCTCCTGACCCACGTGAAACTCCCTGAGTTTAACCTTGAGGTAGTACCTGTCCTTCATGAGGGCCTGAGAGCTAGTCAAATTACGGCCAGCCAACTCCAGACTGCGCAACATCCGTTCTCGACTGTCGAGGACATACTTGAGCATAGAACAAGGTTTTTCTGCGCCCTCCCATATTTCTTCAACCATATGGAGAGGCCCCCTGACACAGTGTCCAAAGACGAGCTCATTAGGGCTGAATCCCAAACTTTCCCCAGGTACCTCCCGTGCAGCAAATAAAACATATGGCAGGCCAAGATCCCAACCCTTCCCACTCTCAAAGCAACAACAACGAAGCACAGATTTTAAGGCTGAGTACCATCGCTCTAACACACCCTGGCTCTCCGGATGATACGCAGATGACACAACCGTAACAATCCCATGCTGCTGCACTTGAACAAAGAGGTTAGAAGTGATGTTGGATCCTTGGCCTGACTGAATCCCCTGCGGGTAACCATACCGGGAAAAATACACTAGCAAGCTTCGGACCACCGTCTTCGCTGACCCATTTCTCATAGGGTACGCGTCAGGATACCTTGTTGCTACATCTCCCGACTGTGCATCACTGTCCTCCTCCAACCCGACAGCACCGGTACCACATTCAAGAACCTCCGGGTCTTCTAATTGCAATTTACGAATGTCCGAAGGAGCAAGCTTATCTAAGTGTTTGCAAAACAACTCATGCCCCCCTCCTACATTGAATTTAGCCTCCCGTTGCTCTCTCTCTGTCTATCGTTGCTGTCTCTTCGTCTTTTTAAGCCCATCCTCTGCCTTCTCAGTAACAGTTAATGGGTCTTCTCCAGACTCGAAAATCGGTCCTAATAATGAGTCCCCGAGAATGTCCGTTGCTACTAAACTCTCAACCGCATCAACTTTCAACCTCTCTTGGTACCTTTCCTCCGCTTGTCTAAAGACTGTTGACCAGAATGCGACTCCCTGGATGTAAGAGATCTAGTGACAACACACGCCATAGGTTGCACCTGACACTTCTCAACCCACTCCTGCTCCTCCCTACTCACGTCGGCCGGCTTCTCGGCAACGACTAAGGGTGGAGCCTCAGAAGTAGGCCCCGCAAAGTCGTTGCCGAGAAGGAGGTCGACGCCCCGACAGGTAACTTTTCCACAATTCCTACATCCAGGTCACGAGTCACACCATCAACTTCCATCTTCATTCTTACAAGCGGGTATGACCTTGTTGCATTAACTCCTGAACCACAACCACCCGCGCCGTATTTACAGGTTTACCAGTGAAATTTCTCAACAGTGTTTGCGATGCCCCAGTGTCACGCAAAATTCTCAGCTCATGTCTTCTACCCCCCCACTCCACACAACCGAGTCCCCTGTGGTCACTAAAGGCATCATGGACAGGGAATAAGCCTTCCGGATCCTTCTGCACTGGCAGTGTATTTACCTCGGAAGAATTGCCTCTAACAAACTCCGATGTCCTCTTGAACACTCCAATGCCGTGAGCAAAAGACACGGCTGCCGTAGGAGGTCGACTAGGGCACTCATTTGCCTTATGACCCTCCTTGTGGCACTTAACCCTTAATTAGCGGCGAGCAACATAAGTCGAGTTAAATAAAGCTGGACTATGTGGCGGCGCTCGACATAACTCGAGTGGCAATTTCAGCACGTAATGTGGCTGAGAGAGAGAGACAAGTGGTGGCAGGAGACTAGCGAGCGTATGACTGCTCCAGACCACCGCGGCGAACCTACTGACACAAATCTCAACTCCCTCCTCCCTCTCTCACTCGCTACATACTCAATTATGTACCGAAAGTACCGAATTACCTGCTTTTTGCACTCGCGTTGCACGGTTATTGCAAGAAAACTATCCATCATACAAGGATCGTTATGGTGTCATTCGAAAGCTCTGTTTATGCCCTTTCAGGGATAGGTACTTGTTTTACGTTCTGGGTCTTATTTAGGCATGAAAATGATCACGTAAACAGCCCTATTTTGGCTAATAACACCCCGCTGTGCGGTACACATAAATAAACCGCATAGGCCGCTCGTAAGGTGTTAAAACACATAAATTTCGGTTTCGGCTTATACTGTGATGTAAAAAGCCCCTGACTTTTCTCATACGGCGTGGTGTTAGGTTTGGATTCAGTTTTAGTTTCATTGCTCTTTTGTTTAAATGTGTCATTGCTACGGGGAGGGGGAGGATAACGGTCCCTAGCACTTGCATCGTACTTCTGTGAGGACCCGCAACCCCGAATCAACGACAGCCGTCGATCAGCCATTTCTGCTGCTTCGACTAGAGTTCTTGGGTTTTTCTCCTTTAAGTTCAAAGTTAGATCACCGCCCGTTCTCTTAAAGAACTGCTCCAACATCATTAACTGCTTAAGTCCATCAAATGTTGTTACCCTCTCAGATCGGAGCCAGTTCCCCATAGCATCAACAAGTCCCGGGCGTGTTCCAAAAAGGTGCTATCTCTTCCCTTAGTTACACCCCGGAACTTCAAACGGTACGTTTCTGGTTGCAGTTCGTAAGCCCTCAGGACAGCCTCCTGGAGATCCTCATACACAATACATGACTCCAAAGGTAACGCATCGTAGGCTTTAAGACCCTTGCCTATTAATCTAGAGGATACAAGTGCTGCCCATTTATTCTCTGGCCACTGGTGTTCCTGGCACTTCTTCTCAAAGCGTGCGAAAAATTCTGTTACCCCACTCTCATCAAACACCGGAACCAGTTTCAATAAATGCGAGAGAGATTGATTATGAGCACGGTTACCAGCCCCAAGTCGCTGTCCCGTTGTCTCTACTCGCGACTTCTCTACGTCCATGTCGGCACAGTACCTAGTCGACTCAGCTTGGATTTTTGCTAGCTCTATTTGCTGCTGATACTGAAGCTTAGCTAATTCGAGCTGAAGCAATAATTCTGGAGTTAACCCTTGAGGAGGTGAAGGTGCTACAATGTTTGAAATTACCGGTGGTCCCCCCAGGGGCAACCCACCCTGCCAGTCACCACCCAACTGTGGACGCGTACTCGGGGTCGGCAAACTACTGGGATGGCTGGGAGTCGAGTGTAGGGGAAGCATGGCCGAAGGGCTCTGAGCACTCAACCCATCTCGCTCACCAGTCACCCTGCCCAGTACACACGTTATCAAGTTATCCCTGGTCATGCTGCTAGTACCCGCATGACCGATAGCTGTGGCCAGACATTGAAGACCGTACCGATCCATACCCTCCAACCGCTCGGCAGTAACAGGCCATTGCAAAAATATCCTAGCATCCTCCTTACAGTTCATCTGATTAACCCTTTCATCCTGCTGCTGTTCCTCAGTTTCGACATTACGTACTGTGTCTCCATTCTCCTCTGATCCGGTATAAGACATGATGCTCACAAAAATGTCCCACCTCAATATACACACAGAAATTCTCGGAAATACTCAAGGGCTATACTATGTTGCAAAAAAAATTATTCTTGCTGATCCCCGCAAAATATTCCCCAAAACAACAAATGTTCCCTGCTAATAAATGTAGGTTCACCAAATCCTAGGTAAGGTCGCCATTTGTTACGACTGAGGTTTAAATATATCAGGGTTCTTATTCATTGGACTAGTAATGGCATAAATGCTACAACGGAAAGCGCTAGATCCAACCTCTGATGTATATTCCCAGTGAACAAAGAACACAAATACTCTCCAGAGTTCTATATGCAATAATAGGTTATTAAACTCTCAATAAATGTGCGTCTACTCTAGGCTTAATGTTATGTGAAAACAGCCTATTACTCTCTATAACCGAAGGTGCTTGGTTATGGTATGCAAAGTAAGGTGGTAAGAGAAGTTACAGCTTACGTTACTTTAATCAATAAATGTCAGGCACTCCTGCATGAAAGAAAGTGCACTAAAGTCCTTCAACACCAACAAGGAATCTTCTTTAAATGTTAGATGCTTTCAAGATGCTCGAATCGGAAATGGAACCCAAAAAGGCAGGCAGCGGAACAATGCTCGTGCAGGCTATGCACATAAAAAGGCAGGAGATATAATGCAGTCGGAGCCAAGAATATCCTAAACGCCACAACAATAATAATAATCGCCACGATAATGCAGTATTCCTATCAACAAAAAGAGCCTAAGTCATTTGTGTCTCAATACATCAAACTAGGCTGCGAAATGCTTGTGTAATCATAAACGGGTATGCATGAAAAGAGTAATTGGTTTAATATACTTAATGTCTACTGTGACTGATAAAGTTTAGCTAGAGTCAATGATACGAGATACTGGTGCGCATGGCATGCCGCATAGCCTAGTGCAAATCTCAAGTCTGTGCGTCAAATATTACGTTATAATAAAGGGTAGCTCTCTTGAGAAACCTTAATTCCGAAGTATTAAGCGTTCTCCTGGCGTACCTCAAAGACAAACAACGAGCTTAGAACAGTGGAGAATGGTACAGGCAAAAAGCCCTCATTCGTGCATGCTCTACTCTCAATGGCACACAGACTAGAACTTACCCAATCAACTCCAGTTCTCAGGTATGTCGTGCAGCTTTTAACTAAAGCCAGCATCCATCGGAAACAATACCTTATAGTATCAGACTCCTAGTCTAGCATTATCAAATCCAGCAGAACACTAATAATTATAGGAAGCAGTACTGAACAATATGAATGCCAACCAATGCTTCGTGATCAACTTATCTTAACAACTAACATACATGGGTTATATAAGACCTTAACGCACAATACAACTGGCCAGCATGAAGCTGATTATGCAGAGTTAACCAGAGGGGTATAATATTAATAAAAGGTGGTGAAAGATATGGAAAATGAGAGAGATAGGCAGAGGTAAAGGTTCTCAGGTGCGGAGAGGGGGACAGATATCAAAGGGATAAGGGGGATGCGTTCTAGAAACCAGATCTGAGGGAGAAAGTAGCGAGAGAGCTGTATATATACTAGCACTAGTTCGAACCGCGTAGGAAAAGCGGTAACAAGTCCTCTAGCCAATGCTAAAGAAGCTAGCCAAACATGACGTCACCAAGCATGGTAAAAAACTCCTCCAACGAATCCCCACGAGGCCAGCCAGCTATGACGTCATCGAGTATAGCAAAACACTGCGCGCCTCCCCACACACTGTTCTACTCTCTCTCTCTCTCTCTCTCTCTCAAATCCTATCATTACTACTTAATGATAAAACATATACTTTGCAATTAAATAGATAAAGCCTTGACATGGGTGAAAACAAAGAGCCTTTCTGGACTGCCCATGACACGAGCTTTCATATGAAATAAAGCACACAACAATACATCAACTGTAGCCACATCCACTGCCCTGGCGATCCTAGCGAGTCACTGTAGGACAAGCCATGCGGTTCTAACGGAGTGGTTAACGTCACAACTCCTAAACTCAATTAATGAAATCAACAAATACATGTGGCAGTCCAGGGACTCGAACCTAGGATGCTCACACCGAAATTCAGTGCATTTATCCATTGCGCTACGAACACAGTTAAATAAAGGTGGACAAGCCTACGATTTATTATGCAGTTTCGAATCCTGCATATCAATCTAAGCATGTACACCCATTCCAATTTCAGAGAGAGAGAGAGAGACTTGAGGAGGGGTGTTAAGACGGGAAAATAAGCAGTAAAAACAGATTGGCGAACCTTTTCGCCTTCCCTGTTGTTTTAATGTGTGTTGGTGTGTATTTTGTGTGTGTGTGTGTGTGTGTGTGTGTGTGTGAGTACAAAGGAAAACAAGCAACACCAGGTCATGCGACCCCTCGAGGCTACTAGCCCTCCAAAACACTGCTGTTCCAAGTGTTGCAACAGTATTTCAGAGAGAATGTGGGAAATATGTGAGAAGGAAGTGCTGCCCTGGGGCTTAGTCCATGGCACGGGAAATAATATTAAGATCTATTTTGTTATTGAACGAACACTTCTAAAGAAAATATTTATTCAAATACAAATGCAGTGAACCTTGGATTCAGGGCAAGGTACTTGTCTAGGTGAACTTTGAAAGAATCAACGGTGTTGCAGTCTATGACATCTCGGGGAAGCCCATTCCACAAATTGATGACTCGATTGAAGAAGACATTCTTGGATTCGTTAGAGTTGAATTATTTAGTAGCCGTTTCCCCGCGTGTAGTTTGATCAGTCATGAACTCGTTCCAATTTGGGTTTAAGTTGCTGGATATTGTTACTCCTAAATCGGTTTCTCTGTCTATACTCTTTAGCTGGATGCCATTCATCAAGTAGTCTGCTTTTTCATTGCGGTATCCGATATTAAGTACTTTACACTTATCTATATTGAAAAACATATGCCAGATTTAAGCCCATTGTGAAAGTTTGTTTAGATTGTTTTGCATATTTTCAACATGTTCATTTGGCAGTACGGTATTTTCGATGTTTGTGTCATCTGCAAACTTTGAGATTGTAGTGGCGAGACCCTCATCTATGTCGTTAATGTAAATTAGGACAAGGATTGGCCCCAGCACTGATCCTTGAGGTACACCACTAGTTACATTGGTCTGCGTTGATGTTTCCCCATAATTACCGACCCAGCCACTCACACAGTCACACAGTCAGTAACCCACATCAGTCAACTCTATAGTGTACCCAGTCACTACACAGTCAGTAACCCACCCAGTTAACTCTATAGTGTACCCAGTCACTCACACAGTCAGTAACCCACTCGGTTAACTCTATAGTGTACCCAGTCAGTAACCCACTCAGTTAACCCTTTAGTGTACCAAGTCAGTCACACAGTCAGACAGTCAGTAACCCCTTCACTTAACCCTTTAGTGTACCCAGTCAGTCACACAGTCAGACAGTCAGTAACCCACTCACTTAACCCTTAAATACACACAGTCACTCACACAGTCAGTAACCCACTCACTATAACCCACTCAGTTAACCCTATAGTTTTCTCAGTCATTCACACAGTCCACAAAGTCAGTAAGCCACTCAGTCAACTATGTAGTGTACCCAGTCAATCACACAGTCAGTAACCCACTCAGTTAACCCTTTATTGTACCCAGTCACTCACAGTCAGTAACCCACTCACTTAACCCAACCCACTCACTTAACCCCTTAGTGTACCCAATCACTCACAGTCACACAGTCAGTAACCCACTCACTTAACCCTTTAGTGCACCCAGTCACTCACACAGTCACACAGTCAGTAACCCACTCAGTTAACCCTTTAGTGCACCCAGTCACTCACACAGTCAGACAGTCAGTAACCCACTCAGTTAACCCTTTAGTGCACCCACTCACTCACTCACTCACTCACACAACCAGACGTCTAGACATCCACTCAAATATTCCGTCAGCCATCGCACCACTTGAGGTGGATGAGCGTATTTATTTGCTCATTTGTGTATCATTTTATTATTGTTTTAGCTTCCTCCCCTGACCTCCATCAAACTTAAAAATGCACTATCCTAAAACCCTCCTTCAAGATAAATGTGTACATATTTCGATATAAAAATGTCCCGACCGAAGGCCGGTTCCTCCTAAATTTCAGACTCGCTATCGCTCGCTAGAAAAAAAAGACACCTAAATGACAAGAAAAGTCTTAAAATTGACCAACAAATGTGACGAAAGGTCTTAAAATCGCCAAACTAATGGACTGAACGTCTTATAATCTGAAAACTAATGAGGATAAGCATGAGGAAGAAGGGGGACCAGAAAAACGACCCAAATCCCCTTTACTCAAAATCCATGTTGACCTCGCTGCTTTCAAGTGTCATTAATTAATAATAATAATAATAATAATAATAATCTTCTGGTTGCTTATATAGCGCCCGTCTCTCCTCCTTCGAGGATTCGCAAGCGCTTGGTCTACCAGAGACCATTACCCATCCCCCTTGCTCATGGGGAGATGGTAACCGCCGGCTGTATCCCAGAAAAACTTTTCAATCTGAGCGGGGATTGAACGCGAGACCTTAAAGGTGGGAATCAGGCACGCTATCAACTGAGCCAGCCGGACGGCTGGCTATATGCTATAGGCTATATGCTATACGTTTGAGTATTTGTGTATGTGAGTATGTGTGTGTGTGTGTTACTCAGTTACTTGTTCGTCAAGGGGAATCCACGCAATGAGAGCTAAGCTCATTATTATCGCGCCTCCTTAACTGGGAATGTATTGCGTGAAATGCATGTTAAGTGTTTTATGTACTGTTGGAATGGCTGTGGATGTGTGTGTAGTCTGTATTTTAGCCAATTGGCGACAACGGAAACGAAGGCTTAGGGTGGATCTGTATGGTACCATTCTCACTATAGAGTATAGACGGTACCGTCTCGCCCGAAGGCTTAGGTAGCCATCAGCTTAGGTGAACCATATGATACCCATCTCGCCTTGTACCATTTTTGCCAACCCCAGAAGGGACGTCACAACGTCGCCCACTTATTCCAGGTACCTATTTACAGCTAGGTGAACTGAGGCTAACACATGAAAGGAGACAAGCCCAATTTGTCTCCGCCCGGCCGGGGATTGAACCCCCGACCCCTCGTGTGTGAGACGAGAGCTCTACCTACTAGGCTACGGGCTGTGTGTGTGCGTGTGTGTTTGTGTGTGTGTTTGTTGCTGTTGTTGTTGTTGTTTACTGTATAGGTCAATGCAGTGTGTCCATTTACTGTGTCTGTGGGTGTGTGTGTGTATGTGTGTGTGTGTGTTTCAGTAGAACAGTAGCCTATGTGCGTGCATGTGGACATTTTTGTTCGTGAATTAAACCCATGTAAATATTTAAACGACACTGTACATCATGTGTTTATATATTTTCTTTAAGATAAACCATGTATTTGTATTCATCTCTTAAAAGTCTATCTGCCTTGTGTACAACATAATCGATCTATCATGCTTAACCCTCTCACATCCTTATGACGCAGAGGTTGCCAGATTAGCAATAAGAAATAGATTTATCTCACTCTTATAATTACCTCTCCAAAATTAGTTTTCTGCCCACTGCTAACTCAAAGACAACTGCAGAGGTTGAAGTAAATAAACTAAAGGTTTATAAATACCCCTGATGGTAACAAAGGCTTTAAAGTATCCCTAATAAGCTCAAAATTGCGTCAAGGACGTGAGAGTACGTCGAAGTACGGTATGTATGTATGTATGTATGTACAGTTTGCTGCACATATTCCATTTCTCAACCATCCCAGCAAATCGTAACTTGGCAGAGCCGCACCCCCCTCCCCAACCCCCCTCCCTCATTCCACCTCCTACCAATAGTGGAAGGGAAGGAGGTGGAGCGAGGGAGGGGGTTGGGGAAGTGGGTGCAGCGCTGCCAAACCATGACAATAACAAAATAGAATATTTGCGGCAAACTGTACCAGTAGCCAATGTATGCATTTTTATATATATATATACTAATTCTATATACCGGTATCTATGAATTTAATCTTCATTCTCAAAAATTGCCTCTCTATGCATCTATTTATACATCTGTCTGTCCATCTATCTATTTATCTATCTATATATTTATCTATCTGTATCTCTTTGTTTGCTCTCTCTCTCTCTCTCTCTCTCTCTCTCTCTCTCGCTATCTCTAATCAGTATAACAGCGACCATCGTACAATAACTTTTACTTTGTTTACTAGTAACGAACCAAATAGCAGCATCGAAAAAGTCCCTAATTTCAAGAAAGCAAACTTTCATTAACTTAGAGCTATGTTTAAAGAAACTGACTGGAGCTTTTTAATTAACAATAACGACATAAATACATCTTGGGAATTATTCGAAACCACTTAGGCCTACCTAAAAGCAGTGCAGGACTGCATACCATCGAAAATACGGCGTACAGGCCATAATAATCAGCCCAAATGGTGGAATATATAATTATATTTCAAACTGTCTGCTTGCTAAAAAGTTTGCTAATGATAGATTAAATCCTTACAAAATGACGAAGAACGGGTGAAATTTGTAGAGCTACGACGCAAAGCCAAAAAGTTAATTAAGCAAAGTAAAAAGACCCTGGAGTTACATGTTGCGAATCAAAGTAAAACAAACCCAAAAGAATTCTATAGTTATATCAAAAAGAAAAAAGTAGTTACTTCAACTGTTGGACCGTTAGTCGATGAAAATGGAGAATACACCAAAGACGAAGTACAAATGAGTAATGCCCTCAATACCTTCTTTGCATCAGTGTTTACAACGGAAGACCTCAGTGATATCCCTACACCATCGCCGATTCAGATTGATAATTCAGATGTTCTAAGCAATATCACCATTAGAGAGAGAGAAGTATTTGAATTGTTTAGATAAACTCACGG
>CM064569.1:6192752-6232691 GCA_032716605.1 Paralithodes platypus | reverse complement strand
AATTAAAGTGGATATGTAATAGTTACTGGTATGATGAAAGAGTAAAACACATTGTTTAAAGTTCCTAGTCCTTAACATTTGATTTCATGCTGACTATATAATAATATATATCTATATATATATATATTATATATATATATATATATAATATATATATAATATATACAGGTAATATATATACAGGTAATATATATACAGGTAATATATATATACACATTCCTGCATACAGTATAATTATATTTCCTCCTGTTGTACTAAAAACTGTGTTTTCCCGTGCTGACCCCCTGCCTAGGCAAAACTCCTTTGCGTCTCTGCGTCTCTCCCTCTAACCTCTTTCCTTCTTGCTGGAAGTTTGCTCTCATTCAACCTGGTCCCAAAGAAGGGTGACCGCTCCTTAAACCCTCCAACTATCGGTCCAACTTGGCTCTCATCTCCTTGTAATCTCTAAAGAGTTTGAAACTATTCTTGCTGTCCAAATTTCTTAAGCATTTCTCTTCTTTTAAGCTGCTCTCAGATCGGCCAGCATTGCTTCCTTAATGGTCCCCTCTACTGGTGATCTTCTTTTCATATCTTACTAACTCCTTGGTCATCCAACTTTCGGGACTTCGGTGAGACTATTGTTCTGTTGCACTATACATATCGGAAAGGCATTTCCGATAGCGTCCTGTCACACATCTTTAATTTCCAAACTACTCTCCTTCGGTTTCTGCCCTCCATCTGTGCCTTTGTCTCTAATTTCCTTTCTGGCCGTGTCCATAGCTGCGGGTTGTGGACGGCCATCGCTCGCAATAATCCTCATCCTAATCCTCAACATCCAGTGTTCCTCAGGGTTCTGTCCTAGCTCTCTCGGGGTATTCTCTTTCTACTGACGTTCATTAATGATCTTCCTCAACTGTACATCCAGTCCCCCTCCATTCATCATGAAGACGACTCTACTGTTACACACTCAGCCATATAGTTTTCCAGAACGCCCCAGCCCCGTAGTCCTCTCAAAAGCCAAGTTCTGAAGCCATCAAATGTTATCTTCTGATCTAGCTAACTAGTTTCCCATTGGTGGGAGAGAAAACCTTGTTGCATTTAATGGTTCCAAAAACTCAATTTAATATCCATCTTCCTGCTTACTAACCCGTCAGGAACCTCCGAGAGGACTATCTCTTATTCTTCAACAATAACAAAAATCCAACCCTTCATCTTCTCCTCAATATTCTCGGGGTCTGTCTCTTTTTCTGTTTCTCTTCTCTCATGCTTCGAGCTTGAAAGACACCTATATTACTTCTCAGTCTCTCGCTAGAGGCAACCGCTCCCAGAAGCTGGGTGTGCTCCCCCGATGCACTACCAAGGGGTTCTTTACCCTGCCGCAGAGCTTCTTCGTTGTAGCTCGTGTGTTGCGACGGGCACAGCGGTTGCGCTCTGCTCCTTGTATTGGAGTATTTTCGTTCGCTGTGTGGGGAGGCAGAAGAATCCTCTCACAGATAGCCGCACCTCCTAGACTAAGTAGTAAACTCCTGAAGCTCGGTCCGTTTAAAGGCCGTTTTTTGCACGGCATTCGTCAAGTAAACCTCATTAATCTCCCATTTGGCTCTTTCGGCTAGACGGCAAACAAACTGTTGCGTCCCGATAGCGACGCTAAGTCAATGTCAAGCTTCCCTCATCCAGTTTAACCTCTTTTCGTTCCTCCTGCTGACTATTTTCGCCGGCCCAATGTTGGTCTATCTCATCGTCACTATTCCTTCGCTAATAGCTAACTACCCCACACATACGACCTCAGTGTTTCCTCGGAGCTTTCCCCAGTGGTATACCACCTCCTCACTACGAGGGTACGTAGTACCCCGCCTTGCAACACAATCTCAATGCCCTACCTCTGTGCATCTCTCCAACCCAAGAGCTGAAACAGCTATTCGTCAGACTTTCTTTTTAATTCCAACTGCGTGATGCATCTGGAACTCCTCCCCCAGAATCAGTCTTTCTCCCCCTCTTCCTATGACTTAAATGCTTCAAACTCCGCACTGTGTTCCAGGCATTTTACGCTCGAACTTCCCTTGATTTCGGCCCTTTCACACTCTTTGCAACTCGGCGGGGAGGCACTCCTTGCCGGTAGTTGCATGCCTTTTGCCTCCCTCATTCACATAGAAAACCAAAAAATGCATATATATATATATATATATATATATTCTGACATACGGAGCCCTGTATGTTAATTTAAGAGTTAGAATTAGAGTTGAAGGTGCCCACTACCCAAACGGTGCAGCAGACCAGCGAACGAGCGAGTGGGAAAACCATCTCGCCCCATAACAGCATGCTAGCCTTCACACCTCGATGACCCGATGCTATGACGTATGATCGACGCCCAGGAGCTGTGAGTGGACCACACCTGTTATGTGATTCGAGGAGCTATGATTGGAGCGCGCACCATCCCTCCGCCTCCTGATTCGTTCCTACACCATCATTGTTTGGTATATAAGACCCGAGTTGTGGGCATTCAAATCAGTCTCATTTGGAGTTGGGGAAGGTGAACTTGCAGCTGGAGGAAGACGGGGTGAAGTATTATAATGGGATTGTGACTGTCAGTCAGATTATATAAATGTGTGTTAAGTGTGTTCGGTGTAAACACTTTCGTTATGTTGGTTAGTGAGATATGTGATTGGGAATTAACGTGATGTGTTTAATGTGTTTAACTAGTTAATTGGGAATTAACATGAACGCTACTATTATGTGTTTAACTATTTGATTGCGAATTAACGTTAACGCTACTATTTATGTACTTAACTATTTGATTGGGAATTAACGTTAACGCTACTATTATGTACTTAACTATTTGAGTTGACTTACTTGTGGACTCAAGTAATTCTTTACGTAATTGGGTTATGATAAAAGTAATACTATTGTTTTATATTAATACTTACGAGTTCTTTCATTTTCTTTGAATTAATCTTACATTGCTGGTAATGGTTCTTAGTACGGTGATCTTATTGTCTCTTATTAGTAATATCGCCTTAGACTAACATGGCTGTGTTAATGTTACTTCTAGTGATTTCCTAAGCTGAAGAAAATTCTTTTAGCTTCAAAATATTATTTTTGCTTTTCATATTATTTGAGTGAGACCTGAATCGAATTCGCTATGAAGCGATCCTGTAACTTAATGTACTCATAATCAAACCTCAATGTTACGTGGTTAAGAAATACATTTAACTAATTATTAAATATATATCTAACTTTTTATGTGACTTTGATATTAATCCTGATGATAATAATAATATAATACTATTAACGTAAGACAAGAACCAAGAATAATAACATTAAATATAAATAAAAGTACATATAAGAAAACTATCTATTCATTTCAAAAAGGGTAAGAGACAGAAATATTCTTACTTTAATATTTAATCTTTCAAGACTTTTTATAGAATTAATAGTCCTTCTTTAGATATAACTTATTCGGTTCATAACCATAGCCTACTAAGCTTCGGTTAAATCATAATTCTTTATAAATACTACATGACTTTAATTAGTTTCAGTATTTTTCCATAATAAAAGAGTATCAGTCAATAAAGGACCAAGTCCTAAGATCCAAAAGGAAAGGAAGCAACAATAGTAAAATAATGTTATTAGATTTTACTTTTGTTTTGCCTTCAGCTGACTGATACCTTAATATATATCTCTGTGCTATCTAGATTCATCAAGTTAACCACTTGAGGATCAAGATACGTAACAACGTATATAATATATATATATATATATATATATATATATATATATATATATATATATATATATATATAAAGAGAGAGAGAGGACACCTTTTTATCTAACGTTCCTATAACTAGAACGTTTTGGGTCTCTCAACCTTAAGGGTAAAGTGACAACTCAACCACCAGACCATTTCAATCAGTACCTCTCAACTAGTTGCATCTCAACCAATACTGTTTGGTTGGGTTAGGTTTGGTAGAGTTAGGTTAGGGTTACAGTTTGGTATATATTTACTTGGCCCTGGTCGATTTGGCACTGGTTGAGATCCACCTGTTGACTTGTCCGGGAATCCCTCTCAACACCTCCACCATGCCATCCTAAACCTCACAATATACTGTACATTAAGTTTCATATTAGCATCTTTATGAGTGTTGCCGTCTTATGGGAAGGCAGACCATTTTTCCGGACCCGCTTCTCCATGATGTTTAGCCCCACTAGTTTTGAGATTATAAGACGTTCAGCCCATTAGTTTAGCGATTTTACACCTATCGCCCCATTGCGTTGTAAATTTTAAGACCTTTCGTGCCATTTATGTGTCAATTTTTCCTGGCTTGCGATAGCGAGCCTACAATTTTAAGAGGAACCGGCCTTTGGCAGGGAAGTTTTTCTACCAAAAAATGTACAAATTTATCTTGAAGGCGGGTCTAAGGGTGCTTTTCTAAGCTTGATGGAGGTCTATGGAGGAAACTAAGAAAATATATGAATAAATGAATTGATAGACCAAATGACCAAATAGATAGAATGGGCTCTGAAGAAAAAGGAGAAAAGAAAGCTGGATGTGATGGAGATGAGCTGCTTGAGGAGTATGTGTGGAGTTACTCGTAGAGACGGATTGAGGAATGAAGAGATACGTAGAAGAGTGGGGCAGCAGGAACATTTGTCAGCCAGAGTGGACAGAAGGGTGCTGAGCTGGTATGGTCATGTTGAACGAATGGGAGATGAAAGGCTTACGAAGAGAATATGTGAGTCAGGTACAAGGGGAGATAGAAGGGCAGGAAGACCCCCATTGAGATGGAGAGACTGTGTAAGAAAAGCTTTGGATGATAGAGGAATGACTATAGATCAGGCAGGGGAAGTGGTGGTGGACAGGAGTGAATGGAGAATGTTAGTGAATAGTTGAGTGAACACATGGTCATTTGGAGTAAGGGGTCGGGCGCAAGTTGGACTAGATAATAGTCCATCAGGCGCCTGGCCCGGGGAGACGATTAATATGAAAGGTGCGCCTGGAAGTGTGGTGGGAGGGTTTGTGGCTTTGGCTCTGCTGCATGTCTGCCTGCCGAGATCGGAACCTCTCCGGGTGGGCGGGGGCCTAGGGAGTGCTGGAGCGACCTTGGTGACCCTGGTCTCTGGGTCTTCTCCTGGGTGACCTAGATGTGTGTGAATTTGTGTTTTTTATCTGTGTTTATTCGTTGTTTTATGTTGTTTTTGTGTTTTCCCTGTTCTTGCTCTGTCTTGAGTCAGCTACTCCCAAAATGAGGATTGGGCCTGAGCATATACATAGATAGATAGATAGACCAAACAAGCGGCCAGTCTCCCCTTAAGCCCCTGTAAATAAAGTGCCTGTGTGAAATTAACGAGGGCCGGGAAGCAGTCATTTACGGGGTGTTTGGTCAGGGTAATGAACAATTTGGCCGCTACGAGGCGCCCCGGTCGTAAACCAAGGCGACAGTGGGCTTTAAAAGATAGGCCAGGCGAGGTTGATCACTTGTTGAACGTACAGTCGCGCTAATAAGTGATGTCTCGGCACTATGTATGTTTTGATCAATAATTGGTATCAGCAATATCTAAGCTTCATGTTTTCATACACCACTTAACTTTTATACCACTTTTAAATTTAACCACCCTATGCAACATCTGACAGACATTAATACAACACAGAGCAAGCCAAGCGTAATGCCATCTGGGACATGACTTATTAGGGGGGTGGGGGGTTAGCGAATTTATTGGCTCATTTATGTATCTATTTACTATGTTTTTAGTTTCGTCCCTAGACCTCCATCAAGCTTATGAAAACACCCGCCCAAGATCTTCCTTCAAGATATATTTGTACATTTTTTAATAGATAAATATCCCACTTTTTACATTACAGGCTCGCTATCGTTCGCCAGGTAAATATCTATCCTTAAATGACACGAAAAGTCTTGATATTGACAACAAAATGGGACAACAAATCTTGAAATCGCCAAACTATTGGGCCAAACATCTTAAACTCTGACAAAAACCATTGGACTAAACATGAGTAAGAAGGGGGACCAGATAAACGACCCACATCCCCTTAACTGTCTCATTACCGTAATTTAGAGACATGATATAGTTAACCCCTTCTCTGCCGGCGATGTCCTTTTAGTTTTATTCTAGCTTTATTTAGACGGTTTTGTGCAGCTTAGGAAGGATAACATGTGGAAGTACATATGGTTAAGTGAGATAGTTCGAAGTCTGTTAATTGCTAAACTGAATAAAATAGTCTAATAGTAGCAAGAATAAAGTTACAAAGACGTCACTGGTACAGAAGGGGTCACAAACTGTAATATTAAACACCGTTTACCTACTTCTTAATTTTTAATTAAACTGTTAATTTTGCGGAAAATAAACGCGAACCTATGGTATTTGAAAATGCCTGCCAGGCATAGATATATTGATACAATCCCAACTAAAATCGTCATTATATGATAAATATCTTTATTACTTATTCATATGCGCCTATTTTATGTTTAATATGAAGATGTTAACATGTAGCAGCAATAAAACAAGTGGGAATTGTATTTGGGGGGTGAACAATACGATGTATTGCCGACCGGTTCATTCATGAGAGGAGAGCCGGTGCTGCCACAATCTCTATATTCCTCCTCTTCGACCTTGAAACCGGAGATGTTGGCGCGGATAATAAACCGATAAACATGGGAATAAGAGGAAAAATAGGTGTTAATTGAAGAGGGGGATTTGGACACATGTGGAGGAGTGATAGAAGGTATGGAAGGGAATTATCTCACTTAATCACATATCCCTTTGTTTTGAGTGCCATTTTTTTTTAGGACTTGGATTTTAAGAGACCCTTTGTCTTCACCCAGTAAAACCACTTAAGAGTCTCGGCCCCATTCCCGGGTTAAGGGGAGATGGGTAATTTTTCCAGTCCCATTTCTTCCTCATGTTTAGTCCCATTTGTTTTGTGATTTTAAGACATTCGACCCATTAGTTTGGCGATTTTAACACATTTCGCCCCATTTTGTTGTTCATTTTAAGACCTGCTGTGCCATTAAGGTGTAGATTTTTTCCTGGCGTGTGATAGCGAGCCTGTATTTAAGCGGGCCTTTTTTTTACTGAAAAATGTACAAATGATATTGAAGGGGGGTCTAGGGGAAGTTTTTCTAAGCTTGATGGAGGTCCAGGGAGGAAACTAAAAAATATATGAATAAATGAATTAATATACCAAATTGGATGGGACTCGTCAGCATTGGTTGGCAACCTGTCTAGGGGAGTAAATCTGATACAAAAATCGTACTGCTTACATAAGGGTAAGGCAGGTTAGTGGATGGATTAGCCGAACACAACTGTAGAAAAATAGTGCTAACAAGATACACAGAGGGCCTCAGAGTCGGACGGATCCTAAATTGAGTGGTCAATCCTGTAAGTCCTTCACTAAACTGGCTCGGGTTATCCCTCTCACAGGGAATAGGTCCACTTGGTGGCATTCTGTGTATGGCCACCCTCGTAAGGGGAGTAAGGCGTCCGGCAATAGATAGATAGAAGATAGAATATACCAAACAAAACAGTCCACCTCCCCTTAACATATCTTAGAGCCTCTGGTGTCTTTAGCCTCACCTTACTCTTGTATAAGTCGTTTATCCTTCTCTTCCACTTTTCTTGACTTGGGTTCTGCTATCTCTACTAGAATATACCCCTGGCCTCTTCGCTTCCATGGCAAGGTCTGTGTGGTAAGTGTATCATTGTAACTATGTAAATACTGGTACATAATATACGGTTTCGTCTTTGAATCTAAATTCTACACAATAAAATAATAAAGAAATACATAAATATATGTAAATATATATATACTGTATGTAGTATATATATATATATATATATATATATATATATATAATATATATATATATATATATATATATATATATATATATATATATATATAGATAAATACATTTAAAAATATATAAACAAATATATAAACCAAAATAATTATAAAACACCCGTTAGTTAAAATTCACAGTACCAAAATGGCGGCCACAGAAAAGGTTGTCCGCACTCTCCCGGCCCTCCAGAGCACCCGTAAGAGGTACAGGAATGGGCGCCGTAAGTGACAGGCCGCCCGCAATGGAATAACATTAGGGGGCGGGGGGGAAAACGTACTTGCATTAAGGCCCCGGGCAAGGTATGGCAGTAATAAAAACGTTGTGGGGGGTAAGGCAGTTCAAACCTTCTTCATTTTATCTTATTTGTATTTATATGACAGCGTGACAGTGTGACAGCGCGGCTCCTCCAACGTATCAGGAGCTCTTTTTCCTGTTCTTGTGGTCTGCTTCCACTGTCGCTGGGTTTGCCTTAGAGACTGTAAGTGAGGGGTATTCCGACACTGGATCTTAAACAGGGTTGTAAGTCCAGCAACATCCCACCTATGCTGTAGATTGTCGAGGTTTGTTTCAGGTGAAGTAGGATATCCATGTTATATTATTATTTTTGCTCTGCTCTGTACCTTTTCCAAGAATTTCAAATGTACACACTTTTCTTGCAATGTTCTCAATGTGTGTTTTGAAAATACACTTTTTTATCATAGATGACAATATGTCAACCTCATTCTTTTGATTAGTGATGCTTCCATTGAAGTCTAATTGCACTTGAACATCCGCCCTAGAGATAATCATAAGTTGGGTCTAATGAGGAGCAATCTAACCTGCCACTTTTCACCCCATTTTGTAATGTCATCCAGTCTCTTAGGGACCAGGGCTATTGCATCTGCTTTCTCTCTTGGATCATAGGTAACTGCCAATGTTCCATCGTCAGCAAAAGCTTGGGCTTCAGGAATGAGGTGAAGAAGGTTGTTAATGAAATCATTCCACAATAGAGGTCCCAAGATGCTCCCTTGCGGTACTCCTGCCTTGATGTTGTGCTGTACAGATTCTTTATTATTCAAGAGTACTTCAAGTGTTCTATTCTTTAATTAGATTACTATCATATCATAGAGACCACCTGCTACTTCTAATGACTGTAGTTTCTCCAGCAATCCCCTATGCCACACACTATGAAAGGCACCTTCAATATCTAGTGCTAGAACACAGGTGCATTTCCCTTTGTCAAGGGTAGCAGTCCACTCAGATGGTAATAGGAGATGGAGGTCGGCAGCGGAGTAACCTTTCCTAAATCCATACTGTATGCCTTGTACATAGTAGGTGTTTTTTACCAGATGATCTGGGAGGCGGGATGATTTTTTCCCCCCAGAACTTTGCCTCTTGTTGGAAAATAATGATGCAGGACGATAGTTCTTCATGTCAGCTTTGCTTCCTATCTTATGCACCTGGGCCACATTGCTCAATTTCATTATTTCTGGCCATTGATTCTTAATTAGACAATTATGTAAGATAATACATAATGTACACTCACGCGTACTAAAAGTTGCTCAGGGGTGGGTCCTTCCTTCCCCTACTCCACCCTGGGCAGGTGGAAGGGTGGAGTCGGGTCCAAGTCTACCCCCACCTTCCACCCCCAAACTATCCCCAACTCCCCCACCTTCCTTCGCTAGCTGGCAGTTAGTGATTAGCGACGATTGTTCTCATGTATTACAAATTATTGTGAAACCATCATTGCATATGCTTACAATGGCCAACATTTAATATTTATTAGGAATTAATTATTACAATATACTATATAATTGTATTCTCAAAATGAGTCTCTATACACAACGTGGGTTACAAGAATCTCAGCTGTAGTGATCTGCCTCTCTCTCTCTCTCTCTCTCAACACGCAGACTACGAGGTCAGTTCATTCAAGTTTTTTAAAATATATAATGGGTTTGAAAATGTGTATCATTGCAAAATGTTTAGCCTCTATATGAATACATTACGCAACCATGGCTGGCAGTTAAAATTGAAAAGGTTAAGCACTACCCGGTAGTATTTGTGGAAACTGTTTCCCATTTAAGATCTGTTCTACCTGGAAGAAACTTTCCTCAGAAGTTGTAAACATTTCCTCAGTTGAGCAGTTCAAGAAGACAGTAGATAGTATTTTGCTTACTCTGTAAGGAGTGTAGTGCATTGAAAAATGTCGCTCCTTCCTCTTCGAATATTTCCCCGAAATGGACCGGAAAATCTTTGAGATACTAACCATTCCTTGTAATTCCTTGTAACTCTCTCACAGCACACACTTTCTACAACCAAGATTTAACGGGTCTGAATGTGGTATATTTCCCTTCATTAGTGTGTGTGATGCATTTGATACACTAGAGGAGAGTTGATGGTAAAACTGCCAATTAATCCTATTCCTTATTTGGGGGTTTGTAGAGGTGAGAGGCTGGGATCACAGGTAGAGACAGAGAAGAGGGCAGTGAGAAGGCGAGCCCTGCTACTCGAGGGCTCTATACTCACACCTTAATAAAAGTTAGCACCGACTTTGATAGTAATTTGTATCAAGTTCTACATTGACTTGATTAAAAAAAGTGTATAGGCCACATACAATTAAATGCAGACCGTTTATAGTATGTATGGTATTGAATAAATGGGAGAAACTGATTCAAATGATAAACTAAACATCAACAGTCGCAACACTATTCCAGCCTATATGTGCCTTTAGTCCTCTCCTGTTATGATATAAAAGCCCGATTGTGTAAGTAATTTAAGAACCTAGGAGTAGATCGTAGAGGGCACGTTGATGTGTATTGCAGTAATGGTGAACATAATATCCTGAATACTGTATGAGATTGGATTTAATTACGGTATTATTATATTGAAATCACATTAAGTCTTGATGGTAGAAAGTAGTGCAATAAAAGGGAGAGAGAGAGAGAGAGAGAGAAAAGAAGACTACTACAGTCAGGATTCGTGTAACCCACGTTGTGTATAGAGACTCATTTTGAGAATACAATTATACAGTATATTGTATACATAAATTCCTAATGAATGTTAATGTCGGCCATTGTAAGCGTGTGCAATGATGATTTCACAATAATTTGTAATACATGAGAAAAATCGTCGCTAATCACTAACTAGCAGCTAGAGAAGGAAGGTTGGGGAGTTGGGGATAGTTTGGGGGTGGAAGGTGGGGGTAGACTTGGACCCGATTCCCCCTTTCCACCTGTCCAGGGTGGAGTAGGGGAAGGAAGGACCCACCCCTGAGCAACTTTTGGTCGTATGCGTGAGTGTACCAGCTAGATTTTAGAACATCTTCTCAATGTTCGTGGGCCGATACCATCTGGTCCCACAGCTTTTCTCTCATCCAGAGTTTTTAGGTGTTCATAAACTTCAATTTGTGTTGTGGTCACACCACTTTTTTTAATTTTGTGCTGTTACAGGCATTTTAGGTGGCTGGTATTGTGGATTTGGTACAGGCATCTTTGCATATAAATATTGGGTAAGTGCATAAGCCCACTGGACCCCAGCGACGCACGTGATGCGTCGGCAATATATGTAACGCTAAACCCCAGCGCCGCATAGGGTGCGTCATGGTTAATTACTCCGGTCCTATGGCATCTAGAGGGCTCAGATTTGTATGGGAACTGGGTAAGTATCCCGCGCAATAATACCAATGGTTGAAAACCGTCAAAGTCCAGCCGCGTGTGCGTGAGTGCGCAAAAATCTGTTTTTGCATGTTTTTGCCTACCCATTTCCCCATGTTAATTCCGACTTTCGGGCGCCCCGTAGGACCCCTTAATGACCTAGGGGATCGTTTTTTTGTGGTTTTTCCTTCAGTTTTAACCCATTCCAGGTGTTTTCTGGAGAATTTTTTTTTTTTTGACAACCTGCTGGTTCTGGAGTGTACATTTATATTATATTGCCTGGGGATCAGTGGGTTAACCTTTTCTTCTGTATTTAATGCTGCTGTAGTGACTGTACCATCTAGAAGAGTTAGTGGCAGAATATTTTCATCTCTAGAATTTCCTTGGTTCTCCTTGACTATGCTCCACCATTGCATACTTCCAATTTGTCTATGTCTTATTTTCTGTTGTGTGCTGTTTTCCCATTGCTTTTTTGCCCATCTCTGTACCTGGTCCATACGTGCCACAGCTTTTATATGTAGTTCTTTGTTTCTTAACACCTAACGAGCGGCCTAGGCGGTAATTAATATTTACCGCCCAGCAGGGTGTTTTTACCCAAAATAGGGTTGTTTACGTGATCATTTTCATGCCTAAATAAGACCCAGAGCGTAAAACAAGTATCTATCCCTGAAAGGGCATAAACAGAGCTTTCCAATGACACCCCAACGATCCTTGTACGACTGCTAGTTTTCTTGCAACACGAGTGCAAAAACCATGTAATTCGGTACTTTCCCTACATAATTCACTGTGTAGCGAGTGTGAGAGGGTGGAGGAGTGTGGGATTCATGTCAGTTGGTCCACCGCGGTGGTCTGGAGCAGTCATACGCTCGCTAGTCTCCTGCCACCACTTATCTCTCTCTCTCAGCAACATTACGTGCTGAAAATGGCACACGACTTATGTTGTGAGCCGCCACATAGTCCAAATTTCTTTCACTCGACATATGTTGCGCACCGCCAGTTAAGGGTTAATGAAGATATATTTTTGTATCTTAACCAAGCCTTATATTTAGCATCTAATGCTGCTTTACACTGTGGGCCAAACCATGTCTGGTCGTAAGGTTTGGATGTGTGAATTTTGTGTGGAACATACGTTTGTTGCAAATCACTGATCATAGTTGTGAATGTGTTTGCTTGTTGGTTTACATTCCCTTGTATAACATCTGTCCATCATGTATTATTCAGATTTTGTCTAAATCCAAGTCAGTCTGCATTTTCCCATATCCACTACTTTCTTTAACTAGCCTCATCTCTTTGTATCTGTAAGCATAACTTATTGAGAACTGCCACATGATCAGAAGAACCAACCAATCCATGTGGGGAGCAATGAACAGTGTGGGAATGCAGATCAGTCAATACAGGGTCCATGGATGAATCAACTGTATGAGTAAAAAAACTCACATCATTTTGGTGATTGAAAACTGCCAAGAGATGATCAAATGAGACTTGTAGTCAGTGTTGGTTCAGGTCACCAATAATCAGTACTCTGTCGCAGATATTCTTATGCATAAGATGATTGATATTGTTAATGAGGAAATCTAATAACTTTGTTGCCTGCGACGGTGGGCGGTAACACCCACAGCAGAGAATATCCTTCATTGTCAATAGTCTTGAAGAAAATTATCTCCAGTTCGTTAGATATTGAAATGTCAATTACTTGGATTTGAAGTCCTTCCCTATAACACAGAGCTACTCCTCCACCTTGCGTGTTGCGATCTTTCCTGAACCACGATGCATTACCTGAAATGTTCGCATAATTGGGAGGCACCATATCATCTAGGAAAATGTTCTCCAAGAAGACTATATCAGCTTTGTCTTTATTTACAAATTAGTGAGTCTGGTTGCCAACATTTGTGTGAAAACCCCTCACATTAACTGACAATATTCTCATTTAATTGATGGAACATTTGTGCTTGAGGGCACAGTTGTAGGTCAACATTATAGTTTAATGGGAAGGGAGCAGATTGTCTGAATATTGGATAGCTAGATTTATTGTTGCTGTGATTTCCTGTGTAATGGACCGGTGATACTTGCTGTTGGAGCTGTATCATGCGGACTGCTGCCAGAGTTTCCTGGGTGCTAGATCTTAAATTGTGTATCACCTCTTGTTGCCTCTGGTCAGCAATCTTATCTTGACATTTTTGTACTGTAAGATATCTACGATGGCAGTAATGACAGTACATTAGGCGAGGGCACTCCTCCCTGGAATGTACGAAACGATGACACTCATTACACTCTTCCTCACCAGAATACTGATTTCTGGATTTAAGATATCTCCTTTGTTCAATGTTGGAGTGAATTAGTTCTTCCAGATCTTCTTGGGAGTCTTGATATCTGTAGTCATCAGTGCATTTCCCTTATTTGTTATAGCATGCATCACTGCCTTTTCCTCTATGTTCTTGTTCCTCATTGTATTTATGGTTTTGCTTAATTTTCTGTTGTATATGCAGATTCCTGTTTTGTACTTGGTTTTGATGTCTCCTATGTTTGGGGAGAGTCTGCTCAGTTTGATTTTCTTGTTGAGGAATGTCTTGTTGTGGGTGAGGAGGTGAGAGTTGTTGTTTTCTCTGTTGCTGGGTAGTGCAGTTGGTGGAGTCCACTTGTTGATACCTTTTTCTTAATTTTTCTTGTCTGTTCTGATGGTCACCACATATCCTGCTCATCATTTTTTTTTTTTTGTTTTTTTTTTTTTTTCTTACGAGACAATGAACGGAGGAAGGAAAAACACAGATAAAACAAAAAGGTCCATGTGCCTAAAGGCATCCTCCATTCATAAAATGTTTGTAACAACTGGATTTAAACATTTGTTGATTGTAAGTTTGTGGAAAGCAATTCGAGGGAAGTGAATTCCAAAGAGTAGTAGCTCTGGGGATAAATGAATTCTGATAAGCAGAAGTTCTGCATTGTGGAGGAGAAAGTGTAAATTCATGGGCGCTCTCAGCTGCCCTAGTTCTACAGGGAAAGATGTGGAGAGGCGGCACAATTGAAGCAAGTTCCTCGGAACAATTGCTGTGAAAATATCTGTAGAATAATGCAAGGGATGCAACGTTTCTTCGTATGGCTAATGTAGGAAGGTCCTGTGTGATTGCAGGGTTATTGATTAATCTAATAGCTTTATTTTGAATTTTGTCCAACTGCCTCAATGCAACCACTCCACTTCCACCCCACAGAGGTGAACAGTAATCCATCTGAGAGCGCACATGACTTTTATATATTACGGCCAACTGCTCGTCAGTGAAGAATTCTCGAACTCTGTACAGGAGTCCCAGTTTTTTAGAGGCATTATCATCACTGACCTTCTCCCATTCCTCATCGATTCTTTCTGGGTAAACAGAAACGGCAATGGTGCACTGCTTAACCTCCTCATTACTGTGTTGTGTAGCAATGAGGGTATCGATGACAGAATTGGCTTCCCCAAATATTTGTCTTTTTTTCAGGTAGTTGGTTTATTATAGCTTTGTATTGGAAAAGCTTAGTTTTTGCTGATGACAGTTCGTCTCTTACTTGTTTGACCAGGGCCACCAGTTTACAACTGATGTAAATCATCATCTTCATCTAGAGTAGGGTTGTCTGCTTGAACAGGGCCTGTCGCCTCTGTATAGAACGTAATCCCAGTTTCTAGCCCACAGGTAGTCTCTTAGGCTAACTGTTTCCTCAGGTGAATTCTGCTTTATCAGTGAGGCAAACAGTGAGACACATGTTAGGAGGGAGGGGGAACGTGGTACGTGTACAATAAGTTTGTGCTACTTTTTGGGAAATAGGTACGTGAAAATAGGTTGGAAACCCTGCGAACTTGTTTCCCACGAACCAATTTTTCGATTTTGAACAGGGACTTGGAAATAGGATCATATGTAATATTATAATATTTAGTTGGAAATACGTACGTGGTAATAAGTACGTGTTGATAGTGCAGGGTATGAAACAGGTACGTTTTCGAATTTCTTTCCAAGTTAACGTCAGTAAGTTCGAAAAGGCCAAAAACTAGGTTGTTGGAATTTAGTTCGAAATGTTTTAGTTTGAATTAGGTTCGAAAAGTGCTAATTGGAATTATGTTCGAAAATATCCACTCGATATTAAATTCGAAATTCGGAAATAAGTACGAAAATCTTTCGAACTTGTTTCCCACGAACCAATTTTCCGATTTTGAACAGGGACACAACCATCACTTCTTCTTCTGACAAAGCTGAACTCTTCGCTCAAAATTTTGCTAGAAACTCCACCTTGGATGATTCCGGTACTCTTCCTCCCTCTCCACCCACCTCTCTCCTACTTATGCCTAATGTCCTAATCTCTTCTAAAGATGTACTTTTTACCCTCTTTGGGCTTGATACTAAGAAGGCGTACGGTCCAGACGGTGTTCCTCCTGTTGTACTAAAAAACTGTGCTTCCGTGCTGACTCCCTGCCTAGGCAAACTCTTTCGTCTCTGTCTCTCCTCTAACGTCTTCCCTTCATGCTGGAAGTTTGTTCTCATTCAACCTGTCCCAAAGAAGGGTGACCGCTCTCAACCCTCCAACTATTGTCCAATTGCTCTCATCTCTTGTATTTCTAAAGTTTTTGAAACTATTCTTGCTTCCAAATTTCTTAAGCATTTCTCTTCTCATAATCTCCTCTCAGATCGCCAATATGGCTTCCTTAAGGGTCGCCCTATTGGTGATCTTCTTTCATATCTTACTAACTCTTGGTCATCCTCCTTTCGGAACTTCGGTGAGACTTTTTCTATTGCACTAGACATATCGAAGGCCTTCGATAGAGTCTGGCACAAATCTTTAATTTCCAAACTACCCTCCTTCGGTTTCTATCCCTCCATCAGTGCCTTTGTCTCTAATTTCCTTTCCGGCCGTTTCATAGCTGCGGTTGTAGACAGCCATCGCGCACTTCCTCACCCTATCAACTCCGGTGTTCCTCAGGGCTCTGTCCTATCTCCTATTCTCTTTCTAATTTTCATAAATGATCTTCTCAACTGTACCTCCAGTCCCATCCATTCATACGCAGGCAACTCAACCTTACACTACTCGATTAGTTTTCCAAAACGCACCAGCCAGCAATCCCTCCAAGACATACGTAATGAAGCCATAGAACACTTATCTTCTTATCTAACTACTATTTCCAATTGGGGCAGAGAAAACCTAGTTACCTTTAATGCTTGCAAAATCCAATTTCTCTATCTATCTACCTGTCCGGAACTCCCAGCAGACTATCCCTTATTCTTCAACAATACAAAAATCAATCCTTCATCTTCTCTCAAGATTCTTGGTGCCTCTTTTTCTTCTGCTCTCACTTGGAAGGACCATATTATCAGTCTTGCTAAGGCAGCCTCCCAGAAGCTGGGTGTGCTCAACCGCCTCAAGGAGTTCTTTACCCCTGCACAGCTTTTTGCTCTGTACAGGGGCACGGTACGTCCTTGTATTGAGTATTGTTCACATGTGTGGGGAGGTTCCTCTCACACCGCTCTCCTAGACAAAGTTGAAAGGAAGGCCTTTCGTATCATTAACTCCCGTCCCCTCATCAACTCTCTGCAATCTCTCTCTCCGCCGCAATGTTGTCTCTCTCTCTCGCTATGATAATAATCAGTGTTCCTCAGAGCTTTCCCGGTGTATATCACCTCCTCTACGTAGGGTACGTAGTATCCGTCTTGCAACCCAATCCCACCCCGACTCTGTGCTACTCTCCAACCCAAGAGTGAAAAGTTACTCTCAAAATTTATTCTATTCAACAGCTGAGTTTTGGAACTCTCTCCCAGAATCAGTCTTTCCCTCTTCCTGTGACTTAAATTGCTTCAAACTCCATGTGTCCAGGCATTTTGGCTCGAACGTTCCTCGATTTTCAACTATGGGGGAGGCACTTGCTACAGGCAGTTCTGCCTTCTGCCTCCTTCACTCACATAGAAAAAAAAAATAATAAATACAAATAAGTCAAACAAATAACTGACAGTGAGGCTGGCCCAGAGATTACCAAGTTCTGCTATATATGTGTGTGTGTGTGTGTGTGTGTGTGTGTGTGTGTGTGTGATCATTCGAGAAAATGCGTGTGTGCAAGCAATCGAGTGCATGGCTGAAAGTGTGCGCATGCCTGAGTTAATTTGTTTATCCTGGCGTGTGTGTGAGAGATAGAGAGTGAGAGAGAGAGATGTGTGTATGAATGTCTGTCTGAGAGTTCGTTTAGAACTGTTTGTGTGGCTGTCTGTGTTTTTGCGGCTATGAGTTTGTGTGTTTACGTGTACGTGAAAGAGAGTTTAATTGTATATGTATGTTTCTAAAGGTTGGTATATGTATGTGTTTGTGTAGTTAACTGTGAATCTGGGTATGTATGTGCGTGTATCGAAGTGCGTACATGCCTGAGTTAAAGGGAGACTGGCCGTTTGTTTTGTCTATTAATTCATGTATTCATATATCTTTTTTTAGTTTCTTCCCTAGACCTAAATCAATCTTAGAAAAACACACCCTAGACCCCCCTTCAAGATAAATTTGTAAATTTTCGGTAGAATAATGTCCCGGCCAAAGGCCGGTTCCTCTTAAAATTGCAGGCTCGCTCTCGCTCGCCAGGAAAAAATCGACACCTAAATGGCACGAAAGGTCTTAAAATTGACAACGAAATGGGGCGAAAGGTGTTAAAATCGCCAAACTAATGGGCCGAACGTCTTATAATCTCAAAACTAGTGGGGCTAAACATTAGGGAGAAGGGGGTCCAGAAAAACGGTCTTCCTCCCCTTAATTTGTTCCCCGTGTGTTGTGTGGGTGTTATTGTGTTCACTGTCCTGGACTACTTTTGCTTTGAGCTAATTGTTTGTGGTGGTTCGTTTGAGGTGTGTGTGTGTGTGTGTGTGTGTGTGTGTGAGAGAGAGAGTGTGTGTGTGTGTGTGTTTGTGAGTGAGTAATTGTGTGTGTGAGAGACAGTGTGTATGTGTGTGTGTATTTGTGTGTGTGAGTATTTCTGTGTTTGAGAGCGAGTGTGTGTGTGTGTGTGTCCTTCCTTTAGTCATCCATAGGAGGAAATTTGCCAGGGGAGCGAATACTGGTACAAATACTGGAAATTCTGTAGTCTTTTGCTAATGTTTGCATTTCTGAAGATGGGTTTTAGAGTTGGAGGGCTCATAGTCGGATAGAAATACTGTCTTAGAGACATTATATATATTATATATATACTTATATATATATATATATATATATATATATCAAACCAATTAAATCATTTATTTGGGTACTTTGTAGTCAGTTGACATTCTATTAATTATTCAGCAAAGATAAAGTATGGTTACCCGTAGCGATCCTGGTACTAATAATGAATAACTGGTAAAAGTCGTAAAAGTCGGGAGCCCTAATATATTTTGTAGGAGTATTATACAAAATACCTCAGTGAAAAAGATCCTTTCGTGTGTTCAATCGTTACCAAACCTTAGCATCTATTTGGATAAAAACGGACAATGCCTTTGATTAATGAATCCTTTTGTAATTAATCTCTTGAAATACTAATTAATGTTATTAATATTGTCCTCAAAATATTGACTACATAATATACCTCTATGCTATTCGTAGCCAAATTAGTTCGTGAGTATACAAATCTCCTTATCTCGACATAATTAACCGAAGCACTAACGAAGCAGCGAGGCCAACCTATCTGATAATAATTACACTAAGGGTACCTAGTAACTTGTGGATAATGCCACTGTACACATATATACTGTATAACAACACACCATAAATCGACAGAGGGAGAGATCGAGAGATATATATAGAGAGATATTTACATATATTTACAAAGAATTACATATATACACTGGCCACACAGGTCTTACGATCCCTGCGAGGTGGCCAGGACTTAATTATAATAGAAAGAGAGAGAGAGAGAGTGAGAGTGAGTGTGAGAGGGAGAGAGAACACTAATTCCCTCCATCAGTCTCCCTTGAAAACAGAAGGGAGAGTTCAAAGGTTCTAGTGAAAGGTCAACATCAGCTTGATCTCTCTCTCTCTCTCTCTCTATCTATCAATCTATATATTATGTAGATCTGTCCAATATCTACCTACCAGTGTTACACTGGCCAGCTTGCCAGAATGCACTTGTAACTCGCTAGCGCTCGCCAGGGCAGTGATATGGTCTACAATAATCGTAGAACGATGTTCTTTCTTTCATAGAGTTCATGTTGTCACAGACAGATCAGTGGTGGTCTTTATTCTTGTCTGTGACACTTGGAAGCATTTTATAGCATTGATAGAATATAAGATGCATTGTGTGAAGTTGTAGGGAGAAAGAGAGCGAGCAGCGTGGTGGTAATATGTGCGTGTGTATGTACGTGTGCCTCCCTCGCTCGGAGGAGTTTTCCCACGCTCTTGATTGGCTGGCGGGCCTGGCTACATCATAGGACGCTTGCTCTTCATGACGTACTGGTCTGTGATTGGAGGCCGCTGTCCTGGGAGGGTGGTGCGGGCTCTTGCCCGCGTGTCTCCTGCAGAGCTTGGCACGGCGTGCTTGGTCCTACATGTCCTTTGCAATCTGTCCCCCATATAACCCCCTATACTACTTTCTCTGTCTCTGAACTTCTTCCTTTTCATACTTCTCTCTTTATTCAATTACTTATCCCTTCTGGTTCTGCATACGACTTCCATAGTCGGCCAGTCGTATTACCAGCACCAGCTCTCCATATAATTATGTTTGCACTAGTTATAGGGATCATTAGAGTCATAGTCATATGGTAGCCTAGTGTTGGGGTGCTTCTAATTAGTGAGCTGTTCTTTCCCATTATTTAATGCTAGACAGTGGAAGGTATCTTTGGTCGTTGTCTGAGTTATGTATGTGGCCAGCCAGAGCCTGTACAACATCGACGAAGCTAGCTAGCCTGTAACCCTTGTGCATATTTTCCTTTGCGAGTGTAGCAGTATACAGGTGAAGGGCTTTTGCCTACTCTTACCTGTATGATTGCTACCTCATTTTGTTGACCTTTGTGGAGCGCCAGGGCAAGACTAGATACTAGTGATCTGGACTTACCAAGAGAGCCTCCAAATCACTTAACGTAACATAAGGGAAATCTGTTCAAGGGGAAACAGTAGGCTACGAGCATGCTTGCGCTCTGCCTAGTTTCCTGATACCTTTTATGCCACTGCTAGACTTTATTAGTGAGAAAGACGGCATTGTGTTTATTAACTTTCATTGTGTATGCTTTAGGAATTATTCACGCCTTATTTTAGCCTAGGTTAATGCACAGTGCACAACCCAGTTTGGCTGTTACGTTGGCTAAGGAAGTACTGTTTCTGAGTGGTTATTATTAGTGCTGTCACAGAGTTGTTGCACTCCCTTGTTATATATATGTATCCTACTTATTGGTGTATTTAACCCTTAATTAGCGGCTCACCACATAAGTCGTATTTAATAAAGCTGGACTATGTGGCGGCGCTCGACATAACTCGAGTGGCAATTTCAGCACGTAATGTTGCTGAGAGAGAGAGACAAGTGGTGGCAGGAGAGTAGCGAGCGTATGACTGCTCCAGACCACCGCGGCGAACCTACTGACACGAATCTCACCTCCCTCCTACCTCTCTCACTCGCTATATAAGGAATTGTATGGGGAAAGTGCCTAATTACATGCTTTTTGCACTCGCGTTGCACGGTTATTGCAAGAAAACTAGCCATCATAAAAGGATCGTTATGGTGTCATTCGAAAGCTCTGTTTATGCCCGCTCAGGGATAGATACTTGTTTTACGTTCTGGGTCTTATTTAGGCATGAAAATGATCACGTAAACAGCCCTATTTTGGCTAAAAACACCCCGCTGGGCGGTACATATAAATAAACCGCATAGGCCGCTCTTAAGGTGTTAAGATACACGCTTTGGTGTCCTGCCCCTGCATTATTGCTGTTCTATATTAACGAGCATCTTAGAGCATCAGACCTTTTCAGAAGATTCCTTATCTGATTGCTGTAGGACTAGACTTCCAGTGTTTTCATAGAGCATTGAAGAGTTTAGTGTTGAGTACAG
This sequence comes from Paralithodes platypus, assembly GCA_032716605.1. Taxonomy (NCBI): domain Eukaryota; kingdom Metazoa; phylum Arthropoda; class Malacostraca; order Decapoda; family Lithodidae; genus Paralithodes; species Paralithodes platypus. Next base: position 6,211,221 of record CM064569.1, on the reverse strand, counting down.
ACTCACACTAAAGTTAACGTATGCATATTTTCCTTTATTAAATCTTATGATAGTTTATTCAAGCATTGTTATTACTTTAGAGCATTTTCGTAACGTAAGTACTCATGTTGTGAGTTGGCTTTGCCGTCACCGGAAAGCCTTTGTAGAAGTGCACTAAAACCCAGTTAATTGATACCCCGTTATCCAGTAGATTAACTCTGGAGGGTTTTAAGGGTTTTGTTCACCGGCGTAATAGTTCGAGGATTTGGAATTAGCGTACCGTTGTAATAGATATAACAAATGGCCGTTGTTGCAGATATAGCCTATCATCTAGTCCATTATTAACCTGACAAGCGCGATATAGACCTAGGTGCTAGGGTAGTTATTTGTGCATTTCTAGCCCTGGATTCTGACAGAATTCGTTATATTTACAATATAAAGCATTATTTGTTTTCGGTATGCTTTTATTTTACATATATGATGTATATATGAACCTTCAAAAGTGCTAAAATAAGTGGGAAAAGCATTTGGGTGGTGAAAAACGAAGATATTGGCCACCCGGTCATAATCTCAGGCGAGAGAGAGCCACAGGCAGCCCTCCCCTCTCGCTGTCTGGGAGTCAACTGAGACGAGCGGGACGGTGTGTGCCGGTGTCTGGGTGTTGCATAACGATCTTTTATGCAACCCACTTGTGCTACATTATTGCGGGAGAGAAAAATAACCGATAAATGATGATAATAAGAGGATAAATAGGTGATAATTGAGGAGGGGGGGGGAGGGGGGAATAAGGTGGGGAAGGAGGGGAGGGGGAGGGGTGAGAAACACATGGATGAGTACTAGAGGGGAATTATCTCACCTAGAGACAAAATCCTTTGTTTTGATAGGCCCTTTTTTTTTTGGAAGGCTTTTTTTATGGTCTTGCTTCCGTGAGGCCTATCGCGTTCCCTATAGGAAGCCTTCCGTGAGGCCTATCGCGCTTGCCGGGTTAAGTGCCCTTGTTTATTTCGTAGTGCCGGTCATATCAAATGGCGACCTTAGACCAGAATATAGTGAACTGATTATTGCAGTTTTTTTTTGGAGAAATCTTATTGCCATTTGGGGTTGAATTTATTTCTCGCATTGTTGGCAGTAGACATTGTTTTGAGGATACATAGAACTTGTTGGAGTTATTGGTGACCTAGTATTGCACTCAAGAACATCTTCTAATATTTTTTGGTGAATAAAGCTACGCAAGAGTTTGGCTACTTTTGTCTTGACTGAGAATGTCTTTTGTTGACTCCAGCATGTCACTGGACGGGTCTGAGCATAGTGAGGGCACAGTGCGAGAGGCAGGCGAGGAGGTGGAGAAGGTGGAGTTGTTAAGCGGCGTTCAGGTGGTGAACAATGAGGAGGATGCTCGGATATTTTTTGGAGGAGCCTGTGTCAGCGGATCGTGTGTCGGGGCTAGACCGGTACGGACTGCAGTGTGTGGCCACGGTCTTAGGGTTTCCCGGTACTAGCGGTTTGTCGAGAGGTGAGCTGGTTGCCTGTGTGCTGGGTGGGGTGCATGGGGGTTCGGGTGGAGCGGGAACTGGGGCACCTTCGTCCCAGCCCCCATTCCACTCAACTCCTATTGTGGCGCCCCCTCGGGTTCCGGAGCCGGGCACGTTCCCGCAGGCCGATGCCCGCTGGCGGTTGGGTATGCCTCTAGGTGATTCACGGGGTGGGTCCCCAATAGTAGCACCCCCTCCTCAGGGTTTGTCTTCCGAGATGTTGTTTCAGCTCGAGCTCGCCAAACTTAAGCAGCAGTCTGAGCTTGAGCGGCAGAAACTCGAGCAGCGGACGTATGAGCCTGAGCTCGGGCAGCGAAAGCATGAGGCTGAGCTCAGGCAGCAGCAGCAGCAGCAGCGAGAGGCTGAGCTTAAGTTTGAGTCTGAAAGGTATTGTGCCGATGTTGACCTAGAGAAAACTCGTGTAGAGGTGACGAGGAACCGGGTCGTCCAGGGGGGTCCAGCCCATGACCAGTCCCTGTCGCATCTACTTAAGTTGGTTCCAGTGTTTGATGAATTAGGAGTTACAGAATTTTTTCTCCGGTTCGAGAAAAAGTGCCAGGAGCACCAATGGCCCGAGGAGAAGTGGGCAGCCCTTGTTTCTTCACGATTGACGGGGAAAGCACTCTAGGCATACGATGCTTTGCCCCTAGATTCCTGTGTGAATTACGAGTTGTTAAAAGAGGCTGTCCTGAGGGCGTATGAGCTACAGCCAGAGACCTATAGGCTGAAGTTTAGGGCGGTTCCAAAAAGAAAGGAGAGTACTTTCCAGGAACATGCTAGAGAGCTGTCAGATGCATTTGAAAATTGGTTGAGGTCGGAGAAGGCAACTACTTTTGATTCAGTAAAACAATTAGTGTTGCTGGAACAATTTTTAAAATGTACTGGCAGTGACTTGACTCTTAACCTGAAAGAAAAGCAACCAAAAACTCTGCAGAAGGTGGCTGAGCTGGCTGACCTTAGGGTGTCATTGATTCATGGGTGCGGGTCTGCACAGAGAGCTGAGGCAGGTAACCAGGGGCGTACCACTCCACCCCCCCCCCGAATTAATGACACAACAACTAATTATCCATTTAAGAATACTGTTGCCAATTATGAACCCAAGTCGAAACCCTTCCCGTTTAACCCTCTCACGACCATAGGATGCAGAGGTTGCCAGATTAGCAATAAGAAAAAGATTACTCTCACTGTTATAATTACCTCTCCAAAATTAGTTTTCTGCCCACAGCTAACTCAAAGACAACTGCAGAGGTTGAAGTAAACAAACTAAAGGTTTATAGATATCCCTGACGGTAACAAAGGATTTAAAGTATCCCTAATAGGCTCAAAAATCGCGTCCGGATGTGAGAGGGTTAAGAAAGGCCAGGGCCCTTCCTCACCTCAGAGGAAATCCAAGAGCGAAGTGGAGTGTTTCAAGTGTCATGAGAAGGGGCATATTGTGCGCTCATGTCCGAGCGCACCGCCTACAGCAGTGGTGTCACTAGTGAGCAACATTGGCGTGTCTTTGAGGTCTTCCGCGTTTGCCGGGGGTAAACAGTCGGTTGCGAAGTCATCGCCGGTGCAGAAGCAGCAGGAGGGCTCGTCACCCGTCCGTGATGTTTTTTGTGGTCATAGGGGGCACGACACTGTGAGGTGGGCTGGTGTGAAGCATAGGCTTGAGTTGCTACGTGATATGGGCGCTTCCCAGACACTTGTTAAGAATTTCACTGGCAAGCCTATTAACGCGGCTCGGGTTGTGGTGGTTCAAGGCATCAATGCTACGCGGTCTTACCCGCTGGTCAGAGTGGAGCTTGAGGTGGACGGTGTGACACGGGAGTTGGATGTGGGTGTGGTGGAGAAATTGCCAGTTGAGGGGGTCGACCTCCTTCTCGGCAATGACTTTGCGGTGCCCAGTTCCGAGGTTCCACCCTTAGTCGTTGCCGAGAGGGCGGCCGACACGAGTAGGGAGGAGCAAGAGTGGCTCGAGAGATCTCAGTCCGCTCAGGTGTCACAGCCTAGTACCCAAGTTCCAGACCAGCGGAGGAAGGGCCGGAAGGAGAAAGTCGAGGCTGGTGGTCGGGTTGAGAGTTTGGACCCAGCGACACTCCTTGGTGACTCGGTACTTGAACCACAGATAAGCTCCGGAGTGGCCCCAGAACCTGTCCCCCCTAGTGACATGGTAGGGCGTGATGGCACTCGGCAACAGAGTAGTTCCCAGGGACAACAAGAAGATCTTAGTCTTGAGAGTTGTGGGAACGGGGCTATTGAACTCGACGATGGCGAAGCATGTCATGTGAACCTGTTAAAGGAGTTTGTGAGGCAACCACCTGAGCAGCCTACTGTCCCTGTGTTGGTCTGCAGCGGCCAAGGTGGAGAAGGAGAGGTGGGCAGTGGGGCACAGGTGGAGGAGAGTTGGGATTGTCATGTCTCGGCGGAGAAGTGGGCGGGGGACACGAGTCAGGTGGCTGTGGAAGCACTAGAGCACCTGCCTGAGCAGCAGTGTGCAGCGCTCCAGCACCTGCTCGGTTCATACCCCACTGTTTGTGCCGAGCACCCAGGCCTCACAACTCATGCGGTGCACGATGTTCCGCTGACAGGTCACTTGAGTGTGAGTAGACCGTTGGCCTCGTTGTTTCGGTGGTTCAAGGTGGGCGACGAGGCTTTGGCATGGTTGTCAGGTCAGGGTCGACCCATGGCTGCTAAGGGTGGTGGTCAGAATCAGGACATTGAGCAGAATGGTGAGGTTGGCTGTAGAGTGGATGCGCCCGGTCGTCGCATAGCCTCCCAATGCTGCTCTAGTAATATGCAACAGCCCTACCATAGACCGACTGTATCTGGCCATGTCGCGGTGATGCTGCGCAGGCAGATGTAGTCGCAAGGAATGCGGGGGTGCGCATGTACGGTATCGGCGGGGAAGCCTTAGCAATTATGAACTATGGGAGTGACTGCACAGGTGGTACTGATTGTCCTTCTCATGACCTGGCTGTTCTAGGGACGAAGGTGGAGAAGGAGGGAGACTATAGTTTAGAAGCTGCGGTCTCGGCTGGGTTGTGGAGGGGCACTAGGCATGTTGTTCTTCGAGATAAGTTGCAACCTCTTGTTCCTAAGCGCCAAGAGAAGCTGTTTACTAGGCTGTGGCAGTACGTCCGCATGTTTGTTGATTCTCCAGGCCTGATGTACGGGGTAGAATCCGACATGGAAGCTGGAGACAGTGCAAGGCTCAAATTGGCTCCCTACCGTATAAATCCTGCTCAACAGCCTGTCGTGAAAGCAGAGCTAGACTACATGTTGGAGAAGGGTCTGAGGGATAAATGATATCGTGAGTAGCCGTTGCCAGTGAGTTTGCAACCTGAGTTGAGTGGTAAGATCCATGTTTGTGTTGATTGCAAGAGTGTGGGTGCATTATCCCTGACAGACGCCTATCCATTACCCAGAGTTGACGACACCATAGACCGCATCGGGGCTGCCTCGTTTATCACTAAGGTGGAAATAGTGAAAGGTTATTGGCAGGCCCCGTTACCGCAGAGAGCGAAGAGAAGTGCCAATCTTGTGATGGACTGGGCAGTTTATCAGTGCAAGGTGTTGTTTTGCTGCCGGAACACAAGTTGGATGTGTGGCATGTTAAGGGCACTGATAATGTTCTGGCTGATTGTTTGTCACGGGAGGTTATGTCTTAAGGAGCACCCTCGCCGTTCAGTCAGTGTTTGTTTAAGAGTGGAGAAAAATTAGGCTTGCCCCTGTAGTGCAATGCCGCCAAAAACACTATTAAAAAATGTAAAAACCTCACATAAAAACTCTTTCTTTTTGATAGTATATAAGTGCAGTATATCACAGCAAGAATCTAAGAGACTCTGAGTTGTTGTCTTAGTAGGCTAGGCTTGGTGAAGCTTGCTCGTTGAGCATGATATAATTATTATGATGCTATTATTTTGGGGAAGTGTTGTGCAGATTTGTTTTTATAATGCAGTGTTTTATGTTTGTGATCGTGCCTTGTTTTCACAACTTAGGAGAGTAGCTGGGTGATGCGGGGTTGGTGGGCATTCTGTCTGCTCAGATGTGGAGTTCACCTGAGGCTGAAATGTCCCACATCTTGGGCGGGGTGTTACGCTGGCCAGCTTGCCAGAATGCACTCGTAACTCGCTAGCGCTCGCCAGGGCAGTGATATGGGCTACAATAATCGTAGAACGATGTTCTTTCTTTCATAGAGTTCATGTTGTCACAGACAGATCAGTGGTGGTCTTTATTCTTGTCTGTGACACTTGGAAGCATTTTATATCATTGATAGAATATAAGATGCATTGTGTGAAGTTATAGGGAGAAAGAGAGCGAGCAGCGTGGTGGTAATATGTGCGTGTGTATGTACGTGTGCCTCCCTCGCTCGGAGGAGTTTTCCCACACTCTTGATTGGCCGGCGGGCCTGGCTGCGTCATAGGACGCTTGCTCTTCATGACGTACTGGTCTGTGATTGGAGGCCGCTGTCCTGGGAGGGTGGTGCGGGCTCCTACCCGCGTGTCTCCTGCAGAGCTTGGCACGGCGTGCTTGGTCCTACATGTCCTTTGCAATCTGTCCCCCATATAACCCCCTATACTACTTTCTCCCTCTCTGAACTTCTTCCTTTTTATACTCAACCAACCAACCCACCAACCAACCAACCAACCCACCCGTGTACCAGATAATCCTAATCATAATTCCCACCTACTGGACTTATTTTTAACAACCAATTCAGAAAATTATGATGTTACAGTGAGGTCCCCGCTTGGATCTTCTGATCACTGTCTGATACAGGCCACCTGTCTATCACCTACCACACCTTCCCACTCTGAACCTGTTTTGGTGACTAAATGGCATTATGATAGGGCAGACTGGGCGGGTCTTCAAGGTTTCTTTATTGATATTCCCTGGACCTCTTTCTTTTCTAATGATGCACACTCCACCTTGAGCCACATACAAGATTTTGTAAAAATTGGAATGGAAACTTTTATTCCTCATCAAAAGTACAGTAAAAGATCTAATTCACCTAAATGGTTTGACCATAATTGTGCTAGAGTAGCTGAACAAAAAGCAATAGCCTACAATGCATACACAAGATCAAAAACACATGAAGCCTTTAACACCTTACGAGCGGCCTAGGCGGTATATAATATGTAGCCACCAGCGGGGTGTTTTTACCCAAAATAGGGCTGTTTACGTGATCATTTTCATGCCTAAATAAGACCCAGAGCGTAAAACAAGTATCTATGCCTGAAAGGGCATAAACAGAGCTTTCCAATGACACCATAACGATCCTTTTATGATGGCTAGTTTTCTTGCAACAACCGTGCAACGCGAGTGCAAAAAACATGTAATTCGGCACTTTCCCCATACAATTCCGTATATAGCGAGTGAGAGAGGGAGGGAGGAGGTGGGATTCGTGTCAGTAGGTTCGCCGCGGTGGTCTGGAGCAGTCATACGCTCGCTACTCTCCTGCCACCAATTGTCTCTCTCTCTCAGCAACATTACGTGCTGAAATTGCCACACGACCTATGTCGAGCGCCGCCAGATAGTCCAGATTTATTATACTCGACTTATGTTGCGCCCCGACAGTTATGGGTTAATTACTTTAGAAACATCAGAAATCATGCCAAAACTGTATTAAACCTAACTAAATCAAACTTTCTCCACAAGCAGGCAAATAAACTTCTAAATAATCCAAATGATAACAAAATATTTTGGTCTACTCTTAACTCATTCAAATCCAACTTCACTACTGCTTCATCCATTCCACCATTAAAATCTCCGACTGGCAATCTTGTAAGTGACCCACGAGGTAAAGCTAACCTTCTTGCGGATATTTTCTCCACGAACTCAACCTTAGATGAAATAAATCAAGATGTCCCTGTACTTATTTTTAATTTGCATGAAATTCCCTCACTTAAGATCCACACCAGACATGTCAAAACTATTTTGCAGAATCTCTCAGTAGATAAGGCTCCTGGTCCAGATGAAATTCCTCCAATAGTACTTAAGAATTGCTCCTTGGTGCTCGCTCCTGTATTGGCAAAAAATGTCCGTCTGTGTACTCATACCTCATGCTTCCCAGTACCCTGGAAAGAAGCAAACATCCATTCAGTTCCTAAAAAAGGTGCCAATAGCTATAACTTCCACTCTTGGTAAAGTCTTTGAAATTATATTAAATAATCACATAATTAAGCATCTTGAGAATAATAAATTAATCAGTGATAGGCAATATGGTTTTAGACGATGTCGATCAACTGCAGACATTCTTTGCCTTCTTACGCATCAAATCAACCAAGCTACATACCAACATGGTGAAACACATACAATAGCACTGGATATATCAAAGGCATTTGATAGAGTCTGGCATCAATCCTTATTGTCGAAGATGTCACACTACGGCCTTGCATCATTAGTTCCACTAATTTCTTCTTATCTTCATAACAGAAAAATATGTGTAATGGTAGATGGCCTTTATTCTCAATTTCACTCCATAAAAGGCTGGTGTTCCCCAGGGATCAGTTTTGGCCCCAACTCTGTTCCTCATTCATATCAATGATCTCATATCTACCACTCATAATCCAATACATTCCTACGCAGATGACTCAACACTCCACAGTTCCTTCACATTTACCAATTCTTTCACCCAACCCGATCTTATAAATTCAAAAATAAACACTGCAATTTCTCTGAACCTGGACCTTTCTAGAATTAATGAATGGGGACAAAAGAATCTAGTCTCTTTTAATGCACAGAAAACCAAGTTCATTCAATTTTCTAACCTACAGAATCTCACTGACTCCCATATATTTTTTAATGATGTAAATATTCCCACTTCCCCTAATATTGACATTCTCGGTGTAACATTAACTACTAACTTGACCTGGACACATTATGTTAGAAGCATTGCTAAGAATGCCTCTAAAAAACTGGGACTCCTTTACAGAGTTCGAGAATTCTTCACTGACGAGCAGTTGGCCGTAATATATAAAAGTCATGTGCGTTCTCAGATGGATTACTGTTCACCTCTGTGGGGTGGAAGTGGAGTGGTTGCATTGAGGCAGTTGGACAAAATTCAAAATAAAGCTATTAGATTAATCAATAACCCTGCAATCACACAGGACCTTCCTACATTATCCATATGAAGAAACGTTGCATCCCTTGCATTATTCTACAGATATTTTCACAGCAATTGTTCCGAGGAACTTGCTTCAATTGTGCCGCCTCTCCACATCTTTCCCCGTAGAACTGGGGCAGCTGAGAGCGCCCATGAATTTACACTTTCTCCTCCACAATGCTGAACTTCTGCTTATCAGAATTCATTTATCCCCAGAGCTACTACTGTTTGGAATTCACTTCCCTCGAATTGCTTTCCACAAACTTACAATCTACAAATGTTTAAATCCAGTTGTTACAAACATTTTATGAATGGAGGATGCCTTTAGGCACATGGACCTTTTTGTTTTATCTGTGTTTTTCCTTCCTCCGTTCATTGTCTCTTTAAAAAAAAAAATATCTCTTTATTCAATTACTTATCCCTTCTGGTTCTGCATACGACTTCCATAGTTGGCCAGTCGTATTACCAGCACCAGCTCTCCATATATGTTTGCACTAGTTTTAGGGATCATTAGAGTCATAGTCATATGATAGCCTAGTGTTGGGGTGCTTCTAATTAGTGAGCTGTTCTTGCCCATTATTTAATGCTAGACAGTGGAAGGTATCTTTGGTCGTTGTCTGAGTTGTGTATGTGGCCAGTCAGAGCCTGTACAACATCGACGAAGCTAGCTAGCCTGTAACCCTTGTGCATATTTTCCTTTGCGAGTGTAGCAGTATACAGGTGAAGGGCTTTTGCCTACCCTTACCTGTATGATTGCTACCTCATGTTGTTGACCTTTGTGGAGCGCCAGGCAAGACAGATACTAGAGATCTGGACTTACCAAGAGAGCCTCCAAGTCACTTAACGTAACATAAGGGAAATCTGTTCAAGGGGAGACAGTAGGCTACGAGCATGCTTGCGCTCTGCCTAGTCTCCTCATACCTTTTATGCCACTGCTAGACTTTATTAGTGAGAAAGACGGCATTGTGTTTATTAACTTTCATTGTGTATGCTTTAGGAATTATTCACGCCTTATTTTAGCCTAGGTTGATGCATAGTGCACAACCCAGTTTGGCTGTTACGTTGGCTAAGGAAGTACTGTTGAGTGGTTATTATTAGTGCTGTCACAGAGTTGTTGCACTCCCTTGTTATATATAATGTATCCTACTTATTGGTGTATTTAAGATACACGCTTTGGTGTCCTGCCCCTGCATTATTGCTGTTCTATATTAACGAGCATCTTAGAGCATCAGAACTTTTCAGAAGATTCCTTATCTGATTGCTGTAGGACTAGACTTCCAGTGTTTTCATAGAGCATTGTAGAGTTTAGTGTTGAGTACAGACTCACACTAAAGTTAACGTATGCATATTTTCCTTTATTAAATCTTATGATAGTTTATTCAAGCATTGTTATTACTTTAGAGCATTTTCGTAACGTAAGTACTCATGTTGTGAGTTGGCTTTGCCGTCACCGGAAAGCCTTTGTAGAAGTACACTAAAACCCAGTTAATTGATACCGCGTTATCCAGTAAATTAACTCTGGAGGGTTTTAAGTGTTTTGTTCACCGGCGTAATAGTTCGAGGGTTTGAAATTAGCGTACCGTTGTAATAGATATAACAAATGGCCGTTGTTGCAGATATAGCCTATCATCTAGTCCATTATTAAGTGCCCTTGTTTATTTTGTAGTGCCGGTCGTAACACCAGTTAGTCAGTATTCGGCAGTCATTTAGTTATTGTCTATTATTTTACTTATTAAATAGTGTTCGTATGGATACTTGACTATCTGTGCGTATGTATCTATGTAACTGTTTATCTGCATATCTGTCAATCTAACTTCATCTTTCTTATTAACCAGTCAATCAACCTGCGTGTCTTTATATTTTTCATATTTCAATATTTATCTTTCTTTCATTCATTCTATATATTGTATTTAAGTTAAGGGGGGTGACCTGCATTTGTTCTTACCTTCTCTCTCTTTCCCTGGCGTGTATCCATTCAGCCCCATTCAGCCTACTGTACGATTATCCCCATCGAAGTGTTAATTTTTTCCTGGCGAGCGATAGTGAGCCAGCATTGTATGAAGAAATCCGGCTTCGCCGGAGAAATGTTTCTATCGAAAAATGTACAAATTTAGCCTGCTGTCAAAAACATTTACAAACAAAGCTGGCTCGCCACCGCTCGCCAGGAAACAATCGACATCTGATAGGGATAAACATCTTAAAACAGTATCTATTTAATGGGGCCGAATGAATACAACCCAGAGAGAGAGAGAGAGAGAGAGCTACATAGATACACAGACCACACAGACCTCATGGTCCTTGCTAGGCAGTCTGGCCTTACAAACTATATATATATATATATATATATATATATATATATATATATATATATATATATATATATATATATATATATATATATATACACACATATATACACATACATACATACATACATATATATACAGTATATATATACATATATATGCATACTGTACAGTGCACACACATACACATACATACATACATAATTTTTTTTTTTTTATATCACCCCAGCCCTCTGTAGATAGTGGTCAAGCCTTCCCTTGAAAGCGTTTATTGTGTCGCTCTCCTCCACTCTCGCTGGTAGTTTATTCCACTCTGTCGCCACACTGTAGGTGAAGAAACTCTTTGTGACATCTAGGTTTGCCTTTTTGGTTTTTAATTTCATTCCATTTCCGCGAGTTTGATTAGTATTGTTTAATGTGAATAGTGCATTTACATCGAAAGTCGAAACCTTTTAGTATCTTAAAGCACTCAATAAGCTGACCCCTCAACCTCCTCTTTTTTTAATGAGAACAGGTTCAATCGTTTAAGTCTTTCTTCATATGATTTATTTCTTAATGAGGGTATTATCTTCGTCGCTCTACGCTGTACTGACTGAGTCTTACAATGTCCTTGATCAGATAAGGTGACCAGAACTGCACACCATATTCAAGGTGGGGCCTCACCATACTTTTGAACAGTGGCACTATTACGTTCTCATGTTTATATGTAAATTTTCGTTTAATAAAGCCCAATGCTATGTTTGCCTTATTTGCAGCTGCTATACATTGGTCGGAAGTTTTTAGGGTTTCAGATATTAGTACAAAGGAGTACAAAGGAAATCAAGCAACAACAGATATAGTGACCCTTCTAGGTTGCTTGTCCTCCAAAACACTGAGGATCAAGTGTCCAAACAGTGGTTTAGAGTGGGTAAGGGAACATTGGAAAGGGAATTACTGCCCTGGAACTAATGTCCGTGGCAGGATTAGGAAGTTAGTAGGGGACAGATGGGTTAGTAACTGAGGGGGGATAAAATAAAGTTATTCATTTACAAACGCAGTCAGTCGCGGGTTTGATACGAGATATTTGTCTAGGCGGAGTTTAAATGAATTAACGGTGATGCAGTCTATAACGTTTCGGGGAAGCCCATTCCACAAGTTGACAACTCGATTGAAGAAGAAATTCTTAGATTCGTGTGAGTTAAAAGATTTACCAATAATTTTGCAACCGTTTCCCCGCGTGTAATTAGATTGGTCGATAGTGAAGTACTTACTACAGTTCATATTGTCGATGCCTTTGATGATTTTGAACACTTGAATTAAGTCACCTCTTAATCTGCGCTGGGTTAAAGGAAATAGATTTAATTCTCTAAGATGCTCTTCGTATGGTTTGTTCTTTAGGCTAGGTATCATTTTGGTAACTCTACGTTGAACTCGTTCTAGCTTGTTTATATCTTTTTGGTAATAAGGGCACCAGCATTGAACGCAGTATTCCAGAAGAGGGCGGACTAAGGAATTGTAAAGGGTTAGGATAACTTCTTTGGATTTATGCTCAAATGACCTGCCTATAAAGCCAATTATTTTGTTTGCCTTCTTAACAAGTTCTGAACATTGTTGACTCGGTTTTAGGTTACTCGATATTGTTACTCCCAGATCGGTTTCTCTGTTTACATTCTTAAGCTGAGTGCCATTCATCGAATAGTTTGCTTTCTCATTTAGGTATCCGATATGTAGTACTTTACATTTATCCGCATTGAAACTCATTTGCCAAATTTGGGCCCAACATGACAATTTATCTAGATTGTGTTGCACATCGTCAACTTGTTCTTTTGAGAGTACGCTATTTGCAATTTTTGTTTGTCAGCAAATTTTGAGATTGTACAGGTGAGACCCTCATCTATGTCGTTGAAGTAAATTAGAAAGAGAATTGGTCCTAGTACCGATCCCTGGGGTACCCCGCTACTTACATTGGTCCATTTAGATGCCTTACCGTTTATGACTACTCTTTGCTTTCTGTCGCTGAGCCAATTTTCTATCCATTTCAACACACCGTCTTGTATTCCATGCGCTTTTAGTTTTAGCAGTAAACGTTTGTGGGGAACTTTGTCAAAGTTCTTTTGAAAATCAAGGTATATAATATCTACAGCTTTACTCTCATCGTAGAGGTTGAGGATATCGTGGAAGAAGTCTAAGAGGTTTGTTAAACAGGAACGTTTTTTACGAAAGCCGTGTTGAGTATCTTTAAGTATGTTATTTTCCTCTAAGTGATTTACGAGTCTGTCTCGTATGACCGTTTCTAGCATTTTACATACAACTGAGGTTAAGCTAATTGGACGATAGTTACTGGGTAGGGATTTGCTGCCTTTTTTGAATATCGGTGTTACGTTGGCTAGCTTCCACTGATCGGGCACAGTTCCAGACTGCAAGGATTTATTGAATAGTAATGTCAGTGGTTTGGAGAGCTCATCCTTAGCTTCCTTTAGAACTCTAGGCGAGATTGTATCAGGTCCAGGCGTTTTATTTACCTTGAGTTTATCTAAACAATTCAATACTTCTCTCTCTGTAACGGTGATATTGCTTAGAACATCTGAATTATCAATCTGAATCGGCGATGGTGTAGGGATATCACTGAGGTCTTCTGTTGTAAAAACTGATGCAAAGAAGGTATTGAGGGCATTACTCATTTGTACTTCGTCTTTGGTGTATTCTCCATTTTCATCGACTAACGGTCCAACAGTTGAAGTAACTACTTTTTTCTTTCTGATATAACTATAGAATTCTTTCGGGTTTGTTTTACTTTGATTCGCAATATGTAACTCTAAGGTCTATTTACTTTGCTTTGCTTTGCGTCGTAGCTCTACATATTTCAGCCGTTCTTCGTCATTTTGTGAGGATTTTAATCTATCATTAGCAAATGTTTTAGCAAGCAGGCAGTTTGAAATATCTTTATTCCACCATTTGGGCTTATTATTATGGCCTGGACGCCGTATTTTCGATGGTATGCAGTCTTGCACTCCTTTTAGGTAAGTGGCTTCGAATAACTTCCAAGATGTATTTATGTCGTTATTGTGAATTAAAAAGCTCCAGTCAGTTTCTTTAAACATAGCTAAGTTTATGGAAGTTTGCTTTCTTGAAATTAGGGACTTTTTCGATGCTACTATTTGGTTCGTTACTAGTAAACTTTAAAGTGAAAGTTATCGTACGATGGTCGCTGTTACTGAATTCATCACCAACATTCAAATTCTCTATTAATTTTTCTTTTGTTGCAAGTACAATGTCAAGAATGTTATTACCACGGGTTGGCGTTCAAACAAATTGATAAAGCGAACTCTCTTGCAAGTACGTATACAAGTCATGTCCGGAGTGTGAAGTAAGAGTATCGCCCCACTTGGTCACAGGTAAATTAAAGTCGCCAAAAATTACGGTATCTTGTGAGTTACTTACATCTGCAATTTGTTCGTAAATTTCTCGGTCAGTTTGCACTGATTGAGCTGGAGGTCTTTATATTAATGCAAGTATTATTTTTGTACCTTTATTATTCTTTATTAGCACAAAAGATGCGTCGACGTTCACAATTTGAGGTTTTGACAAGAGGGTAGGGTTAAGACTTTCTTTAATATAAAGTAAAACGCCACCTCCATTTCGATTTATTCGGCTTTTCTCAAACATTACATAACCGGGAAGTGAATACTCTGCTAAAAAGTCTCTATCTTCTGTATTGAGCCAAGATTCTGTTATGCCAATCACATCATAATTCTTCTGTAAACACTAGCTCCTCTAAATCTGAAAATTTATTGCGTATGCTACGAGCGTTTGCATAGAAAACCTTTAAATTTGTTATTTTAGAACTCACGGAACGCTCTTTAATAATATTTTTGGTTCTTGTCGGATCTACATTTATGTTCATGGCTGTCCTCGGTCCTCGCTGTCTTCGGTCCTTTTCGCTGGTGGTCCTCGGTTGCCTCTGTTTTTTTCTTGGCGTTGGATGATTTATGTCACTGCTGCTTCTTCTCGGATGGCGATTTTTAATCCATGGCTGCGGACTGCTTCGTGTAGGAGACGACCAATGCGTGCTGAACCCACAGGGTTTAGATGAGTGCCATCCTTGCGGAACAGAGTAGGCTGGTTGTAGAAGTTGTTCCAGAGGTTGATGAATTCAACTTCTTCCCTCAGACACAAATATTTTAGTCGGCTATTTGTGCTGAAGGCCTTGTCGTAGAATTTGTCAGGTGTGTCGATCTTGGGGAGAATGCCTGAGATGATGATATTCCTTGACTTGTTTTTGTAGTGCTGGATCATGTTGCGATATTTCTCCATGAACTCTTCGGATCTGGTGCGCATGACGTCATTTGAACCAGCATGGATGACAAAAAGGGTATTTTCATTTGCATCCTTTGTGGTATCTTCGAAGGCTTCCACAATGTCGTCCAGTCCAGCTCCTGGGATGCAAAATCTTTTTCGTTGATTTGGGACTCTGTCGCAGAACTCTTCGACCTGTCCTCGTAGGATGGAATCCCCCAACGAGCCTGGTCTCCTCTGGTTCGTCTTCCATCTCTACCAATATCTCAAATCTGTTTGACATTGTGACTGGTAGATGAGACCTTTTCTGCGTTGGCCGTGCACCGTTCCTCACTGGTGTAAATCCGGAAACCTGTGGTGGCGGGACTCTACGTACAGGTCGGGGAGAGGAGTGGTTAGAACGGGGGCGAGGGGTTGGTACTGTTCGTGCTAGCAGGCTTCTTGCACGAGGAGTGGGGGAGAGACTAAGGTGAACAGGGCGGCTGTCCTGGTTTGATGTCGGCTCAGGTTCGTCAGAAGCATCTGCTGCAGTGTCTACTGCAGGTGTTGGATTGTTGGCAGATGACGTTGGGGTGGTGGTGGATGCTGGAGTTAAAACAATTGGAGTTAGTGATACTCCAACGTTGAGTGTTACAAACTCTTGGAGTGATTCCAGCTTCCTGGTGAGGGCGTTGATCTTGTTGTGGGCTTCAATCCAATTTTTATGTCAAAACCTCTCCTTGCTGGCAGAGGCGGCCGACTTGTGGATCGAAGGAGCAACATGGAAGCACCAAACCTACTGGCGCAGTTCGTACAGGCACGAGGCATGGTGACGATCACTTTCTTCAGATTCACTTCACTCACTTAAAAAACACTTAACTCACTTTAAAAACACTAAACTCACTTTAAAAACACTTCACTCCCTTCAGGTCGCTTCACTTACTTAAATAGGCCTAACCGAAAACAAAAATGTTGAAATACACACAAATAGGTTATCAGCGGTGATAGCCTAACCGAAAATTAAAACAAAACTAAATTAAATTTGAATACGCAGTGATAGCCGAACCGAAAACAATTTTATGTTTATTTAAACAGAAATAGGCCACCAGGGGTTATAGCCTATCCTAACCGAAAACAAAAATTATGAAATACTGGTAAGCAGAAATAGGCCACCAGCGGTGATAGCCTAACTGAAAATTTAAAAATTGAAGTACGCAGAAATAGGCCACCAGGGATGATAGCCTAGACTAACCGAAAACAAAAATAACCGAAAACCCCTAGGTCTTTTACTACCGTTGCGGTTTTTATTTGTTTGCCATTCATTTCGTATTTGTATTTCATATTTCTGCTACCAGCCTGCAGCACCTGACATTTATCGACATTGAAGGGCATCTGCCATTTTTTCGACCACTCTGATATATTGTTTAAATCAGATTGCAACGCATTTCTATCATCTTCGTTCAGGACTGTATTTCCTATTTTTGTATCGTCGGCGAATTTAGAAATGGTGTTGTTTACCCCTACATCAATATCGTTAATGTAAATTAGAAACAGGACCGGTCCAAGGACTGAACCCTGTGGAACTCCACTAGTGACAGGCTCCCACTCCGATTCTACTCCATTTATCACCACTCTCTGTCTTCTGTCTGTAAGCCAATTTTGTATCCAAGAATGAATTTCACCTTTGATACCTATCCTCTCCAGTTTAGCCAGTGGCACCTTGTCGAAAGTTTTTTGAAAGTCCAAGAAGATTATATCTAGTGATTTCGTCATGTCGTTATATGTGAATAGTTTGTTATAAAATTAAATCAAATTTGTTAGGCATGACTTATTTGATCTAAAGCCGTGTTGACTATTTTTGATTGGGTTGTTTGATTCGAGGTAATCTACTATCTTATCTCTAAGGATTTTTTCCATGATTTTTCTTACAATTGAAGTTAGACTAATTGGTCTGTAATTACTCGCTTTGGCCTTGCTACCCTTCTTGTATTTTGGCGTAATGTTTGCATCTTTCCAAACACTCGGTACAATCCCTTGTAGTAATGATAAGTTAAATAGTTGTGTCAGGGGTTTTGCTATTTCGTCCTTAACATTCTTAATTATTTTCGGGTGGAGCATGTCGGGTCCCGGGGTCTTATTTACATTTAAATTACTCAATTTGCTTTGTACTTCGCTAACACTGATGGTGAAATCTCCTATCACATGAGTTGAGGTGTTATTTTCAGGGGTATGATCGATCACTTCTGTGAAAACTGAGCCAAAATATTTGTTGAGCATATTTGCCGTGTTTGTGTCACCTGTTATTGTCTGGCCATCTTCTATTAGCGGTCCGATTCCGCTTTTGATCTGTTTATATTTATTTACATAACTGTAAATTGTTTGGGGTTTGTGGCACTCTCTCTGGCAATAGTCATTTCGTAATTTTGTTTGTTCGCCCTAATTATTTTTTTCACTTCCCTTCTACTATTTTTGTACAAGTTTTTAATTACTTCAGTGTTTGTGTTATTTTTTACAAGTTTGTGGAGTTGATTCCTTTTCCTTTTTGCCTTGCCAATGTCTCTACTGTACTAAGGGAGCATACTTGATTTCGTATTACGTTTTGGTTTCATGGGTACAAATTGTTTATGCGCTTCTGTAATTGTAGACTTAAAATGTCCCCATAGTTCATTTACTTTGTTTATATATTTTATGAGGTTTGAGTGTATGTTTGATAGCGATTCCTTAAGTCAGTCATAATTTGCGTTTTTAAAGTCCGAAACCATTCCTGTTGTTTTTACTGTGGAATATTTGCTTATAACGTTGATTCTTAAGATTTTATGATCGGACGTTGCCAGATGTTCACCTACATCCAGGTTTGATAATAGATTTTCTTAGGTAGTGATTACGAGGTCTAATATATTCCTGTCTCGCGTCGGCTGTTTTACGTGTTGAGTCAAAAAATTGTCCTGGATGAAGCTTGTCATTAGGCGTGACTCAGCATTTTTTTCCGGTCAGGGTATTCCAGTCAATTAGGGGGAGGTTATAGTCACCTAGTAAAACTGTTTCGTCGGAATTAATGGTTTTCTCTAGTATTTCATAAAAAATTGTATCATCGGCAACAGTTAGTCTCGGTGGTCGGTACGCTGTAGTGATATTTAAGTTCATGTTTTTTGTATTTATTTTGACGCACACTATTTCTGCATTACTTTCGGGGAGTCACCTCAACTGGGTTTAAGTAGGTTGCAACGTACATTGCAACCCCCCCTCTTTGTTTTCCATTGTTACGGTCTTTATGAACAAATTTATATGGCTCTATGTGATATTCATGAAGT
>CM064569.1:6118272-6192652 GCA_032716605.1 Paralithodes platypus | reverse complement strand
CTTTTCCCCCAAATATTTGAAATTTTAAGATGTCCAGCCCAATGGTTTGGCGATTTTAAGACCTTTTGCCCTTTTTCTTTGTCAATATCAAGACTTTTAGTGTCATTTAGGTATAATTTTTTCCTGGCGAGCGATAGCGAGCCTGTAATTTAAGAGGAAGCGGCCTTCGGCCGGGATTATTTTTTCTATCGATAAATGTACAAATATATCTTGAAGGGGGGTCCTAGTGTTGTATTTTAAGTTTGATGGAGGTCTAGGGAAGAAACTAGAAAAATAATAATATTTGAAAAAATAATCGACCAAAAGTGAACCATCCCGCTTAAGGAGAATTACGTTTGTATTATGAGTAAACTGGCTTTTTATGTCGGAGAGCCATTGATCGCCACTTGTGAGTTTGTTCAGCGTATTTGATTCATGTAGTGCGGGTGACCTCTATCATAATTAATCCTAGTTATATATAGACAATTTTATTTTGCCTCTTAGGAATGATCTGTTGTAGCTAAGATGGTTAATTGAGATAGTTAGCAGCCCTTTTCTTGCTAGAGGTCCTTCCTAAACTGAATAAAGTCAATAACAGCTAGAATATAATGAAAAGACGTTACCCGTACTCAGAGGGTTAATTAATCAACGTGTATGTTGATGTGTGAAGTTCCCTTGAGAGAGAGAGAGAGAGAGAGAGAGAGAGAGAGAGAGAGAGAGAGAGAGAGAGAGAGAGAGAGAGAGAGAGAGAGAGAGAGAGAGAGAGAGAGAGAGAGAGAGAGAGAGAGAGAGAGAGAGAGAGAGAGAGAGAGAGAGAGAGAGAGAGAGAGAGAATAAACAAATGTGGTGAGGTAGTTAAATACAAAAATGCCGCGAAGTGATAGACTGGTCCTGGTGAACAACAACCGAATAAGTCTACGGTCCCAGCCAGCCATGTTTCATTTACTCGTGCGCTGAATCTCACGCCTATAAAACATTAATTGCACAAAGGAGGAACGTTTGAATGAGAGAGAGAGAGAGAGAGAGAGAGAAAGGAAGAGAGAGAGAGAGAGGGAGAAAGAGAAGGAAAGAGAGAGAGAGAGAGAGATTTACATATGTATTTTACATAGATACACTGGCCACACAGATCTTACGATCCCTGCGAGGTGGCCAGGACTTAATCCTAGTAGGGAGATCAACCCTAAGAGATAGTGGAAGGAAGGGATAGCAAAGATGAAGGCTCTCTCACCATCCTCCGCACCCTCCGTCAATTTGCCGTACACGAAAACAGTTAGAAGTGAATAACCTTACAGGGCTTGGGAATTACCTTAAGGAATTTATAGTATAGTTAGGAATGGAAAGGAATTACATTCATACCTTCACTTATTCCTCTTATTTTAGTATATATAATGTTCATGTCTAGCTAGAGAGAGAGAGAGAGAGAGAGAAGAGGCAAAGGTTTTATGTTGAAATTGCATACCCTTGACACAAAGACATATGAAATAGACGTTTATCCAAAAATAGAATATTCTTTCTGGAGTACCATGTAATATGAATTGGGTAATAAGCTGGAATGAAAATGCTCTTCAAAAACTGAACAGGCGAAAGAAGCAAGAACAAAAAAGAAAAACAAATCGTAAAGTGGACGAACAAGAGAAACTGGGAGACAAGAAAGTGAAAAGGTGAGAAGGAGGAAGTATGTAATGTGGAGGGGAGAGAGAGAGAGAGAGAGAGGGGGGAGAGAGAGAGAGAGAGAGAGAGAGAGAGAGAGAGAGAGAGAGAGGGGGGGGGGGGGGAGAGCGAGAGCGGGAGGGAGATCATCAGAGAGAGAGATCGAGAGAGAGATGAATTCGAGGAGAGAGAGGAGAGAGAGAGGAGAGAGGAAAGCCGACGATGAGAGAGAGAGAGAGAGAGGGGGGGAGAGATCGAAAGCGAGAGAGAGAGAGGGGGGGGGAGAGATCGAGAGCGAGAGCGTGAGCGGGAGAGAGAGAGAGAGAGAGAGAGAGAGGGGGGGAGAGAGAGAGAGAGAGAGAGAGAGAGAGGGGAGAGAGAGAGAGAGAGGGATGAGAGGAGGGAGAGAGGAGAGAGAGAGAGAGAGAGAGAGAGAGAGGGGGGGGGAGAGATCGAGAGCGTGAGCGTGAGTGAGAGAGAGAGAGAGAGAGAGAGAGAGAGAGGAGCCGGAGAAGAGAACAACAGATGACAGAATAATAATACAAATATAAAATAAGTGCCGGAAGATAATATTATACAGACAACTACAATGTGAATCAAACTTTGGAGGGATATATACAAAAAAAAATGAGTTGCAAGGAGAGAGACAATAGTGGAGGTGGAAAATATGTGAAGGAACGGAGGTTAAGGGGAGGTTTTCACTTAAGGGAGCCCACCTCGCTTTTTTTTCTCTTTCTCTCCCTCTTTGGCTTGTATCCATTCGGCCCCATTTAGCCTATTGTTTTAAGACGTCGAGCCCCATCCAGGTGTCAATATTTTCCTGGCGAGCGGTAGTGAGCCAGGATGTATATATATTTATTTTTCAGCAAGCTAAATTTGTACATTTTTCGATAGAAAAATTTCTCCGGCGAAGCCGGATTCCTCCATACAATGCTGGCTCGCTATCGCTCGCCAGGAAGAAATCGACACCTGGATGGGGATAAACGTCTTAAAACAGTTGGCTGAATAGGGCCGAATGGATACAAGCCAGGGAAAGAGAGAAAATGAGAGAAAGATAAAAACAAAAAACGGTGACCCCCTTTAAGTTATCTCCTGCCCACACCCCAGCTTCAACAGTGTGAAATATACGAGTCATATTGACCCGCCCGCCCACACGCCCATAAAGTCCAGGCGTGTGTTATTGTTGGTGGGGGGACTCAACGTTTTGTTTATCTTTCTCTCCTTTTCTCTCTTTCCCTGGCTTGTATCCATTCTTCCCTATTCAGCCAACTGTTTTAAGACGTTTATCCCCATTCAGGTGTATCGCTCGCCAGCATTGTATGAAGAAATCCGGCTTCGCCGGAGACATTTTCTATCGAAAAATGTACAAATTTAGCTTGCTGTCTAAACAAAAATATAAATATGCTGGCTCGCTACTGCTCGCCAGGAAAATATTGACACCTGGATGGGGGTAAACGCTAAATGGGGCCGAATGGATACAAACCAGGAAAAAAGTGAGAAAGGAGAGAAAGATAAAAAAAAAAAAGTGACCCCCTCTAACATTGTGTACCCAATGAGTTTAAAATGCGGACCAACTATCCGTCATTTTGTTTTTATTTTAATTCCTTGTAAATTCTATTTGATACAAATTGTGTTTAATACAAAGACATTAACATTCAAATACGCATTCATGATATTGTGCTTGCTGTTTCGATTAAACAATTTATTGACTAATTTTGTTTGATTAATTTGTTTGATAAATATGTTTGATAAATTTGTTTGATAAATTTGTTTGATTAATTTGTTTGATTAATTTGTTTGATTAATTTGTTTGATAAATATGTTTGATAAATTTGTTTGATAAATATGTTTGATAAATTTGTTTGATAAATATGTTTGATAAATTTGTTTGATAAATTTGTTTGATAAATTTGTTTGATAAATATGTTTGATAAATTTGTTTGATAAATTTGTTTGATAAATATGTTTGATAAATATGTTTGATAAATTTGTTTGATAAATTTGTTTGATAAATTTGTTTGATAAATTTGTTTGATAAATTTGTTTGATTAATATGTTTTATAAATTTGTTTGATAAATATGTTTTATAAATTTGTTTGATAAATAGCCAACAATGTTCAAACTATTGGAACATTAATTGATGTCAGAAAGGTAAGGGTCTGATAGTGCGCTGTTATTGGTCGGGTCTAAACCAATCAGCTTCTCCTTTCATTGTCGCCACAGAGCCCATTAACAGAAACCGATACTGCTTCCTCATTGGCTGAGAGCAGGTGCCTGGACCAATCACTGACCTATATAAACACTATTGATAAAACTAGTTGTTGCATTGTTCCCTCTGGTGCTATTGATATTAACTGTATAGAGTTAGTAAGACTCTAGATATGACTGCTCTATGTGTTAACCCCTTCTGTACCGGCGACTTCTTTTTAATTTGATTTCAGCTACATTTAGACGATTTTATGAAGATATATGGTAGCTAAAAAGGAGTAATTGAGATAGTCTGTAACCTTTTAAGGGGAGGTTTTTAGTTAGTTCGTTAGACCTCCATCAAGCTTAACATTACACCCCCTAGATCCCCTTTCAAGATAAATTTGTACATTTTTCGGTAGAAACATTTCCCGGCCAAAGGCCGGTTCCTCTTAAATTACAGGCTCTCTATCGCTCGCCAGGAAAAAATCGACACCTTAATGGCACGAAAAGTCTTAAAATTGACAAATGGGGTGGAAGTTCTTAAAATCGCCAAACTAATGGGGCGAACGTCTTAAAATTAGAAAAACAATGGGGCTAAACATGAGGGAGAAAGGAGTCAAGAAAAAATTCCCTCAAGTGGAAATCTCCCCCTAATTGAACAACACACTTCATATCAAAATGTTCGTAATAGAGGAGTAATTGAGGTAAGGATGTAGTCATTTGGTGTCAGATGGCATGAAACCGAGTGTGGTCTATCTAACTATCTATCTATCTATCTAACTATCTATCTATCTATCTATCTATCTATCTAACTATCTATCTATCTATCTAACTATCTATCTATCTATCTATCTATCTAACTATCTATCTATCTAACTATCTATCTATCTAACTATCTATCTAACTATCTATCTATCTAACTATCTATCTAACTATCTATCTATCTATCTAACTATCTATCTATCTAACTATCTATCTATCTAACTATCTATCTAACTATCTATCTATCTAACTATCTATTTATCTATCTATCTATCTATCTATCTATATGCTCAGGCCCATTCCCCACTTTTCCTTTTTTTTCTATTTTATTCTATTTTATTTATTTATTTTATTTTTTTACTTCTCTTGGGGGTGGCCGACTCAAGACAGAGCAAGTACAGGGAAAACACACAACACAAGACAAAACAACGAAAAAACACAGACATCTAGGTCACCCAGGAGAATACCCAGAGACCAAGGTCACCAAGGTCGATATGAAACCGAGTATAGGTACTGTATTAAAACCACCAAACCACGAAATATAGGGACTACGAAATTATAAAGACGAAGAACGGGAAGGTACACTCGTATGCCATAGTCTCTAGGCCACTCGTAAATAATGTTGGACTCGTTTCTAATTATTGAAGTATATCTCTGCAAACGAATTTATGAATGAAATTGTCTATACATTAAGGGGAGGTTTTTAGTGTGTTTCCTAGACTTCCATCAAGCTTGAAATTACACCCCCCTTGACCCCCTTTCAAGATAAATTTGTACATTTTTCGGTAGAAAAATGTCCCGGCCGAAGGCCGGTTCCTCTTAAATTACAGGCTCGCTATCGCTCGCCAGCTAAATGGGACGAAAGGTCTTAAAAGTGACATAAATGAGGTGAAACTTCTTAAAATCGCCAAACTAATGGGGCGAACGTCTTAACACTTCAAAAGCAATGGGGCTAAATATAAGGGAGAAAGAGGTAAAGAAAAAAATCCCTCAAGTGGAAATCTCCCCTTAACTATAAAACTATAATATATATTCACTTGTAGTTATTATAGAGAGCAAGTTATATACGGAAGAAAACAACTCCAGGTAAAGCATAGACGAAGAAGAGAACCAGAAAGAGAACAAGAAAGAGAACCAGAAAGAGAACAAGAAAGAGAACCAGAAAGAGAACAAGAAAGAGAACCAGAAAGAGAACCAGAAAGAGAACCAGAAAGAGAACCAGAAAGAGAACTAGAAAGAGAACCAGAAAGAGAACCAGAAAGAGAACCAGAAAGAGAACCAGAAAGAGAACCAGAAAGAGAACTAGAAAGAGAACCAGAAAGAGAACCAGAAAGAGAACCAGAAAGAGAACCAGAAAGAGAACCAGAAAGAGAACCAGAAAGAGAACCAGAAAGAGAACTAGAAAGAAGGGTAGAGGAAAACTGTGGGAGGTGCAAGATGAGTGGGTGTCGAGAGAAGGATAACATGCGAGGAAAGAGGAAGAATTGGATGATAAAAAAACGGCGAGCGAGATAGTATATGCTAGAGGTAAATATAGAAAGTTAAGGGGGAATGGGCTGTTTTTCTGGCCACCCTTTTCCTTCGTGTTCAGCCCCATTAATTTTGTTTTTTATTTCCAGACGTTCGGGCCATTACTTTGGTGATTTTAAGACTTTACGCCCCATTTAGTTGTCAGTAATAAGACCTGTCATGCCATTTAGGTGTCGATTTTTTCCTGGCGAGCGAAAGCGAGCATGTAATTTAAGAGAAACCGGCCATCGGGCGGGCCATTTTATATGAAAAAATGTAGAAATTTATCTTGAAGTAGGATCTTGGGAGGTGTTATATAAAAAGCGTGATGGAGGTCTAGGGAGGAAACTAAAACAATTATAAACGGATATATAAATGTGCAAATAAATACGTCCATCCCCCCTTAATAAATACGCCCATCCCCCCTTAATAAATACGTCCATCCCCCCTTAATAAATACGCCCATCCCCCCTTAATAAATACGCCCATCCCCCCTTACAAAACGGATAATCAAAGCTGACTCCAGATCTGTGCCCCATTCATTGTTCTGCCCGTTCATGCATAAACATTGGGTTAAGGGGAGATCTCCACTTGAGGGATTTTTTTCTTGACCCCTTTCTCTCTCATGTTTAGCCCCATTGCTTTTGATATTATGAAACGTTTGCCCCATTAGTTTAGCGATTTTAAGAACTTTCACCCCATATTAAGACCTTTCGTGCAATTCAGGTGTCGATTTTAGCCTGGCGAGCGATAGCGAGCCTGTAATTTAAGAGGAACCGGCCTTCGGCCGGGAAATTTTTCTACCGAAAAATGTACAAATTTATCTTGAAAGGGACTCAAGGGGGTGTAATTTTAAGCTTGATGGAGGTCTAGGGAACAAACTAAATAACTCCCCTTAAGCCGTTGTCACACGAGCGCTTTTATCGTCAATTTTCCATGAGCAAGTTTTTTCTCGTATTATATCGGGACTTGTTCGCGCTGGTATCAAAACCTAGACTGAAGGTAGATCATGTTAGGCGGCTGAATTCTGATAAAGTGTATTTTTTTAAGCTTCCAAGACCATAATTGCCCTTAAAGAATTGCTCGAAAAATGGCTCGTGTGCCTCCAGCTTTATACACAGTCCTGTTGGGTCTGAGTACATAATTGGTAATTATTCAGTATTCGATAATGGATATTAATCGTATTCAGGTACTTAATCTATAACTGTCTTGGTGGTATAATGGCTAGAGCGTATGAATTCTGTATGTGCTGTCCAGGGTTCGAATCCCCAGAGGATCATATGCTTCCATTAATTTCATTTAGGGGTTATTGGTGTTAAGAATGATACTAATCCCTTGAGGATCAAGACGTGTTTTAGCAGTTTATTTTGGCTATTATTAGACGATTTTCTTCAGAATAGGAAGGGTATATGGAAGATGGAGGATTAATTGAGACAGTGTTTACCCTTTTAACCCTTTCACGCATTTATGACGCAGAGGTTGCCAGATTAGCAATAAGAAATAGTTCTCTCACTCTTATAATTACCTCGCCAAAATTAGTTTTCTGCCCACACCTAACTCAAAGACAACTGCAGAGGTTGAAGTAACTAAACTAAAGGTTTCTAAATACCCCTGATGGTAACAAAGGCTTTAAAGTATCCCCAATAGGCTCAAAATCGCGTCATATGTCGGAGAGGGTTAAACCCCACAGATCATTCTAAGCTGTATAAATTCGTTTAATTAAAGCCAGAATAACTTGTCAAAACGCTTCATGATTCTCAAAGGGTTAATTAATAGTCAATGATATCAAAACATACTAGACATAAAAGATAATAAAATAGAAGAGAGACACCTGGCGTGTTGGAATGAAGGCGTGGGAACCGAACAGAAGGGGATAGCCTGCGGATATGAGAGAGAGAGAGAGAGAGAGAGTACAAAGGAAATCAAGCAACAACAGATCTAGTGACCCTTCTAGGTTGCTTGTCCTCCAAAACACTGAGGATCAAGTGTCCAAACAGTGGTTTAGAGTGGGAGAGAGAGAGAGAGAGAGAGAGAGAGAGAGAGAGAGAGAGAGAGAGAGAGTATTTGTGAGAGTGAATGAAAGAGAGAGAGATGGTGTGTGTGTGTGTGTGAGAGAGAGAGAGAGAGATGGTGTGGGTGTGTGTGTGTGGGTGTGTGTGTGCGTGTGTGTGTGTGAGAGAGAGAGAGAGAGAGAGAAAGAGTATTTGTGAGAGTGAATGAAAGAAAGAGAGATGGTGTGTATATGTGTGTGTGTTTGTGTGTGTGTGTGAGAGAGAGAGAGTGAGTGTGTGTGGGCCGTCCTTGTACTATATTCTGGCTACTATTAAACGATTTCATTCATTCTAAAGACGGCTTCCAGCATATAACAGGCTTCGAACTATCTCGCTTAACCCCTTTTACTATCACATATCCTTCTTAAGCTTAACCCAAACGTCTAAATATAGCTAGAATGAAATTATATAGACGTTGCCGGTACAGAAGGGGTTAAGGGGAGACTGACCGTTTGTTTGGTCTATTAATTCATGTATTCATATATTCTTTTTAGTTTCCTCCCTAGACCTCCATCAAGCTTAGAAAAACACCCCCTGGACCCCCCTTCAAGATAAATTTGTACATTTTTCGGTAGAAAAATGTCCCGGCCGAAGGCGGTTTCCTATTAAAATTGCAGGCTCGCTATCGCTCGCCAGGAAATAACCGACACCTAAATGGCACGAAAGGTCTTAAAATTGACAGCGAAATGGGGCAAAAGGTGTTAAAGTCGCCAAACAAATGGGCCGAACATTTTATAATCGCAACAGTAGTGGGGCTAAACATTAGGGAGAAGGGGGTCCAGAAAAACGGTCTGCCTCCCCTTAAAGCACTTTGAGAGTGTCTGTAAAAAGTATATATATGCTTTTTACTCAATTACTGGTAGCTGAAAAGAGATGAAAGAAAATGGGCACAAAAATACAATACAATATTTTCCTTATTTATTATTTTGTTTTTCCTCGTAAACTGATACACAACGTTTGGCAAAAGTTAGAAAAATTTAATACGTATTCGAATCGACTGTATTATTTTTTATTTGGTCTAGGATAGTTTGTTTTCTCTTCTATTTTATCTTTAATATTTTATTGTTGATGTGATAGCGTGCTTGTAAGTTACGGAAAAAGCTTAAGGGGAGATGGTTCACTTTTTGGTCGATTTTTGCATGGTTTCGTTATTTTTCTAGTTTCCTCCCTAGACCTCCATCAAATTAAAACAAAAAAACATTCATTAGATCCCCCTTCTAGATTAATTTGTACATTTTTCGGTAGAAAAATTTCTCGGCCGAAGGCCGGTGCTTCCAACATTACAGGCTCACTATCGTTCGCCAGGGAAACAATCGACACCTAAATAGCACGAAAGGTCTAAATATTGATGAAGAAATGGGGCGAAAGGTCTTAAACTCGACTAACTAATGGGACAAACATCTGAACATCTGAAAACTAATGGGGCTAAACATGAGGGAGAAAGTGGTCCAGAAAACCGGCCAATCCCCCCTTAAGGGGATGTTTTTGTTGTTGCCTTTTGTTTTCTTCTTCGCTAGGTCTCCATCAAGCTAAACTAAAAACATCCCCAAGATCCCCCTTCTAAATAAATGTGTACAGTTTCCGGTAGAACATTTTTCGGGCCGAAGGCTGGTTCCTCCTAAAATGACAGGCTCTCTATCGCTTGCCCAGGAAAAATGGACACCTAAATGGCACGAAAGGTCCTAATAGTAACAACAAATGGGGTGCAAGGTCTTAAAATCGCCAAATTAATGGAAAGAACGTCATAAAATCTCAAAACTAATGGGGTTGATATGAGGAAGATGGGAGTCCAGAACAAACAACCAGAAAAACTATGAAAATAATAAGGAAAAGTATACGGAGCCAGAATACGAGAGAAGATATATTGGGAAGTGAGCCAGCCTGAGAAATTGTGAGAGTGCAAAGGGTGTGAGGAATTGTGGCAATGAGACAGCCAGCCAGGTATATGCCCAGCCAGACAGATAGATACACAGCCAGACAGATAGATTGCCAGCCAGACAGGTATATACCAAGCCAGACAGGTAGACAGCCAGGTATATACCCAGCCAGACAGGTAGACAGCCAGCCAGACAGCCAGGTATATACCCAGCCAGACAGGTAGACAGCCAGACAGACAGCCAGGTATATACCCAGACAGACAGACAGCCAGGTATATACCCAGCCAGACAGACAGCCAGGTATATACCCAGCCAGACAGGTAGACAGCCAGGTATATACCCAGCCAGACAGGTAGACAGCCAGCCAGACAGCCAGGTATATACCCAGCCAGACAGACAGCCGACAACCAGGTATATACCCAGCCAGACAGTCAGGTATATACCCAGCCAGACAGGTAGACAGTCAGGTATATACCCAGGTAGACAGCCAGGTATATACCCAGCCAGACAGGTAGACAGCCAGACAGACAGCCAGGTATATACCCAGGTAGACAGCCAGACAGACAGCCAGGTATATACCCAGCCAGACAGCTAGACAGCCAGGTATATACCCAACCAGACAGGTAGACAGCCAGCCAGACAGCCAGGTATATACCCAGCCAGACAGGTAGACAGCCAGTCAGACAGACAGGTAGACAGACAGTCAGACAGACAGGTAGACAGCCAGCCAGACAGGTAGACAGCCAGTCAGACAGGTAGACAGCCAGACAGACAGCCAGGTATATACCCAGCCAGACAGACAGGTAGACAGCCAGACAGACAGGTAGACAGCCAGACAGACAGACAGCCAGACAGCCAGACAGATAGCCGACAACCAGACGAACATACCCGATGAAAGTCAAACAAGCTAGGAAGATTCACCGTATTTGTGAGATGTTTAAAGGTAAAGGAAGTAAATTATATAAAAAGCTTCTCAAATGCAAATGTGTACTGTAATACAGCTTAAGGGTAGACTAGCCGTTTGTTGGTCTGTTAATTCAGTTATTCATATATATATTTTTAGTTTCCTCCCTAGACCTCCATCAAGCTTAGAAAAACACCCTCTAGACCCCCCTTCAAGATAAATTTGTAAATTTTTCGGTAGAAAAATTTCCCGGCCGAAGGCCGGTCCCTCTTAAAATTGCAGGCTCGCTTTCGCTCGCTAGGAAATAATTGACACCTTAATGGCACGAAAGGTCTTAAAATTGACAACGAAATGGGGCGAAAGGTGTTAAAATCGCCAAACTAATGGGCCGAACGTCTTGTAATCTCAAAGCTAGTGGGGCTAAACATGAGGGAGAAAGTGGTCCAGAAAACCGGCCCATCCCCCCTTAATAGTTTCAGCCACTCACTTCGGCTAACCCAGTCAGTATTACTGTAATTAGCAAATTAAACCTTAGAAAATCCGGAAATGCATAATATTTTGTTCTGTTTTCAGGCTATTACTGGATGATTTTATTCAGATTAGGAAGGGTATATTATGAAAATCAGAGGGTTCATTGAGAAAGTCTTTAACCTTTTCAATCCCATAGATCCTTCCTAAATTGTCAAATCCGTCTAATGATAGCCAGAATAAACAGTCGAAATGCTTCATAATCTTCAAGGGTATAATCTGGTGCGTGTCGGCTTTTAGGATTTAGCTTAAGGGGAGATCTCCACTTGAGGGATTTTTTTCTTGACCCCTTTCTCCCTCATGTTTAGCCCCATTGCTTTTGATATTATAAAACGTTTGCCCCATTAGTTTAGCGATTTTAAGAACTTTCACCCCATATTAAGACCTTTCGTGCAATTCAGGTGTCGATTTTATCCTGGCGAGCGATAGCGAGCCTGTAATTTAAGAGGAACCGGCCTTCGGCCGGGACATTTTTCTACCGAAAAATGTACAAATTTATCTTGAAAGGGGCTCAAGGGGGTGTAATTTTAAGCTTGATGGAGGTCTAGGGAACAAACTAAATACCTCCCCTTAAGGGAGCTCACACGGTATTGTGCAGCATAATTTACTGATTCGGCTCAATGGTTTAAGGAGGGGGTTTAGTTTGCTCTCTAAACCTCTATCAAACACAGACAAGACCCCCCTTCGTTAAAAATGTGTACATTTTTCGGTAGAAGTATGTCCCGGCCGAAGGCCGTTTCCTCTTCCAATACAGGCTCGCTATCGCTCGCCAGGGAAAAAAATCGACACCTAAATGGCACGAAAGGTCTTAATATTGGCAAGGAAATGGGGCAATAGGTCTGAAAACGCCAAACTAATGGAGCGAATGTTTTAAAATCTCATAACTAATAGGGCTAAACATGAGGGAGGAGGAGGACTAAAAACAAAAATCCTCCCCTTAACAATGATCTCGCCCTTGTATTTTTGTATTATTATTATTTTTTTTTTAGTAGCGGTTTGATGCTATAATGGTCGGCTCCAGGTGGTGTAATGGTTTAGATGCTTATGTTCTGGGTGCGGTGTCCCGAGTTCGA
Organism: Paralithodes platypus; assembly: GCA_032716605.1. NCBI lineage: Eukaryota > Metazoa > Arthropoda > Malacostraca > Decapoda > Lithodidae > Paralithodes > Paralithodes platypus. Next base: position 6,180,129 of record CM064569.1, on the reverse strand, counting down.
ACCCCGAGAGGATCATAGGCTTTCATTAATGTATTCAAGTGCATTGGGGTTTGTAATGGAGGATTTCTGTTAAGAACGAGGTGTTTCCTAACCCTTTCAAGCTCCAATACGCGTTTCTATTCTGTTTCTGGCTACTAGCAGACGATTGTATCCAGATTAGTAACGGTATATGGAAGTTAAAGGGTTGATTGAGATAGTATTTACCCTGTTAATACCCACAGATCCTTCCTAAGCTGCATGAAATTGTCTAATGATAGCTCAAATAAACTGCTAAATCGCTTCAGAGCTTCAAGGGGTTAATACTATCCCAACTACGTTTTGTGCAATAAATATACTTTGAGGTATAAATATTAATACAAATATACGGGTTTTCGAAAATGACAGCCTTTTAATGTACAGAGGAAAAGTGTACAGCTTAAGGGAAGATAGCGACTTGAGGGATTTTGTTCTGGACCCCTTTCTCCTTCATGTTTAGCCCCATTGCTTTTGAGATTTTAAGACGATCGCCCCATTAGTTTGGCGATTTTAAGAACATTCGCCCCATTTCTGTCAATTTTAAGATCTTTCCTGTCATTCAGGTGTCGATTTTTTCCTGGCGAGCGACAGCGAGCCTGTAATTTAAGAGGAACCTGCCTTCGGCCTGGACATTTTTCTACCGAAAAATGTACACATTTATCTTCAAAGGGGGTCTAGGGAGCGTATTTTAAGCTTGATGGAGGTTTAGGGAGGAAACTAAACACCTCCCCTTAACTCTATGATCCTAATATTGATACTGTGCAAGTTTGACCGATTTTTCGTTTACATCGTTAACCCTTTGAAGATTGTATTTTTTACCTCATTCTCTTGCATATATTTTAATTAAGGGGGTAGTGGGTATTTTTTGGCTTATATATTTAATTATTTATATATTGTTTTCCTTTCCTCGCTAGACCTCTATCAAACTTTTTAAAATGTCAAGATAAATGTGTACATTTTTCGGTAGAAAATGTCCCGGCCAAAGGCTGGATCCTCATAACATTACAGGCTCGCTAGCGCTCACCAGGGAAATATCGACACCTAAATGTCACGAAAGAACTAAATATTGACATAGAAATGGGGTGAAAGGTCTCAAAATCGCCAAACAAATAGAACGAACGTCTTAAAATTTCAAAACTAATGGGGCTAAACATGGGGGAGAAGGGGGTCCAGAAAGACGACCCTTAACACGCAGGCATAACATGTGCATAACTACATAATATCACTAACTCTCCCAGCATTGTTTCTCATTGACCCCTATAGCACCGGGGACGTCTCTGGCATCATATTCTGGCAAGTATTAGACGATTTTATTCAGCTTAGGAAGGACCTCTGGCAATGATAATAAAGCTTCAAACTATCTCAATCAACCCTCTTAACTATCACAGATCCTTCCTAAGCTGCATACCATCGATTAAGGGGAGATCTCCACTTGAGGGATTTTTTCTTGACCCCTTTCACCCTCATGTTTAGCCCCATTGCTTTTGATATTATAAAACGTTTGCCCCATTAGTTTAGCGATTTTAAGAACTTTCACCCCATATTAAGACCTTTCGTGCCATTCAGGTGTCAATTTTATCCTGGCGAGCGATAGCGAGCCTGTAATTTAAGAGGAACCGGCCTTCGGCCGGGACATTTTTCTACCGAAAAATGTACAAATTTATCTTGAAAGAGACTCGAGGGGGTGTAATTTTAAGCTTGATGGAGGTCTATGGAACAAACTAAATGCCTCCCCTTAAACATGGCTAGAATAAGATATAACACACGTCGCTGGTACTCAAAAGGTTAACCCCTTCAGCATCATGACACCTTGTTACCCATGATTCTGGCTAAAATTAACCTAGACTATTTTATACAGTTTAAGAAGTACCTGCAGTGTATTATCAGGATACTCGTAGATGTAGATTATAAACTAAAGGAAATCGTCTTACGGCAGCCAGAAAATGATGAAAATTACGTAATAGTGGTGAAGGTGTTAAAACAAAAGAAACGCAGTGGAAAGCTGTATATTTGCTTCTATTTTGGCGCCAAAATGTAAGGGGTTAAAACAAAAGAAATGCAGTGGAAGGATATATATTTGCTTCTATTCTGGCGCCAAAATGTAAGGGGTTAAAACAAAAGAAATGCAGTGGAAGGATATATATTTGCTTCTATTCTGGCTCCAAAATGGAAGGGGTTGAAACAAAAGAAACCCAGTGGAAAGATACATATTTTCTTTTATTCTGGCGCCAATTGTAAATCCAATTTTCTTCATGACAGGCTTACAAACGAGGTTCAGCAAATACTGGCATTGCCTTAATCCAACTCGAAAGAAGAACATGAGTTTATATTACGTAAACAGTATTAAGTTGGGGAATGAAATCTGCTTGGTCTTGTGTACAGAGGCGCTCGAGAGATAGAGAGAGAGAGAGATATATAGACAGAGAGATAGGGAGAGAGAGACAGAGAGACAGAGAGAGTGTGGAAAATATATATAACTTTAGAAACCTAAAAGACGGAAATTTGAATGGAAAGCATGACGAACTTCCGAATAAATAATGTATGTATAATAATTGTATATATTGTACGTATGTATTTACTCAGGCACATACCCCATTACTGGGGGTGGCCGACTCGAGACAGAGCCCGAACAGAAACAACATAAAAAGTACCAGTTCTTAGGGTCCAGGACGACTACCGCGTTCCCTCGCCCATTACTCTGTCTCGTCGAGTAGGATAATTTTACAAGGGGAGGAGGATTCCTAGCCCCCTGCCCATTAAGATATTTTGACAGAACGCGATATTTAGGTGTCGATTTTTTTTCCTGGCGAACGATAGTGAGCCTGTAGTTTTGGAAGAACCGGCTTACCAAAAAATATACAAATCAATCTAGAAGGAGAATCTAATGGATGTCTTGTTTAAGTTCGATGGAAGTCTAGGGAGGAAACTAGAAAAATAATGAATAAATTAAAGAAAATCGACCAAAAAAGTAAACCATTAAGATAATTTGACAGAACGCAATATAAAGAGAGGAGACTATATGGAATCAATATATCGTCACTAGCAGAGAACAGAACACGAACAATATTGTTATATATACGATCCCTTTTGAAAATCTAGATGAATGGCAGCCACTATCACGATCTGTCTAGCCTTACCCTTGTATATATTATAATAAATAAATATATATAGTATATATATATATATATATACCGTATATATATATATATATATATATATATTTTTTTTTTTTTTTTTTTTTTTTTTTTTTTTTTTTTTTGTCAGACGCCATAATTCCAGAGAAGGGGTGGTCATGAACATTAGGCGTTTGTCACGAATCACTAGGACAAGTTGCCCGGGCTTCAAATCTACCAATATAATTTTGACAGTGTGGGCTTGATCCGCTGACCCTTTGAGAAGACTATCTATCTATCTATTGCCTGACGCCGTGATCCCCGAAGGGGTGGCCACGAACGAACCGCACCCATGCACCTCTGTCCCCAGTCAGTCGACGCCCCTCCCCCCAACCAGCACCGCCTTCGTTTATGTAGTTCCTCACTCCATCCTTCCACCTCATATTCGGTCTACCTCTCCCCCTCTGTCCCTCCACCTCGCTCTCGTACACCCTCTTAGTCATTCTCTCGCTTTCCATACGTTCCATATGCCCGAACCATCTCAAGTTGTTCCTTTTCACACTTTCCAGCACATCTACATCCACACCACACCTTCTTACTTCCTCATTAGTCTGTCTATCCCTCCATGTAACTCCGCACGCACTCCTTAAGTAATTCATTTCCACTGCTCTCACTCTTGGTCTGAGTCTCTCAACCAACGTCCATGCTTCGCTTCCGTAAGTCAGTGTCGGGATTACCACACTGTCATGCAAGGACTTCTTCACTTCCATACTGACCACCCTATTTCTTGTTACTGCTTTTAGCGTTCCTACAACCCTCTTCCCCTGTTGTACCCTCTCCCGCACCTCTTCATCCATAGTCCCATCTTTACTCAACACACACTGCCCAGATACTTAAAAGAGTTGACGATCTCCATAGCCTGACCGTTCAGCTTCACCTCACACTCTGTGACTTCACCCCTTTCGAAGACCATAACCTTGCTCTTCCCCGTATTTACCTTCAAATTCCGTTTTTCGCACACTGTTCCAAACTCATTTACCAGACCCTGCAACTCCCATTCATTATCACTCATCAGAACTGTATCATCCGCAAACAGCAGTATAGGTAGCTTCCACTCAATTCCCTCCCTTTTCAGCGATACACCAACATCCACTGCTCTTGATAGTATTTCTTTCATAACTCCATCCATATATACAGTAAACAACCACGGGGACATCACACACCCCTGTTTCAAACCAACATTCAGGTCAAAGAACTCGCTCTGCTCACTCTCCACACGTACTGCCGCCTTTGCACCCTCATACATGCTCTTCACTGCTTTCAGCAACTTGCCCTCTACTCCGTATATTCTAAGTACTTTCCACAAACCTTCTCTATCCACTCTGTCATAGGCCTTCTCCAAGTCCATAAAGGCAACATACACCTTTTGTTTCTTCTCCAGATACTTCTCCACAACACAATTCAGGGTAAAAATCTGATCTACACATCCTCTTCCCTTCCTAAAACCTCCCTGCTCGTCGCCTATCCATTTCTCCGTTCTCACTCTCACTCTCTCAATCATTGAGAAGACGCCCTACTGATTATGCCACGGCTTGCGACTTAATAGATTGTCCGGTGATTGATTAACAGAAGGATTTGGTTGATGATACATTACGGAACTGTCTTTATCTCTGCTCATAAGGGGAGAAGGGCCGTTTTTCTGGCCACTCCTTCTACTTAATGTTTAGCCCCATTAGTTTTGAGACTTTAAGACGTTTGTTTCATTAATTTGTCGATTATAAGACCTTTCACCCCATTTATTTGTCAATATTTAGACCTTTTGTGCTATTTAGGTGTCGATTTTCTTCCTGGCGAGCGATAGCAAGCCTGTATTTTTAGGAGGAACCGGCTTTCGTTAAAGACATTTTTCTACCGAAAAATGGACAAATTTATCTTGACAGGGTGTCTAGTGGGTGTTTTTTAAGTTTGATGGAGGTCTATTAAGGGGAGGTTTCTAGTTGGTTTCCTACTCCTCCAGCAATCTTAAAATGTCACCGCCTTGACCCCCTTTCAAGATAAATTTGTAAATTTTTCGGTAGAAAAATTTCCCGGCCGAAGGCCGGTTCCTCTTAAATTACAGGCTCGCTATCGCTCGCCAGGATAACATTGACACCTGAATTGCACGAAAGGTCTTAATATGGGGTGAAAGTTCTTAAAATCGCCAAACTAATGGGGCAAACGTTTTATAATATCAAAAGCAATGGGCTAAACATGAGGGAGAAAGGGGTCAAGAAAAAAATCCCTCAAGTGGATATCTCCCCTTAATGATATATGTGTGTTTTCTGTTAATGTAACTGGTATTGTGTGCTACTGTGGGCAGATATATAGTTGGTACCAGCATCTCCATCTGCCTTCCCCTGGAGACTCCTCAGACATTAATAAAACATGCCACGGAGAGGCTCGCTGGAAGCTCTTCAGTGAGACTATATATATATATATATATATATATATATATATATATATATATATATATATATCGTACTTAATAGGTGTGCTCCTAACCCTTTGAGTTCCAGCGACGTTTGCTATATTTAATCTAGCTATATTTTCACGATATTATGCAGCTTAGGAAGGATCTGTGGTAGTTAAAAGGGTTGGTTGAGACATATTGAAGCCTTATTACTGCTAGAGGCCCTTCCTAAGCTGAATAAAACTCTAATAGTTGCCAGAATCTGATCAAAATGACGTCCCTAGTACTGAATGAGTTAAGGGGAGATTTCCACTTGAGGGACTTTTTTCTTGACCCCTTTCTCCCTCATGTCTAGCCCTATTGCTTTTGAGATTTTAAGACGTTTGCCCCATTAGTTTGGTGATTTTAAGAATTTACACCCCCATTCTGTCAATTTTAAGACCTTTCGTGCCATTTAGGTGTCGATTTTATCCTGGCGAGCGATAGCGAGCCTGTAATTTAAGAGTTACCGGCCTTCGGGACATTTTTCTACCGAAAAATGTACAAATTTATCAATTTGTCAAGGGGGTGACATTTTAAGATTGCTGGAGGAGTAGGAAACAAACTAAAAACCTCCCCTTAAGTCATACATTTTGGTTTACACTTGACTGAAGGATTTGTTTTGTAATGGAATAACGTTTTTCCAAGGACATGGCTCTCAGACTCCAACAGGTCCTTACTAACCTGAGTAAGTCGTTTTTGGATATTCACATATCATTGTAAATGCATTAAAGTCCCGGGATTCGAACCTGGAATACCACATGAGACGAGACGAAGGTATTGAGGGATAAGCCTTTACAACGGCACCTCGTATCTACTTTTCCTTTTTTCTGAAGAGTGTAGAGAGGGGAGAAGGGGAGTTGGTGAGAGAGGAAGCTGTTGGCGTGGCTTTGTTATGTGTGTTGAGTCTGTACATACATATCTTAAAAACTCTTAACCATTACACCACCGAGACATTATAGATAGTTTAAACCCCTTTGATTCATTGATATTCCTCATAAATTGAATAAAAGTATTTGATGATAACCAGAATATAGCTCTGAACTGCTTCCCCAAACATTTCCTCGATAAATTAGCTGAAATTTAGGACGGTGGAACTAAACAGGTGCTGAATTTTACGATCGACAGTAAATGGTATACGTGGACGTTAACTCAGATGTGTGAGAGTGTGTGTGTGTGTGTGTGTGTACGAGAGAGAGAGAGAGAGAGTGTGTGTGTGTGTATGTATATGTGTGTGTGTTGGTGTTCCTGTGTGGGTGTTGGTGTTCGTGTGTGTGTGTTTGAGTGTTTGTGAGTGTGAGTGTGTATGTATGTGTGTGTGTTGGTGTTCGTGTGTGTGGTGTGTGTGTGTGTGTTGGTGTTCGTGTGAATGTGTTGGTGTTCGTGTGAATGTGTTGGTGTTCGTGTGAATGTGTTGGTGTTCGTGTGATTGTGTTGGTGTTCGTATGTGATTGGCCACGTTCATATTTACTCCCTCCAACAAAACTATCTCCCATTCCCTTCAGCCCTATCTCCCATTCCCTTCAGCCCTATCTCCCATTCCCTTCAGCCCTATCTCCCATTCCCTTCAGCCCTATCTCCCATTTCCCCTCCCACTCCTCCTTGTAACTCCCAACTTGACCAATGTTCTCCTTCACTAAACTTGAACATAGGCTTTAAGGGGAGATTTCCACTTACGGGATTTTTTTCTTGACTCCTTTCTCCCTTTCTACCGAAAAATGTACAAATTTATCTTGAAAGGGGCTCAAGGGCTTGTAATCTTAAGCTTGATGGATATCTAGAGACCAAACTAAAAACCTCCCCTTAAGAGGGGATGGTTCATTTTTTGGTCGAATTTGTCATGTATTAATTAATTTTCTAGTTTCCTCCCTAGACCTCCATCAAACTTTTAAAAAATCCATTTAACCCCCTTCTACATTAATGCGTACATTTTTCGGTTCTTCAAAAATTACAGGCTCACTAACGTTCGCCAGGGAAAAAAATAGACAACTAAATAGCACGTAAAAAGTTCATAGCACGTAAAAAGTTCATAATAGCACGTAAAAAGTTCATAGCACGTAAAAAGTTCATAATAGCACGTAAAAAGTTCATAGCACGTAAATAGTTCATAGCACGTAAATAGTTCATAGCACGTAAAAAGTTCATAGCACGTAAAAAGTTCATAGCACGTAAATAGTTCATAGCACGTAAAAAGTTCATAGCACGTAAACAGTTCATAGCACGTAAATAGTTCATAGCACGTAAAAAGTTCATAGCACGTAAAAAGTTCATAGCACGTAAATAGTTCATAGCACGTAAAAAGTTCATAGCACGTAAAAAGTTCATAGCACGTAAATAGTTCATAGCACGTAAATAGTTCATAGCACGTAAAAAGTTCATAGCACGTAAAAAGTTCATAGCACGTAAATAGTTCATAGCACGTAAATAGTTCATAGCACGTAAAAAGTTCATAGCACGTAAAAAGTTCATAGCACGTAAATAGTTCATAGCACGTAATAAGTTCATAGCACGTAAAAAGTTCATAGCACGTAAATAGTTCATAGCACGTAAAAAGTTCATAGCACGTAAAAAGTTCATAGCACGTAAAAAGTTCATAGCACGTAAATAGTTCATAGCACGTAATAAGTTCATAGCACGTAAAAAGTTCATAGCACGTAAATAGTTCATAGCACGTAAAAAGTTCATAGCACGTAAAAAGTTCATAGCACGTAAAAAGTTCATAGCACGTAAAAAGTTCATAGCACGTAAAAAGTTCATAGCACGTAAAAAGTTCATAGCACGTAAATAGTTCATAGCACGTAAAAAGTTCATAGCACGTAAAAAGTTCATAGCACGTAAATAGTTCATAGCACGTAAATAGTTCATAGCACGTAAATAGTTCATAATAGCACGTAAATAGTTCATAGCACGTAAATAGTTCATAGCACGTAAATAGTTCATAGCACGTAAATAGTTCATAGCACGTAAATAGTTCATAATAGCACGTAAATAGTTCATAGCACGTAAATAGTTCATAGCACGTAAATAGTTCATAGCACGTAAATAGTTCATAATAGCACGTAAATAGTTCATAGCACGTAAATAGTTCATAGCACGTAAATAGTTCATAGCACGTAAATAGTTCATAGCACGTAAATAGTTCATAGCACGTAAATAGTTCATAGCACGTAAATAGTTCATAGCACGTAAATAGTTCATAGCACGTAAATAGTTCATAGCACGTAAATAGTTCATAGCACGTAAATAGTTCATAGCACGTAAATAGTTCATAGCACGTAAATAGTTCATAGCACGTAAATAGTTCATAGCACGTAAATAGTTCATAGCACGTAAATAGTTCATAGCACGTAAATAGTTCATAGCACGTAAATAGTTCATAGCACGTAAATAGTTCATAGCACGTAAATAGTTCATAGCACGTAAATAGTTCATAATAGTGACAAGGAAATGGGACGGAAGGTCTAAAAATCGACACAAACTAATCTGAAAAGTAATGGGGCTAAACATGAGGGAGAAGGGGGTCCAGAAAAACGACCCACCTCCCCTTAAGACATTCCATCTCTCCTCTCTATATACTTTGCATTTCTAAAGTCTATATCATTCCAGCTTATGGCAGTAAATTGAATCCCTAATGAGCATCTGATTGGGGAGGTATCCACTTGAGGGATTTTTTTCCTGGACTCCTTTCTCCCTCATGTTTAGCCCAATTGTTTTTCTAATTTTAAGACGTTCGCCCCATTATTTTGACGATTTTAAGAACTTTCGACCCATTTCTGTCATTTTTAAGACCTTTCGTGCCATTTAGGTGTCGATTTTATCCTGGCGAGCCTGTTATTTAAGAGGAACCGGCTTTCAGCCGGGACATTTTTCTACCGAAAAATGTACAAATTTATCTTGAAATGGGCTCAAGGGGGTGTAATCTTAAGTTTGATGGATATCTAGAGACCAAACTAACCCCCCCCCCCCCTTAAGGGGAGGTATTTAGTTTGTTCCCTAGACCTCCAGCAAGCTTAGAATTACACCCCCTCGAGTCCCTTTCAAGATTAATTTGTACATTTTTCGGTAGAAAAATGTCCCGGCCAAAGGCCGTTTCCTCTTAAGTTACAGGCTCGCTATCGCTCGCCAGGATAAAATAGACACCTGAATGGCACGAAAGGTCTTAAGATGGGGTGAAAGTTCTGAAAATCGCCAAACTAACGGGGCAAACATCTTAAAATCTCAAAAGCAATGGGGCTAGACATGAGAGAGAAAGGGGTCAAGAAAAAAAGTCCCTCAAGTGGAAATCTCCCCTTAATCTATTCCTAACCCCTTCTGTACCGGCGACGTCTTTTGTACTTTATTCTGGCTACCTTTGGACCCTTTTATTCAGCTTAAGGGGAGGTTTTTAGTTGATTCCCTAGACTTCCATCAAGCTTAAAATTACTCCCCCTAGACCCCCTTTCAAGATAAATTTGTACATTTTTCGGTAGAAATATGTCCCGGCCGAAGGCCGGTTCCCCTTAAATTACAGGCTCGCTATCGCTCGCCAGGAAAAAATCGACACCTAAATGGCATGAATGGTCTTAAAATTGACAGAAATGGGGCAAGGGTTCTTAAAATCGCCAAACTAATGGGGCGAACGTCTTAAAATCTCAAAAGCAATAGGGCTAAACATAAGGGAGAAAGGGGTCCAGAAAAAAATCCTCCAGGTGGAAATCTCCCCTTAAAAAGGGCCTCCAGCCTTTATTAGGCCTCGAACCGCCTCACTTTACCTTTATATACTACCACAGATCTTAAGGGGAGATTTCCACTTGAGGGACTTTTTTCTTGACCCCTTTCTCCCTCATGTCTAGCCCTATTGCTTTTGAGATTTTAAGACGTTTGCCCCATTAGTTTGGTGATTTTAAGAATTTACGCCCCCATTCTGTCAATTTAAGACCTTTCGTGCCTTCCGGGATTCGAACTCGGGACACCACACCCAGAACATAAGCATCTAAGCCATTACACCACCAACATAGTTAAAGGTTGAGTACACGATCACGATTAATATCCATTTTCGAATATCAAATATTTGATAAAAGTAATAATTTTATATTTTAACATAAAATATTAATATGTACCGGTACTAATCCATTCAATATGTACCGGTACTAATCCATTCAATATGTACCGGTACTAATCCATTCAATATGTACCGGTACTAATCCATTCAATATGTACCGGTACTAATCCATTCAATATGTACCGGTACTAATCCATTCAATAAATCCGATAATTCTTCTGATATGCTTAAGGGGAGATTGCCACTTGAGGGATTTTTTTCTTGACCCCTTTCTCCCTCATGTTTAGCCCCATTGCTTTTGATATTTTAAAACGTTCGCCCCGTTAGTTTGGCGATTTTAAGAACTTTCACCCCATTTTAAGACCTTTCGTGCCATTCAGGTGTCGATATTATCCTGGCGAGCGATAGCGAGCCTGTAACTTAAGAGAAAACGGCCTTCGGCGGGACATTTTCCTACCGAAAAATGTACAAATTAGTCTTGAAAGGGACTCAAGGGGGTGTAATTTTAAGCTTGCTGGAGGTCTAGGGAACAAACTAAATACCTCCCCTTAATATACTATCAAATACGTTATGCAAATAACCTTAGAGAAGAATGGGGTGGAGGATATATCATTACCTATGAAATTGAACCTTTTATGACCGATGAAATTTATGGCTTTGAAGTTAAGCCGGTATCACACGAGCGCTTTTTCACTCAACAATAATCCTCAACACTGGTCTGGCAGCTCATGAAGTAAACATTTGATATATATCCGTTACCTAAATTCATCTATCATCAGTCTAGTTTCCGATACCAGTGCAAAATACTCCAAAAATGTTGCCAGAAAAATGTTGATCATCGAATGTTGGCTATAAATTCTCTCGTGTGATACCGGGTTTATCGAGGGTAATTTGAGCCAGGGATATTGAGCCAAGTCACGGATTATGCAATGGATGTTATGGAATGATGTCATTTATTTCGAGGATTTGACCCACGTGCAATTACATTCATCCTTCCACCCTTTACCGTGTCTCCATTTAAGGGGAGAGTGGCGTATTTATTTAAGGGGAGAGTGGCGTATTTATTTAAGGGGAGAGTGGCGTATTTATTTAAGGGGAGAGTGGCGTATTTATTTAAGGGGAGAGTGGCGTATTTATTTAAGGGCAGTCGTATTTATTTAAGGGGAGAGTGGCGTATTTATTTAAGGGGAGAGTGGCGTATTTATTTAAGGGGAGAGTGGCGTATTTATTTAACGGGAGAGTGGCGTATTTATTTAAGGGGAGAGTGGCGTATTTATTTAAGGGGAGAGTGGCGTATTTATTTAAGGGGAGAGTGGCGTATTTATTTAAGGGGAGAGTGGCGTATTTATTTAAGGGGAGAGTGGCGTATTTATTTAACAGGAGAGTGGCGTATTTATTTAAGGGGAGAGTGGCGTATTTATTTAAGGGGAGAGTGGCGTATTTATTTAACGGGAGAGGGGCGTATTTATTTAAGGGGAGAGTGGCGTATTTATTTAAGGGGAGAGTGGCGTATTTATTTAAGGGGAGAGTGGCGTATTTATTTGTGTATTATTTTTTTTTTATATTATATTTTAGTTTCCTTCAAGCTGTAAAAAACGCCCCCTAGATCCCCCCTCAAGATATATTTGTGCATTTTTCGGTAGAAAATTGTCCCGGCCGAAGGCCGATTACCCTTAAAATTTCAGGCTGGCTGTCGCTCGCCAGGAAATAATCGACACCTAATTGGCACGAAATGTCTTAAATTGATAACAAAATGGGGCGAAAGTTGTTAAATCGCCAAACTAAGGGGCCGAACTTCTTCAAAACAAATGGGACTAAACACGAGGGAGAAGGGGGGGGGGGGCAAAAAAAAAAACCCGACCACCACCTCCCACTTAATTAATGGCTTTGAAGTTATCAAGAGTAATGTGAGCCAGGGATCATATCATAGCCTTCCTCCACATAATAATAATTTAACCCCTTTATCCGGTCACCCTTTTAAAGGATCATCTAAACCCCCCCCCCCCCCACCCCCACACCCTTCATTTGCAACTAACCCATTAAGGGGAGGTTTCCACTTGAGGGATTTTTTTTTTCTGGACCCCCTTTCTCCCTCATGTTTAGCCCCATTGCTTTTGATATTATAAAACGTTTGCCCGATTAGTTTAGCGATTTTAAGAACTTTCACCCCATATTAAGACCTTTCGTGCAATTCAGGTGTCGATTTTATCCTGGCGAGCGATAGCGAGCCTGTAATTCAAGAGGAACCGGCCTTCGGCCGGGTCATTTTTCTACCGAAATATGTACAAATTTATCTTGAAAGGGACTCAAGGGGGTGTAATTTTAAGCTTGATGGAGGTCTAGGGAACAAACTAAATACCTCCCCTTAACCCCGTCTGTACCGGTGCCGCCCTTTTAACTATATTGTGGCTATTATTAGACGATTTGCATCAGTTTAAGGGGAGATTTCCACTTCAGGGATTTTTTTCTTGACCCCTTTCTCCCTCATGTTTAGCCCCATTGCTTTACTAATTTTAAGACGTTCGCCCCATTCTTTTGACGATTTTTAGAACTTTCGACCCATTTCTGTCAAATTTAAGTCCTTTCGTGCCATTTAGGTGTCGATTTTATCCTGGCGAGCGATAGCGAGCCTGTAATTTAAGAGGAAGCGGCTTTCAGCCGGGACATTTTTCTCCCGAAAAATTTACACATTTATCTTGAAAAGGGCTCAAGGGGGTGTAATCTTAAGCTTGATGGATATCTAGGGACCAAACTAAAAACCTCCCCTTAAATAGGGCCTAAAAAAATCAACAGGCTTCGAGCTATCTCACTTAGCCCAATTACGAAGCATCAATTACGAAGCATCAATTACGAAGCATCAATTACGAAGCATCAATTACGAAGCATCAATTACGAAGCATCAATTACGAAGCATCAATTACGAAGCATCAATTACGAAGCATCAATTACGAAGCATCAATTACGAAGCATCAATTACGAAGCATCAATTACGAAGCATCAATTACGAAGCATCAATTACGAAGCATCAATTACGAAGCATCAATTACGAAGCATCAATTACGAAGCATCAATTACGAAGCATCAATTACGAAGCATCAATTACGAAGCATCAATTACGAAGCATCAATTACGAAGCATCAATTTACTGTATATTGTAGTTCTTAAGGGGAGGTATTTAGTTTGTTCCCTACGTTTTCATCAAGCTTGAAATTACACCCCCTAGACCCCCTTTCAAGATAAATTTGTACATTTTTCGGTAGAAAAATGTCCCGGCCGGAGGCCGGTTGCTCTTAAATTACAGGCTCGCTATCGCTCGCCAGGAAAAAATCGACACCTTAATGGCACGAAAGGTCTTAAAATTGACAGAAATGGGGCAAAGTGTCTTAAAATTTCCAAACTACTAGGGCGAACGTCTTAAAATCTTAAAAGCAATGGGGAGAAAGGGGTCAAAAAAAAATCCCTCAAGTGGAAATCTCCCCTTAATCACTGCGTATTTGTCATTCATTCAGGCATAACCCACCTCTTTACCAGCTCATTATCCTCTCATTTACTGTTAACGAGGCAGTACACAATTAGGGAGGCTCGTTATTTCGTTTAGTGGATGAGAACTCGTTAGTCCTTTCAGAACTATAATGATTTCTGAATATCCCTAAACGATTGACTCAACTTAGTAAGGACCTGTTGGATTCTGAGAGCCATGTCCTTGGAAAAACGTCATTCCATTCCAAAACAAATCCTTAAGTCAAGCCTAAACCAACTAAGACTTAAGATCACACCTATAAAGTACAATATATACAGTTTATATAAAGACACACACACGCACACATATATATATATATATATATATATATATATATATATATATATACAGTACGATATAATATATATATATATATATATATATATATATATATATATATATATATATATATATATATACAGTACGATATTTACAGTATATATAAAGACACACACACACATATATATATATATATATATATATATATATATATATAGAGAGAGAGAGAGATTTACAAAGTATATCTATGCACCGGTATATATAACTGACAGTACAAAAACTCTAATTATACCTTAATATTAATTGACCAAAAATAAAGCTAGGTAAAGCCAAGTATACTAGCCTAAGCGTTGCTACGCGTATAAAATGCCTAAGCCGATTATGAACCCGCCTCATCCGGAAGCCATTTAAGGGGGGATGGGCCGGTTTTCTGGACCACTTTCTCCCTCATGTTTAGCCCCATTAGTTTTCAGATGTTAAAATATTTGACCCATCAGTTAGTCGATTTTAAGACCTTTCGCCCCATTTCGTCGTCAATATTTAGACCTTTCGTGCTATTTAGGTGTCGACTTTTTCCCTGGCGAACGATAGTGAGCCTGTAATGTTGGAAAAACCGGCCTTCGGCCGGGAAATTTTTCTACCGAAAAATGTACAAATTAATCTAGAAGAGGGATCTAATGGATGTTTTTTTTTAGGAGGTCTAGGGAGGAAACTAGAATAATAATGAATACATGCAAAAATCGCCCCAAAAGTGAACCATCTCCCTTAAGGACCGTGAGAGCTCCGGGGATCAGCCAAACCAACCGACAAATCACTGCTCTTTTATCGGCACCAGTTTCCGATTCTGACTAGAGGGATTTTGATAAAGGCTTCAATTTTGATAAAGGCTTCAATTTTGATAAAGGCTTCAATTTTGATGAAGGCTTCAATTTTGATAAAGGCTTCAATTTTGATAAAGGCTTCAATTTCGTGGAGATTATAAAGTATTTGCTTTTTTCTGAATATATTATCATAAATACTTTAGTGAAAACTTCGGTTATTTTATCAAACTGGCGAATTTATTTATGTATTCACTATCTATCTATCTATCTATCTATCTATCTATCTATCTATCTATCTATCTATCTATATGGTCAGGCCCAATCCCCATTCTTCCTATTTTTATTTTTATTGTGTTTTATTCACAAAGACTATTTTGTAACAATGTTTAATCAGCGATACATACATACATCATGAACCCTTAAGGGGAGGTTTTTAGTTTGTTTCCTAGACCTCCATCAAGTTAAAAATTACACCCCTTTGACCCCCTTTCAAGATGAATTTGTACATTTTTCGGTAGAAAAATTTCCCGGCCGAAGGCCGGTTCCTCTCAAATTATAGGCTCGCTATCGCTCGCCAGGAAAAAGCCGACACCTAAATGGCACAAATGGTCTTAAAATTTACAGAAATGGGGCGAAAGTTCTTAAAATCGCCAAAATAATGGGGCAAACGTCTTTAAATCTCAAAAGCAATTGGGCTAAACATGAGGGAGAAAGGGGCCAAGAAAATAATCCCTCAAGTGGATATCTCCCCTTAGTCTCCTCTTAGGTCTGCTTCGTAGGTTAATTGCATTTAACCTCCTAACACTTCCAGGTTTTCTGTACTCGACTCGGGTAAAGTATAAATAGTTATTTTGCTTTATTAATTTCACCCCACCACCAAACCCCTCCAATTAAATTAATGAAAGCATAATTTATGTGATCCACCGGGATTCGAACCCGGGTTATCACACACAGATTTTTAGACACCTTAAGGGGAGGTTTTTAGTTAGTTCGTTAGACCTCCATCAAGCTTAACATTACAGCCCCTAGACCCCCTTTCAAGATAAATTTGTACATTTTTCGGTAGAAAAATGTCCCGGCCGAAGGCCGATTCCTCTTAAAATACAGGCTCGCTATCGCTCGCCAGGAAAAAATCGACACCTAATTGGCACGAAAAGTCTTAAAATTGACAGAAATGGGGCGAAAGTTCTTAAAATTGCCAAACTAATGGGGCGAACGTCTTAAATTATCAAAAACAATGGGGCTAACCATGAGGGAGAAAGGGGTCAAGATAAAAATCCCTCAAGTGGAAATCTCCCCTTAACCACCAAGATATAATATATAAATATACATTATACATATACATTATACATATACATTGTACATATACATTATACATATACATTATACATATACATTATACATATACATTATACATAATTATACACTATACATATACATTATACATATACATTATACATATACATTATACATTATACATATACATTATACATATACATTATACATATACATTATACATATACATTATACATATACATTATACATATACATTATACATTATACATATACATTATACATATACATTATACATATACATTATACATATACATTATACATTATACATACACATTATACATACACATTATACATACACATTATACATACACATTATACATACACATTATACATACACATTATACATACACATTATACATACACATTATACATACATTATACATATTACATATACATTATACATATACATTATACATATTCATTATACATTATACATATTACATATACATTATACATATACATTATACATTAAACTACATACATTAGGGCCTAAGTTTTCGAAGCTATCCCGAACATAATCGAATCTTCTCATTAATTTGTTTACCTTATATTTATATTTCGGAGGTTCATTTTAGAGTTCGGGAGTTACTATTGGGCCCGGATTTATGTCGCTGAGTGTACACTATTAGCCTGTGTGTTGTACAGTCGCGCTAATAAGTGATGTCTCGGCACCAAGTATGTGTTGATCAATAATTGGTATCAGCAATATCTAAGCTTCATTTCGTCATATCGAGTGTAATATACAAACATGTTCCTACACTTACCCACCGTATCCAACATCTGACAGACATTGATACAGCACAGAGCAAGCCACACTTAATGACCACTGCGACATGACTTATTACCGCGACCGTACACTAGGATACCGTAGTCTCTAGCCCACCCAATACATTCGTGGACCCCAAATGTTTATCTTCGTGCAATTGTAACTAACTGGATTGATTAGTGGATAGAACTTGCTTTAGAATAAATAGTATATATAATAGTTTAGTAGTTGGAAATAAATATCCATGCATTTGTGTTCAGAGATATACTTCCATAGTAATAAATAGGTCAAGTCCACGAATATTAAGGGGGGTCACCGGCATTGTTTATCATTCTCTCCTTTTCTCTCTTTCCCTGGCTTGTATCCATTCGGCCCCATTCAGCCAACTGTTTTACGACGTTTATCCCCATCCAGGTGTCGATTTCTTACTGGCGAGCGATAGCGAGCCAGCATTGTATGGAGAAATCCGGCTTCGCCGGAGACATTTTTCTATCGAAAAATTTACAAATTTAGCTTGCTGTCAAAACAAAATTATATATATGCTGGCTCCCTACCACTCGCCAGGAAAATATTGACACCTGGATGGGGGTAAACGTCTTAAAACAGTAGGCTGAATGGGGCCGAATAGATACAAGCCAAAGAGAGAGGGAGAGAAAGAGAAAAAAAAGCGAGGTGGGCTCCCTTAATGAGTGAGCTAGAGACCTATGGTATCTGAGTGTACTTAGTATCTGAGTGTACTTAGTATCTGAGTGTACTTAGTATCTGAGTGTACTTAGTATCTGAGTGTACTTAGTATCTGTGTGTACTTAGTATCTGAGTGTACTTAGTATCTGAGTGTACTTAGTATCTGAGTGTACTTAGTATCTGAGTGTACTTAGTATCTGAGTGTACTTAGTATCCTATAGTAATTATATCAAATACAAAACTATATTAACTATTAAATGAAAAACAAGATATATCCAAAATACCAATCAAGATATTTATGATTGCATAAAGAAAAACATGTAGAGTCCACGAATTGTTATGAGTGGACTAGAGACTATGGTATCCGAGTGTACCTGCCAGTAACAATATGTCCAGGTGGTTTGTGTGAGAGACTAATGGGTCCCCAGTGCTGTGGACCAATTAGTTGTACAGTCGCGCTAATAAGTCATGTCTCGGCACCAAGTATGTTTTGATCAAGAATTGGTATCAGCAATATTTACACGCGATTTCTTCTTTTTGAGTGAGATATACAACCATGTTCCTTCACTTTCCCACCCTATTCAACATCTGACAGACATTAATACAGCACAGAGGAAGCCACACATAATGACAGCTGGGACATGACTTATTAGCGCGACTGTACAGTAAGGTACACAAATAATTGGCTAGACTTCCTCTGCCAATACCGTTCCCATGTTGTTATTCGTACAGTATATTCCACTGCAATAAATCCTTTGCAAATGCTTGTGATTCATAAGTTAATCTAATATAACACTGAACACCTCCCAATGAAATTAATGAAAGCATGTGATCCTACCGGGATTCAAACCTGGGTTACCACATACAGATCTTAAACACTCTAACCATTACACCACCAAGACAATTATAAGTACAGCCCATGACCACGATTTGTTTTATTTATATTTTTGTAATCGATAAAGATTCAGTTTAGTAGACTAAAATAGTAGCCAAAGGGGTCAAATTTATCTCAATTTGCCTTTTACTCCCACGGATCGTATCTAAGCTTTCCAACATAGGGAATTAACCCCTTCTGTACCGCCGATGTGTCTTTATTATATTTTAGCTAAATTTAGACGTTTGTCTGCAGTTTAAGAAGGATCTGTGGTAGTAAAACTGGTTAAGTGAGATATTTGGATTGCTGTTAGTTGCTGAAGGCCCTTTTTAAACTGGATAACATCGCTTGGTAGTAGCCAGAGAGATAATTGGATGCCGGTTTGTTGCTGGAGACTCTCTTTAAACTGGATAAAATAGCTTAGTAGTAGCCAGAGAGATAATTGGATGCCGGTGTGTTGCTGGAGACCCTCTTTAATATAATTATGTATTACTTATTAAATTGTATGGGGTTCTTTCTCTCAGTTCCCCACATCTGGAGTTTACCACACACACACACACACACACACACATCACAACCCTGACTATGGTTCCCTTGATCCTGAACTACCCTCGGCCTTGGGCAGTCAGCCAATCACATATATTTCCCCTAAAATATATATCCTTCTCTTTCACTCCTCTTGTCACTGCCATTAATGCTCTAGTTCCTCCTTCCCTCCACCTTCTTAATTCCTAACATCAAGTATATAAGGTAATGCCAGCGACCTTGAACATAATCTTGACCCCTTAATCTTAACCCCTTATTCTTGACCCCTTAATCTTGACCCCTTAATCTTGACCCCTTAATCTTGACCCCTTAATCTTGACCCCTTAATCTTGACCCCTTAATCTTGACCCCTTAATCTTGACCTCTTAATCTTAACCTCTTAATCTTAACCCCTTAATCTTGACTCCTTAATCTTGACCCCTTAATCTTGACCCCTTAATCTTGACCCCTTAATCTTGACCCCTTAATCTTGACCTCTTAATCTTGACCTCTTAATCTTAACCCCTTAATCTTGACCCCTTAATCTTGACCCCTTAATCTTGACCCCTTAATCTTGACCCCTTAATCTTGACCTCTTAATCTTGACCCCTTAATCTTGACCCCTTAATCTTGACCTCTTAATCTTAACCCCTTAATCTTGACCCCTTAATCTTGACCCCTTAATCTTGACCCCTTAATCTTGACCCCTTAATCTTGACCTCTTAATCTTGACCCCTTAATCTTGACCCCTTAATCTTGACCCCTTAATCTTGACCCCTTAATCTTGACCCCTTATTATTGACCCCTTAATCTTGACCCCTTAATCTTGACCCCTTAATCTTGACCCCTTAATCTTGACCCCTTATTCTTGACCCCTTAATCTTGACCCCTTAATCTTGACCCCTTATTCTTGACCCCTTAATCTTGACCCCTTATTCTTGACCCCTTAATCTTGACCCCTTATTCTTGACCCCTTAATCTTGACCCCTTAATCTTGACCCCTTAATCTTGACACCTTAATCTTGACCCCTTAACTTCTTATTACTCGAAATGAATGAAAACAATCGGACTGACGTTTCTATCATTTGGGAAGAGTCCACCTGGAAATAGGTGTGGATATATACAGCCAGTTTGCTCCGGGCCCTTTTTGAGTTACAGAGAGGTCAGGAATCAGGATTATTGTCAAGTTCGTTGGCGCTACCTAGTTCATTATATCCTGTACTTCAAACATGCTTTGTATTATGCGAGCGAATCTATTTGCATGGGACTGGCAATCTTACCTCCAGAATTTACTCCCACTAATGGATCAGCAAGCCGTTTCTTGCTGATACTCCCTACCCTTTAAAGGAAGTGAGGATTTGGCTACTGACTCACTGACAACAATATGACATACTTCTGGAATTATGGTGACGCAATTTGATATCTAGCGAGGCCGGTCCTATAGTCTGTTCATTCTAGGTTGGGCAGAAATCGTAACCTCTAACCTCTCATAACTCAAAAAGGACTATAGAGTAATCGAGCTAATATTTGTACCACATACGACAACTTGGCTAGGAAATAGGTGTGGAAATTGACAGCTCATTTACTCTAGCTACTTTTGAGTTACGGAGGTTAGAGGTTACGGCTTCTGCCGAACCTATGATGAACGGACTATAGTGATCTTGGCCCCATTCATTGTCTTCCCTCTCACTAAAACATTGCGTCATCCATAATGCAGTTGGGTCTAAGTACATGCTTAGATTAATATCCAAAATTCGAAAATGGATATTAATTGTGATCGTGTACTTAACCTTTAACTGTGGTGGTGGTGTAATGAAATGGATGCTTATGTTCTGGGTGTGGTGTCCCGAATTCGAATCCCTGGAGGATCATATGCTTTCATTACTCTCTCTCTCTCTCTCTCTCTCTCTCTCTCTCTCTCTCTCTCTCTCTCTCTCTCTCTCTCTCTCTCTCTCTCTCTCTCTCTCTCTGCCATCTTTACTAGAATTAAGTCCTGATCATCTCGTTTGGATCGTAAGGTCTATGTGGCCAGTGTATCTCTCTCTCTCTCTCTCTCTCTCTCTCTCTCTCTCTCTCTCTCTCTCTCTCTCTCTCTCTCTCTCTCTCTCTCTCTCTCTCTCTCTCTCTCTCTCCTTTGACCCTTTTCAGCCGACCATAAAGCTCCCACACTCACTCTGAGGTCCTGGAGTTCTTTCACACACCCTCATTATTCACACTGGGGTGCGGGTAATTACACTTAAAAGGAGA
Source organism: Paralithodes platypus (assembly GCA_032716605.1). Lineage (NCBI taxonomy): Eukaryota > Metazoa > Arthropoda > Malacostraca > Decapoda > Lithodidae > Paralithodes > Paralithodes platypus. Next base: position 6,158,400 of record CM064569.1, on the reverse strand, counting down.
GAGAGTACAAAGGTACAAAGGAGTACAAAGGAAATCAAGCAACAATAGGTCTAGTGACCCTTCTAGGCTGCTTGTCCTCCAAAACACTGAGGATCAAATGTCCAAACAGTGGTTTTGAGTGGGTAAGGGAACATTGGAAAGGGAACTACTGCCCTGGAACTAATGTCCGTGGCAGGATTAGGAAGTTAGTAGGGGACAGATGGGTTAGTAACTGAGGGGAGGATAAAATAAAGTTATTCATTTACAAACGCAGTCAGTCGCGGGTTTGATGCGAGATATTTGTCTAGGCGAAGTTTAAATGAATCAACGGTGCTGCAGTCTATGAGATCTCGGGGAAGCCCATTCCATAAGTTGACAACTCGATTAAAGAAGAAATTCTTAGCTTCGTGTGAGTTAAAAGATTTACCAATAATTTTGCAACCGTTTCCCCGCGTGTAATTAGATTGGTCGATAGTGAAGTACTTACTACAGTTCATATTGTCGATGCCTTTGATAATTTTGAACACTTGAATTAAGTCGCCTCTTAATCTGCGCTGGGTTAAAGGAAATATATTTAATTCTCTAAGACGCTCCTCTTATGGTTTGTTCTTTAGGCTAGGTATCATTTTGGTAACTCTACGTTGAACTCGTTCTAGCTTGTTTATATCTTTTTGGTAATAAGGGCACCAGGATTGAATGCAGTATTCCAGAAGAGGGCGGACTAAGGAATTGTAAAGGGTTAGGATAACTTCTTTGGATTTATGCTCAAATGACCTGCCTATAAAGCCAACTATTTTGTTTGCCTTCTTAACAACTTCTGAACATTGTTGACTCGGTTTTAGGTTACTCGATATTGTTACTCCCAGATCGGTTTCTCTGTTTACATTCTTAAGCTGAGTGCCATTCATCAAATAGTTTGCTTTCTCATTTAGGTATCCGATATGTAGTACTTTACATTTATCCGCATTGAAACTCATTTTGCCAAATTTGGGCCCAACATGACAAATTATCTAGATTGTGTTGCATATCGTCAACTTGTTCTTTTGAGAGAAAGAGGAAGTGAAAAGAGGTGATAATGGAAGGAAGGAAATGATAGAAAGGATAACGATAAACACGAACAAGAGATAAGACAGAGGTAGTGAAATAAGGTGAGCATGAATGGGAGGGAGGAAGTTAGAGTTAAGGAATGGGTGGGCGTATTCATGAATGGGAGGGAGGAAGTTAGAGTTAAGGAAGGGATGGGCGTATTGATGAATGGGAGGGAGGAAGTTAGAGTTAAGGAAGGGATGGGCGTATTCATGAATGGGAGGGAGGAAGTTAGAGTTAAGGAAGGGGTGGGCGTATTCATGAATGGGAGGGAGGAAGTTAGAGTTAAGGAAGGGATGGGCGTATTCATGAATGGGAGGGAGGAAGTTAGAGTTAAGGAAGGGATGGGCGTATTCATTTCCTCACTTATATATTTTGTTATCATTTTGTTTTCTTCCCTAGACCTCCATCAAGCTTACCCACCCCCTCCCCCGCCCCCCACCCCCCACCCAAGACCCTCCTTCAAGATAAATGTTTACATTTTTCTATCGCCGAAGGCCGGTTCTTCTTAACTTACAGGCTCGCTATCGCCCGCCAGGAAAGTATCGACTTCTGAATGACACGAAAAGTCTGAACATTGACAAAGACATGGGGCGAAAGGTCTTAAAATTGGCAAACTAATGGGCCGACGGTAATATAATCTTAAAACTAATTTGGCTAAACATGAGGAAGAAGGGGGACCAGAAAAACGACCCCTCTCCCCTAATATAATCGTTTTTACAATGTATAGAAAGTTTGTTGTGAAAGGGTATACTACTAACCCATTGAGTACCAGCAACGTGTGTTATATTTTATTCTAACTATATTTAGACGATATTGTGCAGCTTAGGAAGGATCTGTGGTAGGTAAAAGGGTAGGTTGGGATAGTTTGAAACCTTACTATTGCTAGAGGTCCTTCCTAAGCTGAATACAATCGCCTAATAGTTGCCAGAATATGATGAAAAGGACGTCCCTGGTACTGAACGGGTTAAACCAGAAGGAAGGAAGTTAGAGTCAAGATATTCGTTGACATCTCATAGTACGTTCGTTGTGAAAGGGTAAATAAAAATACATATAATACGCTATTCAAATTGGGATGCAACAATATGTGAGGTTGATAGGGAAAGATCAGAGAAAAGAGGGAGAGAGATACACGATATATGCACATTAAGGGAAGGTATTTAGTTTGTTCCCTAGACCTCCATCAAGCTTAAAATTACACCCCCTTGAGTCCCTTTTAAGATAAATTTGTACATTTTTCGGAAGAAAAATGTCCCGGCCGAAGGCCGGTTCTTCTTAAATTAAAGGCTCGCTATCGCTCGCAAGGATAAAATCGACACCTGAATGGCACGAAAGGTCTTAATATGGGGTGAAAGTTCTTAAAATCGCTAAACTAATGGGGCAAACGTTTTATAATATCAAAAGCAATGGGGCTAAACATGAGGGAGAAAGGGGTCAAGAACAAAATCCCTCAAGTGGAGATCTCCCCTTAAGCCGGTATCACACGAGAGATTTTTTAGTCAACATTCGATGATCCAACATTTTTCTGGCAACATTTCTGGACTATTTTGCACTGGTATCGGAAACTAAGACTGTTCCTAGATGAATTTACGCCACCGAAATATTTAAAATGTTGACCTCATAAGCTGCCAGACCAGTGTTAAAGGATAAATGTTGAGTGAAAAAGCGCTCGTGTGATACCGCCTTCAGAAACATACCATTAATTAAAGTATGTTAACCCTTATTGTACCGGCGACGTCTGATTAAATTTGATTTCAGCTACATTTAGACGCATTTATTGAGTTTTGGCAGGTTATATGGTCGCTGAATGGATGAACTGAGAGAGGCTGTAGTCTGTATACTGCCAGACGTCCTTTCTAAGCTGTATAAAATCGTCCAATAGTTGTCAGACAATAATGCAAAGGACGTCACCGGTACTGTGCGGGTTAAGGGGAGGTTTTTAGTTTGGTCTCTAGATATCCATCAAGCTTAAGATTACACCCCCTTGAGCCCCTTTCAAGATAAATTTGTACATTTTTCGGCAGAAAAATGTCCCGGCTGAAAGCCGGTTCCTCTTAAATAACAGGCTCGCTATCGCTCGCCAGGATAAAATCGACACCTAAATGGCACGAAAGGTCTTAAAATTGACAGAAATAGGTCGAAAGTTCTTAAAATCGTCCAAGTAATGGGGCGAACGTCTTAAATTAGAAAAGCAATGGGGCTAAACATGAGGGAGACAGGAGTCAAGAAAATAATCCCTCAAGTGGATATCTCCCCTTAAATATATTAATTATCAACACTAGGGGTAAGAGCAAACAATGCAAGCAACAGTTCATCCAAGAAAGTGTTGCCTTATTTATTACTCTCCTAACATCGTCTTCTTGGTTATCATTAATTCTATTGTATCTATTCTTAAGGGGAGGGTGACTATTTTTTTTTATTTTTTTTTGGGGGGGTCTATTTTTAATATTTATTTATTTATTTGAATATTTATTTATTTATTTGACTATATTTATTTATTTATTTATTTATTTGACTATATTTATTTATTTATTTATTTATTTGACTATTTGTATATTCATTTGCTTTACAGTTTAATCGCTATCCATTCATCAACCTCAAACAACATTTTAATCGCTAGCCATTCATCATCCTCAAACAACAATTTAATCGCTAGCCATTCATCATCCTCAAACAACAATTTAATCGCTAGCCATTCATCATCCTCAAACAACAATTTAATCGCTAGACATTCATCATCCTCAAACAACAATTTAATCGCTAGACATTCATCATCCTCAAACAACAATTTAATCGCTAGACATTCATCATCCTCAAACAAATTTTCCTAGACACCTCATCTAATATTTTTTTTTTTTTTTTTTTTACATTTTTCGATAGACCAATTTCCCGGTTTCTCTTAAAATTACAGGCTCGCTCTCGCTCGCCAGGAAATAATCGACACCTGAATGTCACGAAAGGTCTTGATATTGATATATAAATGGGACGAATGGTTTCAAATCGACAAACTTAAGGGGGTGCGAACGTCTTAAAATCTGAAAACTAATGAGGCTAAATATGAGGAGGAAAGGGACCAGAAAAACCAGCCCATCTCCCCTATAAGATGTGGTTAATATAATATAACCAACACCCCGTTCTTCACATTAATCATCAACTACAAACCCCAATGCACTTGAATACACCATTGAAAGCATATGGTCCTCCCGGGATTCGAACTCGGGACACCACACCCAGAACACAAGCACCTATAAACCATTACACCACCAACACAGTTAAGGGGAGGATTTTAGTGTGTTTCCTAGACTTCCATCAAGCTTAACATTACAGTCCCTAGACCCCCTTTCAAGATAAATTTGTAAATTTTTCGGTAGAAAAAAATGTCCCGGCCGAAGGCCGGTTCCTCTTAAATTACAGGCTCGCTATCGCTCGCCAGGAAAATATCGACACCTAAATGGCACGAAAAGTCTTAAAATTGACAGAAATGGGGGGAAAGTTCTTAAAATCGCCAAACTAATGGGGCGAACGTCTTATAATATCAAAAGCAATGGGGCTAACCATGAGGGAGAAAGGGGTCAAGAAAAAAATCCCTCAAGTGGAAATCTCCCCTTAAAAGTTATGCCAAACGCATTGTGCTTGCCGGCATGTAATATATTCAATATATGAAGTCTGGTAACACTGAAACACGTCAGGTAAGTACACTGTTGAATAATCGACTACATTGGCCGAACGCGTTAAAATTCCCACACCATCGGCTTTGTGCGTAAAATTGCCAGTCCATTTGCATTACTCGGTGCCTGGGGCCCTGATACAGAGAGAGAGAGAGAGAGAGAGAGAGAGAGAGAGAGAGAGAGAGAGAGAGAGAGAGAGAGAGAGAGAGAGAGAGAGAGAGAGAGAGAGAGAGAGAGAGAGAGAGAGAGAGAGAACGAAGAGAAAAAAAATTAGGAAAACAACAGAGAAATGAGGATATGGATAAGACAAACAATGGAGAGAGAGAATAAAAAATGAGAGAGAGAGAGAGAGAGAGAGAGATAGAGATAATATTTCCCAGTTACAGTCGGGTTGCTGCCAGTACCACCGGGGGAGGTTTTATTAGTGTACGAAACCTTTAGTTAACCCGTACAGTACCAGTGACGTCCTTTTCATTACATTCTGGAGACTATTAGGAAATATTATTTTTTTGCTTAGGAAGGTCCTCTAGCAATAATAAGGCTTCAAACTATCTCAACCAACCCTTTAACCTACCACAAATCCTTCCTAAGCTGCATATCGTATAAATATAGCTAGAATTAATTATAACACCCGTTTCTGGTATACAAAGGGTTAACAGATTTCATATATCCAAAAACCATGTGCGGAAGAGCACTTTATTGACAACGTTTCGCATATACTATAGCTTCATCAGGCCTGATGAAGCTATATGCGAAATGTTGTCAATAAAGGGCTGTTCCTCACATGGTGTTTATTTTCAGTATACGGAGTAGACTGCAAGTTGCTGAAAGCAGTGAAGAGCATGTATGAGGGTGCAAAGGCATCACAGTACGTGTGGAGAATTGAGCAGAGCGAGTTCTTTGATCTCAATGTTGGATTAAAGCAAGGGTGTGTGATGTCCCCATGGTTGTTCAATATATATATATATATATATGGATGGAGTCATGAAAGAAATACAAGGAAGAGCAGTGGATGTTGGTATACCTCTGATAAGGGAAGGAAATTAGTGAAAGTTGCCTGAATTGCTGTTTGCTGATGATACAGTTCTGATGAGCGATAGTGATTGGGAGTTGCAGGGTCTGGTAAATATGTTTGGAACAGTGTGTGAAAAACGGAATCTGAAGGTAAATGCGGGGAAGAGCAAAGTTATGGTCTTTGAAAGGGGTGCAGCCAAAGAGTGTGAGGTGAGGTTGAATGGTCAGGCTATGGAGAATGTCAGCTCATTTAAGTATTTGGGCAGTGTGTTGAGTAAAGGTGGGAGTATGGATGGAGAAGTACGGGAGAGGGTGCAACAGAGGAAGAAAGTTGTGGGAACGGTGAAAGCAAGAAATAGAGCGGTCTTCATGGAAGTAAAGAAGTCCTTGCATGACAGTGTGGTAATCCTGACATTGACTTACGGAACGAAGCATGGACGTTGGTGAAGAGACTCAAACCAAGAGTGAGAGGGGTGGAAATGAGTTACTTGAAAAGTGCATGCGGAGTTACATGGAGGGATAGACAGACGAATGAGGAAATACGAGAGAGGTGTGGTGTGGATGTAGATGTACTGGAAAGTGTGAAAAGGAACACCTTGAGATGGTTCGGCCATGTGGAATGTATGGGAAGTGAGAGAATGACTAAAAGAGTGTACGAGTGGAAGACAGAGAGGGAGAGGTAGACCGAGTGAGAGGTGGAAGGATGGAGTTAAGAAGTATATGAGTGAAGGCTGTGCTGGATGGGAGGAGGGGCATCGACTGGCTGGGGACAGAAGTGCATGGGGCCGTTTCGTTCGTGGCCACCCCTTCGGGGATCACGGCGTCCGGCAATAGATACTGTAGATAGATAGATAAAATTCCTAATTTATATAAAACTGTGAATGAAATCTGCCCATTCCCAAAACTGCTAAATGTAATCAATGTTTCCAATCCTTAGCCTATTCTTCTCCATTCCTTTAGTACCCTTTATGTGGTATTCTTAAAAAACAAAATCCCTTCGCAGCACCGTTAATGGACGAAATAGCTTGAAAAATGACGCTAGCTTCATAAAGGAGAGTGCTAATCCGTGAAATGTCTATAAACAACGTTCATGCCCACAATATTCGTTCGGTATCAAGCGCTGCGAAGGGAGGGAAATGTTTAGGAATACGAGTCTTTGTTACTTCCTCCCTTCCTTTATGCCATCGTCCTGACCCTCGCCTAATGACTGCTTTCACCGCTCTCAGACGACACAAGTTTAAAGTCGTGCCTCTGATGCCTTCCTGGAACCCTAAACTTTAAGGGGAGACGTCGTTTTTCTGGACACTCTTCTTCCTCATGCTTCTCCCTCATTCGTTTTAAATGTTAAGACTTTCGCCTCATTAGTTTGTCGATTTTAACACCTTTCACCTCATTTCGTTGTCAATTTTAAGACCCTCCGTACCATTTAGATGTCGATATTCTCCTGGCGAGCGAAAGCGAGCCTGTAATTTTAAGAGGAACAGGCCTTTGGCCGGGACATTTTTCTAATGGAAAATATACAAATTAATATTGAAGGGGGGGGGGGTCTAGGGTTTTGTGTTTGTTTTAATCTTGATGGAGGTCTAACGAGGAAACTAAAAAAAAACAAAAAAATTAATACATGAATTAATGAACCAACAAACCAGCCACTGTCCCCTTATTACTGCAAGCCCTGAAAGGCAGCTTAGACTCGGTGGGAGAGAGCATTGATAGAGCAAAGGGGATGACAGTGCAGTATGTTAAAGGGGGATTTCCACTTGAGGGATTTTTTTATCGAACCCTTTCTCCTTCATGTTTAGCCCCATTTGTTTTGACATTTTAAGACGTTCGCACCATTAGTTTGGCGATTATAAGAACTTTCGCCCCATTGCTGTCACTGTTAAGACCTTTCGTGCCATTTAGGTGTCGATATTTTCCTGGCGAGCGATAGCGAGCCTGTAATTTAAGAGGAACCGGCTTTCAGCCGGGAAATTTTTCTATCGAAAAATGTACAAATTTATCTTGAAAGGGGGGTCTAAGTGGTGTAATTTTAAGCTTGATGGAGGTCTTGGGAACACACTAAAAACCTCCCCGTAACCCGTACAATACCGGTGACGTCCTTTTCGTCCTTTTCTAGCCTCTGTTAGACGATTTTATGCAGCTTAGGAAGGACCTCTAGCAATACTTAGGCTTCAAACAATCTCAACCAACCCCTTAAACGACCACAGATCCTTCCTAAGCTGCATAATATCGTCTAATTATAGCTAAATTAAATATAACACACGTCGCTGGTACTCAAAGGGTTAAGTATCATTACTATGTTTGTAAATATATAATAATGTGATTAAAGCTCTTGCGACCACAATTATACGCTTTAACCCTTTCAAGATCTAATTACGCATTTATCTTCTGTTTCTGGCTATTATTAGACGATTTTATTTAGATTGGGATGGGTCTTATGGAAGTCAGAGGGTTAATTGAGATAGTCGTTAGGCCTATCATTGGCACAGTTCCTTCCTAAACTACATAAAGTCGTTTAATGATAGCCAGAATAAACTGTTAAAATGCGTAATAATCTTCAGAGGGATATTTATATATGCAACAGCATCACTAAAAGTTGCTCTATGTCAATTGTTTATGTGGGAGGGAGAGAGAATGGAAGTTGGGGCAGAGGCTTAGTTGGATATAATGGTCCAACTTTATCAGGTGCATGGGTAGGGTGAGCAACGATACATATATATATATTAACAATAATAAATGTCGGAATATTGTTCACTTGCAACCGTGAGGCTGAAAATCAAATAAGTTTATATTATTACCTAGGTACGGTACAATGCATTATTATTACCTAGGTACGGTACAATGCATTATTATTACCTAGGTACGGTACAATGCATATTATTACCTAGGTACGGTACAATGCATTATTATTACCTAGGTACGGTACAATGCATTATTATTACCTAGGTACGGTACAATGCATATTATTACCTAGGTACGGTACAATGCATTATTATTACCTAGGTACGGTACAATGCATTATTATTACCTAGGTACGGTACAATGCATATTATTACCTAGGTACGGTACAATGCATTATTATTACCTAGGTACGGTACAATGCATTATTATTACCTAGGTACGGTACAATGCATATTATTACCTAGGTACGGTACAATGCATTATTATTACCTAGGTACGGTACAATGCATATTATTACCTAGGTACGGTACAATGCATATTATTACCTAGGTACGGTACAATGCATATTATTACCTAGGTACGGTACAATGCATTATTATTACCTAGGTACGGTACAATGCATTATTATTACCTAGGTACGGTACAATGCATATTATTACCTAGGTACGGTACAATGCATTATTATTACCTAGGTACGGTACAATGCATTATTATTACCTAGGTACGGTACAATGCATATTATTACCTAGGTACGGTACAATGCATTATTATTACCTAGGTACGGTACAATGCATATTATTACCTAGGTACAGTACAATGCATATTATTACCTAGGTACGGTACAATGCATATTATTACCTAGGTACGGTACAATGCATTATTATTACCTAGGTACGGTACAATGCATATTATTACCTAGGTACGGTACAATGCATATTATTACCTAGGTACGGTACAATGCATTATTATTACCTAGGTACGGTACAATGCATATTCTTCCTTGACTACGAGGCCACATGCGACCTTTGGCGACCGTGAGGTGCCAAGTTCCCACCACAGTACATACGCAAATGCAATAGTGAGAAGTACGTGTTGGCTAACACAACCTGATAGTTCAGCAGCTTCACGGATGCTAGACATCTCAACACCGTGCCATCTCACCACACAAACAAGACGAGTCACCTCAACACCATGCCATCTCATGACCAGACCTATTCTTCACCAGTCGGTTTCATCACCATACCAGCTCAATACCAAGCCAATTCAATACCAAGGCATCTCAATACCACACGTTGCCACATCTACTGTCCTGTACAGCGATCACGGGTACCCTCCCCCCCCCCCCTCTCTCTCTCTCTCTCTCTCTCTCTCTCTCTCTCTCTCTCTCTCTCTCTCTCTCTCTCTCTCTCTCTCTCATCTATGCAGTAAAGATAGGGATAAATATTGTTCTCTACCCACTACAGGGAAAAGTTTTCGTTTATTTTGACACACATAGGACTACACGTATTATATATACACTAAATGATATATATATATATATATATATATATATATATATATATATATATATATATTGCAGTACCGGTAATGTGTGTTTTATATTTCAAATATATTTAGACGGCTTTGTACTGCTTAGGAAGGGTCATGTTAGCTAAGGTTCATTGAGATGGTTTGTAGCGCTATAACTGATAGACGTCCTTCCTAATTTGAATAAGATCGCATAATAGTTAGTAAAATAAAATAATGCGATCGAACTATATTCATTCGGTACCATATATTAATAATTTAAGATATGATAGGGGTTTACGGTCTATTCGCCCTCAAGTCTGTTCGCCCACACTAGGAATTTGTTAGCCCAAACAATGAAGTTCGTTCATCCACACCTTGAAGTCTTTTCGCCCACACTTTGAAGTTTGTTAGCCTCCCACACTCTAACCTGGTTGCTAAAGGATGCAAATTTTGTCTATTATGTTCACGACAAAATGTTGTCCATTCATAATAAAACAATGCTATGAATAATATCTGTTATCTCATTTCCGGACTTAACTTATTTTACATATCTTCAGATTAATTGGTTAACTTTTCATCATATTCATATTACTAACTCTGTGTAATGTTGAGGCTAAGCATTTTGTTTTAATCCACATTGTCTGACCCATTCAGTATACCTGTATATAAGACTTCCATATGAGAGAGAGAGAGAGAGAGAGAGAGAGAGAGAGAGAGAGAGAGAGAGAGAGAGAGAGAGAGAGAGAGAGAGAGAGAGTATATATAGCTCATATTCAAGGAGCAAATCATAGAAAATATATAACAATACTAGTGAAGCATTGTACAACTAGGACTGTCCTGTGTTTTAGTGTGTGAGGAGACTAATGACGTGACCGATTAGAAGGATTAGAGTAGGAGGAGAAGGTATAATAATTATATAGGATTAACTCGGTCACATTTCCCCGGCCACTTTTCTGGGCAACTATATTCTGGAATATCTAATGTTAATTTTGGAAGCTTGTAAATATATGTTATTATTAGAATGTATATCATGGTCATTATATCATTCAAACTCAGTATAGTTGTCAATTATAAACATAATAGCGCCTCATAGTGCTGCCACAAACACAACTGTCGATCGAAAATTTCCGGAAATAGCCTGTACCTGTGCACTGATTCCTGTATACATTTTATGTCAAATACTCTAACCTCAAAAGTCCTACATAATTATTATCAATCGACGGTTGGGAGGAGGGGCGTCGACTGACTGGGTACAGAGGTGCATGGGGGCGGTTCTTTCGTGGCAATAGATAGATAGATAGATCGAATTTATTGAAATTCTAACAAGAAGAAACATGTTTATTTTTTTATTTTATTTTATTTTTTTTTTTAATGCTCTATAATCTTTCCATTGATGCATTTTAGTTATCAAGTTCCTTTTCGTTCTGTGTTGACCAGTTGACAAGCAAAGACTGTGATATATTTCACTCTTCTATCAGTATTACAACCTTCAGTGTTCTTCTCGGTCTTTCTTCTACTCAACAAACTCTATCCCTTAAATAATCTTTCCTTCATCATATGACTTAGACTGCTATATATTCCTTGTGTCCAGGCATTTTGACCGAAACGTCCCTTGAATTTGGCTCCCTGTCACTCTTTTGGCTTTGGGTGAGACACTCGTTACACTCAGCCTGCCGTTTGTCTCCTTCATACACACATAAGAAAACAAAATACTTATTGAAACATTTTGCTGTCTTCTAAAGCTTTTTTATCTGTAGTATGAACACAAACAATAATGATAGGTTGTCCTGTCGTATATTTCATATGAATTGTTGTATATTATTAATTTCGTGTTTCTAATATAAGAACATAAGAACATAAGAAAATGGGAGTCTGCAAAAAGCCGATCGGCCCACACAAGGCAGATCCCTGTCACGCCCAATTACAAGGCCCAATTGACTCAATAATACCTTGAGTACTGACCCCACCAAAACGGTCAGAGATTAACACAAGATTACTGGGGTCTGCTAAGCGCCGATTGGCCCACACCCGGCAGATCCCCCTCATACCCAACCCATCTCGTCCATATATATATATATATATATATATATATATATATATATATATATATATATATATATACTGTATATACACATCGGTATATATAACCGCGCTAGTGTACATGATACAGTATAATCCTATATTCAGATCAAGCAAAATTATACATTTTCACAGAAAACGAGAGCTGCCCTTGGTCTTGGCGGGAAACGCGTGACATCCGGGAACCCACCCGGAAAGGCATATCAAATCACCTTCCATATTTAACTCTAGGTGGTCCTTATAATTATTTTCACTTCCCATAAACAACATTATGATATTGAGTTAACGTTTGTATTGTTTAGTTCATTTTTAAGCCGGATATGTATTTTATTGTGTATAAGAGTCCAGGTGGAGGATTATAGACTCTCGCTTGATTCCCAGAGACGGTAACGCTCGGTAAAGACGCGTTGCTCCTCCCGTAGTTATTTTTGTTATTTGTGCGCGATATTCGAGTGCCAGAAGTGCGGAAAGAGACTAGAGGTGGTGTTTGACGAGTAGCGGACGGGCTGAGAGGAGAATAGGAAGGAAATAGGCTGAAATAAGGTGAGAAATATGGGTGATAAAAGTAACCCCTTCAAGATACGATGACGTGTTCCTTCATTATGTTCTGGCTATTATTAGACGATGTTATGCAGTTTAGAAAGGATCTCTAGGATTCAAATGGCTAATAACTATCGTAACTTACACCTTGAACGTTTTTTTCGTCAATCTTTACGGACAATTGTTGTTGAGCAGTTTCGAAATTTAAGTTTTATCAGAATTACCTACCGAGCATAATCTACCTTCAGTCTAGTTCCGATTTTAATGTGAAAGAGCCTACAAAAAGATCTAGAAAAAGTGCCCTATTATTTATCAATCACAAGTATAAAGGCGTGCATAGGAAGGCAAGCAACAACAGATATATTCATCCTTACGAGGCTGTTTGTAGCTAATCTTCAGTACCTATAGTCCGTTCATTAAAAGTAGGCCAGACATCGTGACTTCTAGCCTCATATGGGGCTAGAGAAAATGGGCTGTACATTTCCACAGCCATTCCCTGGCTGACCCTTCCCAAATGGTAGAAATATTAGCTCGATTACTGTAGTCGTGTTTGAGTTATAGAAGTTTGTGGTATAGATTTTTGGCCTAATTATAATTAACAGACTATAGATTATGTTGGTGTTTGCGTCTTTTGGTGATACGGTTCGATTCCTTATTTATATTGTGTATTAATGAACAGCATCGTACCTCAACCAATATAATTATATCATGATTCGAAATAGGTTTAACTATATAGCTATTTGTTTCTCTGTGTGGCATTCTCTGCATTATTTGATCTAGAAACTGGTATTTTACTGTATATTGTATTTATTTTGCGTCTATCTTTATTGTATTAATGTATTTTTTTATGATTAACGTTATGCAATTGTGTGATTATGAAACTCAACGCTAATGTACAATCGGCCTAATAAGTGATGTCTCGGCACCAAGTATATTTTGATCCATAATTGGTTTCAGCAATATCAAAACTTGATTTATTAATTTCGAGTGGGCTATGCAAACCTATTCCTACACTTACCCACCCTATACTCAACATCTGGCAGACATTATTACAGCACAGAGCGAGCCAAACGTAAGGACATCTGAAACATGATTTATTAGCGCTACCGTGCATGATATAAACCTTTATTCAGATTGATCAAGGCAAGCGATAGATTTCCACAGAAAACGGAGTCTTGGCGGGAAAGGCGTGACATCCGGGAACCCCGGAGAAATATATATCAAATCACCTTCCATATTTAACTCTACGTGATCGTTATAATTATTTTCACTACCCATAAACAACATACCAATATTGACTTACGGATTTAATAGTTTAGTTGATTTTTAAGCCGCGTATTTATATTATCATGTGTCAGTGTCCAGGTGGAGGACTATAGACTCTCGCTTGATTCCCAGAGACGGTGACACTCGGTAAAGACGCTTCGCTCTGCCCTTAGTTATTTTAGCTTTGTGTGTGCTATATTCGGGTGCCGGAAGTGCGGAAAGAGACTAGAGGTGGTGTTTGACGAATAACGGACGGCCTGAGAGGAGAATGGGAAGGAAATAAGGTGAAATAAGGTGAGAAATATGGGTGATATAAGTAACCACTTCAGGATACTACGACGCGTTCCTTCATTATGTTATGGCTATTATTTTGACGATTGTATGCAGTTTAGTAAGGACGTCTAGGAAGGAAATACATAATAACTATCTTTAATAACCCATTGAGAGGATATGACCAGTTTTGACAGTTTATTCTGGTTACTAATAGACGACTTTATTTTAATGGTGTGTGGTGTGGGTATGGTGCCTGGTGGTAGTTGTGGTAGTTATTGTGGTTGTGGTGGTGGTGGTTGTGGTAGTTATTGTGGAGGTGGTGGTGGTGGTGGTTGTGGTAGTTATTGTGGTGGTGGTGGTGGTGGTGGTGGTGGTTGTGGTAGTTATTGTGGTGGTGGTGGTGGTTGTGGTAGTTATTGTGGTGGTTGTGGTAGTTATTGTGATGGTGGTGGTGGTAGTTATTGTGGTGGTGGTGGTTGTGGTAGTTATTGTGGTGGTTGTGGTAGTTATTGTGGTGGTGGTGGTTGTGGTAGTTATTATGGTGGTTGTGGTAGTTATTGTGGTAGTTATTGTGGTGGTGGTGGTCGTTGTGGTAGTTATTGTGGTGGTTGTGGTAGTTATTGTGGTGGTGGTGGTAGTTATTGTGGTGGTGGTTGTGGTAGTTATTGTGGTGGTGGTGGTGGTAGTTATTGTGTTTGTGGTAGTTAATGTGGTGGTGGTTGTGGTAGTTATTGTGGTGGTTGTGGTAGTTATTGTGGTGGTGGTGGTAGTTATTGTGGTGGTGGTGGTTGTGGTAGTTATTGTGGTGGTGGTGGGAACTATCGAAGAGGAACTCCTGGCTGCCCACCGGCCCACTGTCTACTGCAGGTACATCGATGATATCTTCGTGCGGGTGAAGGACCTGGGCGAACTCAGGGACCTCCAGCAGCGCTTCATGGCCGCCTCCGGACTCAACTTCACATACGAAGAAACCACCGATGGACATCTACCCTTCCTCGACCTCCTTGTCTCCCTCCACGACCACGGCTTCAAAACTACAGTGTACACCAAACCTACTAACAATGGCCAATGTCTTAATGGGGAAAGTGAATGCCCTAAACGTTACCATCAGTCCACCATCGCCGCCTATGTCAGGAGAGCCCTCACCCATTGCACCACCTGGAATGACACACACAATGAACTGGAAAGGCTCACCCAGGTCCTAGTCAACAATGGGTATTCCAACACTGACGTCACCAATGCCATCAACCACCACCTAGAAAAATGGTACAAACAAGACCCCCCTAGCACCAACCCGGCCAATGACATTACATTTTTCTACAGAAACTACATGTCTTCCGACCACACAACAGACGAATCCATTATGAAAGAAATAATTCACAAAAGCGTCCTCCCCACCAACCCTGACAATAAAATAAAACTAATTATTTACTACAAATCTCCTAAGACCTCCAACCTTGTCCTCCGTAACCGCCCCATTTCCACCAACCAACCGAAAGACGATCATGTGATATATCAGCATATTTGCACCTCTGGGGACTGTGGACCCCTATCCTATGTTGGTATGACACAGACTCGCCTTTCCCGTCGACTAACCCTCCACCTTCAATCTGGCGCTATAAAAGATCACTATCAAGCCCCCCACCATCTTGCCCTAACTCGCGCCGACCTAGACAAACAAACCACCATACTCGACAAAGAATCAGACCCCAGAAGACTAGCTATTTTAGAAGCTCTATACATCCAAACACTCAACCCCAGCATCAACAACCAAACACAAGACCTTCAAATTCTTCCTTCAGGCAAGCGCTACAGGCATGTTGCCCCCCTTCCTCTCGCCCCGTGCCCCCCTACCTTACGCTTCCGCGCTCAGCACACAACTGACAACACCAACCAATCACAGCCACCCACAGCCAACAACCAACCACCGATAAGATTTAGTGCCCGTCTCGCGAACAGACTGCCTTCCACCAATGAACAGCCACCACACACCCAGTAGCTCCGCCCACCTTCCTATTCTTGATCCTCGAATTTTGTATAAATATGATGCTTTGTCCCTATTCTAATCATTACCTCTCCATTCCCTGAAGATGCAAGATGTTTACTTGTGAAACCTTGGATCCACCATGAATTTTGCTAACCTGTTGTACCTCATCTCTGAACCCCAGAGGAAAATTGTTAGAACTATTGAAAGCTATAACAATAAAATCCTGAATGCTGAAACTGCTATTGCCTTTAACCTCGTCTGTTTAAAAGAGAATCTATTACCTGGCTATACTAACATATATATATATATATATATATACTGTATATATATATCATTTAGTGTATATATAATACGTGTAGTCCTATGTGTGTGTCAAAATAAACGAAAACGTTTCCCTGTAGGGGGTAGAGAACAATTGTTATCCCTATCTTTACTACATAGATGAGAGAGAGAGAGAGAGAGAGAGGGGGGGGGGGGGTACCCGTGATCGCTGTACAGGACAGTAGATGTGGCAACGTGTGGTATTGAGATGCCTTGGTAATGAATTGGCTTGGTATTGAGCTGGTATGGTGATGAAACCGACTGGTGAAGAATACTGTAGGTCTGGTCATGAGATGGCATGGTGTTGAGGTGACTCGTCTTGTTTGTGTGGTGAGATGGCACGGTGTTGAGATGTCCTGATACCAGCTAAACTAGGGATGGACCATGATACAATCCTCTCCATAAGGATAGCCGAAACAAATTTAGGATGCAGGGAGACTTGAACCCTCGACCTCGTAGTCATTGCACGGCACCTTAGACCACTATGCATACCCGTTTGTATGTATGCTTGTCTGGTTTTATATGAGCGTTTGAGCGCCTTTGTGTCAACAAGTATTTGTGCGCAAGATTGTATTCGTGTGTGTGTGTGTGTATTCATAATTCATAATTGTAGTTGACAGGAATTAAGTTTTTGGCTCGTACTGTCCCGCTTCCTAGACATAATCATCAATGATAATTACCCATCTCCTTGCTCAAGGGAGATGGTAACCGCCGGCTAAGTATCAGAAAACTTTCACCAACCTGAGTGAGATTTGAACCCAGTCTGCAGGCGGGAACGGTACCACTGAGCTAGCCAAGCGGATAATGTGTGTGGGGGGGGGGGGGGGTGAAGGCTCTGTGTGTGTGTGTGTGTGTGTGTGTATGGCTGTTTGTGTGTGTGTGTGTGTGTGTTTTCCCACCTACCTCACCTCCTCCTTCCCTCCACCATCATCATCATCCCGGGACACTCAGTAAACTCGGTAAATTCTCCGGTAATTGACTGCAGTATTGACGGTGGTGGCGAGAGTCGGTAAGTATAAGTGGACTCTGTAATTAGGCAACAACACGGTGAATGGCTGGAGACCTAAAATCCACACACCACCAAGTTAAACCCACCAATAAACTGCAACCAAGGAAGTTGGAAGTTAAAGGGGGTCACCTGCTGTTTGTCTCTTTCTCTCCTTTTCTCTCTTTTGTGGCTTGTATCCATTCGGCCCCACATTCAGCCAACTGAACAAGATGATATTCAATTAGAGAGAGAGAGAGAGAGAGAGAGAGTACAAAGGAGTACAACGGAAATCAAGCAACAACAGTCTAGTGACCCTTCTAGGCTGCTTGTCCTCCAAAACACTGAGGATCAAGTGTCCAAACAGTGGTTTAGAGTGGGTAAGGGAACATTGGAAAGGGAACTACTGCCCTGGAACTAATGTCCGTGGCAGGATTAGGAAGTTAGTAGGGGACAGATGGGTTAGTAACTGAGGGGAGGATAAAATAAAGTTATTCACTTACAAACACAGTCAGTCGCGGGTTTGATGCGAGATATTTGTCTAGGCGAAGTTTAAATGAATCAACGGTGCTGCAGTCTATAACATCTCGGGGAAGCCCATTCCATAAGTTGACAACTCGATTGAAGAAGACATTTTTAGCTTCGTGTGAGTTAAAAGATTTACCAATAATTTTGCACCCATTTCCCCGGGTGTAATTAGATTGGTCGATAGTGAATTACTACAGTTCATATTGTCAATGCCTTTGATGATTTTGAACACTTGAATTAAGTCGCCTCTTAATCTGCGCTGAGTTAAAGGAAATAGATTTAATTCTCTAAGACGCTCCTCGAATGGTTTGTTCTTTAGGCTAGGTATCATTTTGGTAACTCTACGTTGAACTCGTTCTAGTTTGTCTATATCTTTTTGGTAATAAGGGCACCAGGATTGAACGCAGTATTCCAGAAGAGGGCGGACTAAGGAATTGTAAAGGGTTAGGATAACGTCTTTGGAGTTATGCTCAAATGACCTGCCTATAAAGCCAATTATTTTGTTTGCCTTCTTAACAACTTCTGAACACTGTTGACTCGGTTTTAGGTTACTCGATATTGTTACTCCCAGATCGGTTTCTCTGTTTACATTCTTAAGCTGAGTGCCATTCATCAAATAGTTTGCTTTCTCATTTTGGTATCCGATATGTAGTACTTTACATATTTTATCCGCATTGAAACTCATTTGCCAAATTTGGGCCCAACATGACAACTTATCTAGATTGTGTTGCATATCGTCAACTTGTTCTTTTGAGAGTACGCTATTTGCATTTTTTGTATCGTCAGCAAATTTTGAGATTGTACAGGTGAGACCCTCATCTATGTCGTTGATGTAAAGTAGAAATATAATTGGTCCTAGTACCGATCCCTGGGGTACCCCGCTACTTACATTGGTCCATTTAGATGCCTTACCCTTTATGACTACTCTGCTTTCTGTCACTGAGCCAATTTTCTATCCATTTCAACACACCGTCTTGTATTCCATGCGCTTTTAGTTTTAGCAGTAAACGTTTGTGGGGAACTTTGTCAAAGGCCTTTTGAAAATCAAGGTATATAATATCTACTCTCATCGTAGAGGTTGAGGATATCGTGGAAGAAGTCTAAGAGGTTTGTTAAACAGGAACGTTTTTTACGAAAGCCGTGTTGAGTATCTTGAAGTATTTTATTTTCCTCTAAGTGATTTACGAATCTGTCTCTTATCAGTGTTTCTAGCATTTTACATACAACTGAGGTTAAGCTAATTGGACGATAGTTACTGGGTAGGGATTTGCTGCCTTTTTTGAATATCGGTGTTACGTTGGCTAGCTTCCACTGATCAGGCATAGTTCCAGACTGCAAGGATTTATTGAATAGCAATGTCAGTGGTTTAGAGAGCTCATCCTTAGCTTCCTTTAGGACTCTAGGTGAGATTGTATCAGGTCCAGGCGTTTTATTTACCTTGAGTTTATCTAAACAATTCAATACTTCTCTCTCTGTAACGGTGATATTACTTAGAACATCTGAATTATCAATCTGAATCGGCGATGGTGTAGGGATATCACTGAGGTCTTCCGTTGTAAAAAACTGATGCAAAGAAGGTATTGAGGGCATTACTCATTTGTACTTCGTTTTTGGTGTATTCTCCATTTTCATCGACTAACAGTTGAAGTAACTACTTTTTTCTTTCTGATATAACTATATAATTCGTTCGGGTTTGTTTTACTTTGCATCGCAACATGTAACTCTAAGGTCTTTTTACTTTGCTTAATTAACTTTTTGGCTTTGCGTCGTAGCTCTACAAATTTCACCCGTTCTTCGTCATTTTGTAAGGATTTTAATCTATCATTAGCAAACTTTTTAGCAAGCAGACAGTTTGAAATATCTTTATTCCACCATTTGGGCTTATTAGAGGGAGAGAGATTACAGGGAGAGAAGAGAAGAGAAAAGAAAAGAGAGAGAGAGCGAGATATATTGAGATCGATTTACATAGATACACTGACCACACAGACCTTACAATAACAGCGAGGTGGTCAAGACTTAATTCTAGTAGAGATATCTAACCCGTCAGTAAGGGAAAGTGGATGGAAAGGATTGCAAAGAGAGAGAGAGAGAGGAGAACGCTGCAACAAGACGGTAATTGTGTGAGGGAAGGAAGTTAACGACGAGATATACACGAGAAATACACGAGATATTCACGAGAAATACACGAGATATATATATATACATACTAATAAAGCAAACATGATATTAAATAATACAAATCAAATATGTTCTTTTAGCCAATATTTGTTGACACTGCATGGTTGAAGGAAGCAGCTTAGGGGGGGGGGGGATGTTAACAGAGAGAGAGAGAGTGAGTGAGTGGGAGGAAGCAGATTAGGAGGGGATGTTAAAAGAGAGAGAGAGTGAGTGAGTGAGATTTACATATATTTACATAGATACACTGGCCACACAGACCTTACGATCCAAACGAGGTGGTCAGGACTTAATTCTAGTAGAGATGGCATATCCGATAGAAAAGGAGAGTTGAAGGAAAGGATAGAAAAGAAGAAGGAAGAGAGAGAGAGAAAGAGAGAAAGAAAGATAGAGAGAGAGAGAAAGATAGAGAGAGAGAGAGAGAGAGAGAGAGAGAGAGAAGGTGAGAGGCAGGTAATTAATTGAGACTGAAAGGACTTAGTGAGTGAGGGGGAGAGAGAGAGGTAGGGGAGAGGGCGCGATTAGGGAGGATCAAGGATAAATGGTGGAGAGAGAGAGAGAGAGAGAGAGAGAGAGAGAGAGAGAGAGAGAGAGAGAGAGAGAGAGAGAGAAGTCACAATCACTACAAATGTCACTCATAATCACCCCATTTCGCCCTCAGCTTCATCATTCATCACTCAATCACCACACACTCCACTATCATCACATAAATTTTTCACAATCACAACAAACCTCTCTCTCTCTCTCTCTCTCTCTCTCTCTCTCTCTCTCTCTCTCTCTCTCTCTCTCTCTCACACTCACACTCACAATCAGCACAAACCTCACTTTATCTAGCCATCACTCTTATCAAAATAATATCCATGCACTACCCTTTCCTACCTCAATCTGTTAAGGGGCTTGTGTCAGATTGTTTTTTTGTTTTTTGTTTGTTTTTTTCCTATTGACTAATGTATTCCTTTATTTCTTAGTTTCCTTGCTAAACCTCCATTAAGCTTAGAAAAATACCCCCAAGACCCCCTTCAAGATAAATGTGTACATTTTTCGGTAGAAAAATTTCCCGGCCAAAGGCCGATTCCTTTAAAAGATTCAGGCTTGCTATCGCTCGCCAGGAAAAAATCAACACCTAAATGGCACGAAAGATCTTAAAATTGACAACGAAATTTGGCGAAATGTGTTATAATCGCCAAACTGATGGACCAAACATCTTACAATGTCAAAGCAAATGGGGCTTAACACAAGAGGGAAAAGGGACCAGAAAAACGGCCCATCTCCCCTTAAATTAACATGTACACTCGGATGCCATAGTCTCTAACCCACTCATAAGAGTTCGTGGAACCCCTATGATTTATTTATGCTAGTATAACTATCTGGATTGATTTTTGGGATATAATTTGCTTATCACTATATGGTATAATATAGTTTTGTAGTAAATACAAGGCTAATTATATTGATTTGATCGTTTCCAGCGCTATACTTCCGAAATTTGAAATAGGTGAAGTCATGACTATTGATATTGGTATCCGAGTGCATACTTCTTGTTTTTCTTATTATTGTCTATGTGTAACAAGGAGACAAAGGCAAAGCTACCTGCAACAACTGTCTCCCCAAAGTTCGAATGAGTGTCGATATTTCTAACTTCACGGAATATCTCCTCATATTATCCACACCCCTATTACCGCACTCCATCACGCAATACTCACACTTAGGGGGAGGTATGTCGTTTTTCTAGAACCCCTTCTCCCTTATATTTAGCCCCATTAGTTTAGAGATTTTAATATGTTTGCCCCATTGGTTTGTCGGTATTAAGATCTATCGCTTCATTTCTTTGTCAATATTAAGACCTTTCGTAACATTTAAGTGTCGTTTTTTTTTCATGCGAGCAAAAGCGAGCCTGTAATTTTTGGAGGAACTGGCCTTCGGCCGGGACAATATTCTACCGAAAAAATGTACAAATATATCTCTAAGGGGGATCTTGAGGATAATTTACTAAGCTTGCTGGGGGTCAAGGATGAAACTAAAATAATAGTAAAGGAATCAATAAACTACCGGTACTAAATAAACACTACCCCCTTAACACTGCACATTCATCACCTTACATCACCACACCACACCTCACATCACCACATCACATCACCACATCACACCACCACATCACTACTACACATCATCACCATCCTTGATTTTCAAAAGGCCTTTGACAAAGTTCCCCACAAACGTTTACTGCTAAAACTAAAAGCGCATGGAATACAAGACGGTGTGTTGAAATGGATAGAAAATTGGCTCAGCGACAGAAAGCAAAGAGTAGTCATAAACGGTAAGGCATCTAAATGGACCAATGTAAGTAGCGGGGTACCCCAGGGATCGGTACTAGGACCAATTCTCTTTCTAATTTACATCAACGACATAGATGAGGGTCTCACCTGTACAATCTAAAAATTTGCTGACGATACAAAAATTGCAAATAGCGTACTCTCAAAAGAACAAGTTGACGATATGCAACACAATCTAGATAAATTGTCATGTTGGGCCAAAATTTGGCAAATGAGTTTCAATGCGGATAAATGTAAAGTACTACATATCGGATACCTAAATGAGAAAGCAAACTATTCGATGAATGGCACTCAGCTTAAGAATGTAAACAGAGAAACCGATCTGGGAGTAACAATATCGAGTAACCTAAAACCGAGTCAACAATGTTCAGAAGATGTTAAGAAGCAAACAAAATAATTGGCTTTATAGGCAGGTAATTTGAGCATAAATCCAAAGAAGTTATCCTAACCCTTTACAATTCCTTAGTCCGCCCTCTTCTGGAATACTGCGTTCAATCCTGGTGCCCTTATTACCAAAAAGATATAAACAAGCTAGAACGAGTTCAACGTAGAGTTACCAAAATGATACCTAGCCTAAAGAACAAACCATACGAAGAGCGTCTTAGAGAATTAAATCTATTTCCTTTAACCCAGCGCAGATTAAGAGGTGACTTAATTCAAGTGTTCAAAATCATCAAAGGCATCGACAATATGAACTGTAGTAAGTACTTCACTATCGATCAATCTAATTACACGCGGGGAAACGGTTGCAAAATTATTGGTAAATCTTTTAACTCACACGAATCTAAGAATTTCTTCTTCAATCGAGTTGTCAACTTGTGGAATGGGCTTCCCCGAGACGTTATAGACTGCAGAACCGTTGATTCATTTAAACTCCGCCTAGACAAATATCTCGCATCAAACCCGCGACTGACTGCGTTTGTAAATGAATAACTTTATTTTATCCTCCCCTCAGTTACTAACCCATCTGTCCCCTACTAACTTCCTAATCCTGCCACGGACATTAGTTCCAGGGCAGTAGTTCCCTTTCCAATGTTCCCTTACCCACTCTAAACCACTGTTTGGACACTTGATCCTCAGTGTTTTGGAGGACAAGCAACCTAGAAGGGTCACTAGACCTGTTGTTGCTTTATTTCCTTTGTACTCCTTTGTACACATCATCACCACACGACATCACTATACCACCACACCACAATACATGACCACATTACCACACATCACCACACTAAAACATCACCACACACACCACATCCCTCTCACCATCATCATATTTACAGTTCTTCACCACCAATCATCCCCTACCCCCCGAGAGCTTCCGGCTTGTACCAACAGTTCGCTCATATTCACCACAAACACGCAATTCCGAACCAAATTTAGTTTTATCAAGACTTTTTGAAAGTAAATTTAATCTCCTTATAGCTGATATATTCTCCACCATATATATATATATATTCTAATGCCTTCGATATACAGTATACATTAATATTTAAAATGAAACAAATTTATTCACTCTCTCTGTAGTTGCATAAATTATAGCCCGAAATTCCAATGCAATATAATAATTTCCTGCAGCCAATATCCCGCCAGTCTTACTGTCCATCACAGAATATCAAACCAGGCACAAATATTTCATACAATAATAGGAACTCCACACTTCCACGGGAACAAGGGAGTGGGCCTTCTACTGAAATATAAATGTAATGTTTTGACAGCAAGCTAAATTTGTACATTTTTCGATAGAAAAATGTCTCCGGCGAAGCCGGATTTTTCCATACAATTCAGGCTCGCTATCGCTCGCCAGGAAGAAATCGACACCTGGATGGGGATAAACGTCTTAAAACAGTTGGATAAATGGGGCCGAATGGGTACAAACAAGCCATGGAGAGAGAAAAAAGGAGAGAAAGATTTAAAAAAAGCCGGTGACCCCTCTTAATGTTGGTTCCCTGCCTTCATTATCATGATGGCTGCATATATTACCTTTGTGTTCTGTTTGATCATGTATAATGCATAATCTAATGGGTAATCTACTGAAAGGAAATGTGCAGAATTCAGTGTAAATACTAAATGTGTTCTTAGGAGAAAACGAATAGATTAATACCATTAGGCACCTGACATGAAGTGGGACTAAAACTAACCTTGTGTATTGACATTATATATAGATTACATTATGGCCACTACAAATTAATGTTCAAAATATATTACCTGGTTTCCTTTTCTGGAAGACTATGCATTAACTTCTGACAGTTTTTATGAAAATTATAACATTATGAGAGTGAGAACGGAGAAATGGATAGGCGACGAGCAGGGAGGTTTTAGGAAGGGAAGAGGATGTGTAGATCAGATTTTTACCCTGAATTGTGTTGTGGAGAAGTATCTGGAGAAGAAACAAAAGGTGTATGTTGCCTTTATGGACTTGGAGAAGGCCTATGACAGAGTGGATAGAGAAGGTTTGTGGAAAGTACTTAGAATATACGGAGTAGAGGGCAAGTTGCTGAAAGCAGTGAAGAGCATGTATGAGGGTGCAAAAGCGGCAGTACGTGTGGAGAGTGAGCAGAGCGAGTTCTTTGACCTGAATGTTGGGTTTGAAACAGGGGTGTGTGATGTCCCCGTGGTTGTTTACTGTATATATGGATGGAGTTATGAAAGAAATACTATCAAGAGCAGTGGATGTTGGTGTATCGCTGAAAAGGGAGGGAATTGAGTGGAAGCTACCTATACTGCTGTTTGCGGATGATACAGTTCTGATGAGTGATAATGAATGGGAGTTGCAGGGTCTGGTAAATGAGTTTGGAACAGTGTGCGAAAAACGGAATTTGAAGGTAAATACGGGGAAGAGCAAGGTTATGGTCTTCGAAAGGGGTGAAGTCACAGAGTGTGAGGTGAAGCTGAACGGTCAGGCTATGGAGATCGTCAACTCTTTTAAGTATCTGGGCAGTGTGTTGAGTAAAGATGGTACTATGGATGAAGAGGTGCGGGAGAGGGTACAACAGGGGAAGAGGGTTGTAGGAACGCTAAAAGCAGTAACAAGAAATAGGGTGGTCAGTATGGAAGTGAAGAAGTCCTTGCATGACAGTGTGGTAATCCCGACACTGACTTACGGAAGCGAAGCATGGACGTTGGTTGAGAGACTCAGACCAAGAGTGAGAGCAGTGGAAATGAATTACTTAAGGAGTGCGTGCGGAGTTACATGGAGGGATAGACAGACTAATGAGGAAGTAAGAAGGAGGTGTGGTGTGGAGGTAGATGTGCTGGAAAGTGTGAAAAGGAACAACTTGAGATGGTTCGGCCATATGGAACGTATGGAAAGCGAGAGAATGACTAAGAGGGTGTACGAGAGCGAGGTGGAGGGACAGAGGGGGAGAGGTAGACCGAATATGAGGTGGAAGGATGGAGTGAGGAACTACATGAACGAAGGCGGTGCTGGTTGGGAGGAGGGGCGTCGACTGACTGGGGACAGAGGTGCATGGGGGCGGTTCGTTCGTGGCCACCCCTTCGGGGATCACGGCGTCAGGCAATAGATAGATAGATAGATAGATAATTATATACTTTCATATATTAAAGCGCCATATCATTAATGCCTTCGGCTGATGAGTCGGGAGGAATACCTTATATTTAAGGGGGGTGACCTGTTTTTGTTCTGTCATTTTCTATCTTTCTCTGGCTTGTATCCATTTGGCCCCATTCAGCCTACTGTTTTAAGACGTTTATCCCCATCCAGGTGTCAATTTCTTACTGGTGAGCGGTAGCGAGCCAGCATATTTTATATTTTTGTTAGACAGCAGGCTAAATTTGTACATTTTTCGATAGAAAAATGTCCGGCGAAGCCGGATTTCTTCATATAATGCTGGCTCGCTATCGCTCGCCAGGAAGAAATCGACACCTATATGGGGATACACGTCTTAAAATAGTTGGCTGAATGGGGTCGAATGGATACAAGCCAGAGAAAGAGAGAAAAGGACAGAAATAACAAAAAGCAGGTTCCCCCCCCCCTTAAAGGGTAAGGGTTTGTATATTAGTAGAGTTATACATTTATATATTATGTTATACAGCTTCCTCCTTAAACCCCCATCAAACTTTGGGCCCAACGTCTTAAAATGTGAAAACTAATGGGGTAAGCATGAGGGAGAAGAGGGACCATAAAAATCAACCATCCCCCCTTAACCTATTCAGTACCGGGGACGTCTGTTTCATCGTATTCTGGCAACTATTAGACAATTTCATTCAGCTTAGGATGGATCTCTAGCATTAATAAGGCTTCCATCTATCTCAACCAACCCTTTTACCTACCACAGATCCTTCCCAAGCTGCATAACATCGTCTAAACATAGCTAGACTAAAATATAACACACGTCGC
This sequence comes from Paralithodes platypus, assembly GCA_032716605.1. Taxonomy (NCBI): domain Eukaryota; kingdom Metazoa; phylum Arthropoda; class Malacostraca; order Decapoda; family Lithodidae; genus Paralithodes; species Paralithodes platypus. Next base: position 6,131,624 of record CM064569.1, on the reverse strand, counting down.
TGGTACTCAAAGGGTTAATAATATCACTGTCAGGGTCCTAATTGTCCCCACTCTCTGGCCTGCCCCTCTACACGTTAAGGGGACCGACATGCTTTTTGTCTCTTGGTTTTATCCATTCGGCCTGAGTTCAGCCTACTGTTCAGCCTACTGTTCAGCCTACTGTTCAGCCTACTGTTTTAAGATGTTTCTCCCCTTTCAGGCATCGATTTTTTTCCTGGCGAGCGACGAGCCATCATTGTACGGAGAAACCCGGCTTCGCCGGAGACATTTTTCTACCGAAAAAATTACAAATTAATTCAGCTATCTAAAACATAACCCAAAATATGCTGGCTTACTATCGCTCGCCAGGTGCAAATCGACACCTGGATATGAAGATAAACGTCTTAAAACAGTAGGCTGAATGGGGTCGAATGGCTACTACCTAGAATGAAAAAAAGAGCAGGTTGGTCCCCTTAATGTCGGTTCCCTACCTTCATTATCACGATGGCTGTATAATGTATAGATTACCTTCATGGCCTTTATTCTGATGATTGGAGAGATATTCCTATTTACCTGTGGTGTATTGATCTCTCTCTCTCTCTCTCTCTCTCTCTCTCTCTCTCTCTCTCTCTCTCTCTCTCTCTCTCTCTCTCTCTCTCTCTCTCTCTCTCTCTCGCTCGCTCGCTCTCCTCTCCTCTCCTCTCCTCTCCTCTCCTCTCTCTCTCTCTCTCTCTCTCTCTCTCTCTCTCTCTCTCTCTCTCTCTCTTTCTCTCACTCTTTGTATCACTCTCACTCTCTCTCATACAGACACACGCACAGATTCTCACACGCACACTCTCTCACCCACAGATTCTCACACGCACACTCTCACTCACCCACACACACTCTCTCTCTCTCTCTCTCTCTCTCTCTCTCTCTCTCTCCTGACAAATAGACTCTTACACCAGTGCATTCCGACCTGATTATAGATCCCGGTTGTAAAGTTTGGTGAGTTAGTGCAAATTAAAGAGACAGGTTTGCCGGGAAAATTGCTTGGTTTCTTACTTCTATATTTATCTGTCGAGGTTTAACACTATTGTGCAATTATCTTTAGATGTATGTTTACTTATACATGCTATGTATACATATATATATATATACACTATATATATATATACAGTATATATATATATATATATATATATATATATATATATATATATATATATATATTAGAGAGAGAGAGAGAGAGAGCGAGAGAGAGATAGAGGGGGGGGGGGGCGGGGGGCGCGAAAGAATTCACAAACTGATTCTGCGTAATGACTCAGACATATTAAACCTTGAATCAGCCAGTGTATGGTAAGTGGTGTAGCCTAGGTGTTACTCAGTTACTCAGTTACTCAGTTACTTGTTCGTCAAGGGGAATCCACGCAATGCGAGCTAAGCTCATTATTATCGCGCCTCCTTAACTGGGAATGTATGGCGTGAAATGCATGTTAAGTGTTTTATGTACTGTTGGAATGGCTGTGGATGTGTGTGTAGTCTGTATTTTAGCCAATTGGCGACATCGGAAACGAAGGCTTAGGGTGGATCTGTATGGTACCATTCTCACTATAGACGGTACCGTCTCGCCCGAAGGCTTAGGTAGCCATCAGCTTAGGTGAACCATATGATACCCATCTCGCCTTGTACCATTTTTGCCAACCCCAGATGGGACGTCACAACGTCGTCCACTTATTCCAGGTACCTATTTACAGCTAGGTGAACTGAGGCTAACACATGAAAGGAGACAAGCCCAATTTGTCTCCGCCCGGCCGGGGATTGAACCCCCGACCCCTCGTGTGTGAGACGAGAGCCCTACCTACTAGGCTACGGACTGTGTGTGTGTGTGTGTGTGTGTGTTGGGGGGGGGGGGAGATTCACAAACTGATTCTGTGTAATGACCCAGGCACAAATTAAACCTTCGCCCAGCCAGTATGAGGATAAAGTGACCAATATCTAGGGTTCGAAACACCCCTGATGGTCACAAAGGCTTTTAAGTATCCCAGAAAGGACACAAATCACGTCCTTGTGTGCGAATTGGTCAAGGGGGTATGATTCACTTTTTGGGCGATTTTTGCATGTATTCATTATTTTTCTAGTTTCCTCCCTAGAACTCCATCAAATTAAAAAATAACATCCATTAGATCCCTCTTATAGATTAATTTGTACATTTTTCGGTAGAAAAATTTCCCGGCCGAAGGCCGGTCCTTCCAACAATACAGGCTCACTATCGTTCGCCAGGGAAAAAATTGACACTTAAATAGCACGAAAGGTCTAAATATTGACGAAGAAATGGAGCGAAAGGTCTTAGAATCGACTAACTAATGGGGCAAGCATCTTAGCATCTGAAAACTAATGGGGCTAAACATGAGGGAGAAAAGGGTCCAGAAAACCGGCCCATCTCCCCTTAAAGGAGATTAGACGTGTGAGTGGGAGGATGAGAGATAGGGTGAGAGACAGAGCAATTAATAGAGACTGAGAGGACTTAGTGAGTGGTGGAGAGAGAGAGAGTGTGTGAGAGAAGGTGTTTGTGTGTGTGTGTGTGTGAGAGAGAGAGAGAGAGAGAGTGTGAGAGAAGGTGTTTGTGTGTGTGTGTGTGTGAGAGAGAGAGAGAGAGAGAGTGTGTGAGAGAAGGTGTTTGTGTGTGTGAGAGAGAGAGAGAGAGAGAGAGACTACAATCACCACATACCTCACCTATAATCACCACAATACACTGACTATCACCACATACATTATCACCACAATCACCACACACTTCACCTATAATCACCACAATACACTGACTATCACCACATACATTATCACCACAATCACCACACACTTCACCTATAATCACCACAATACACTGACTATCACCACATACATTATCACCACAATCACCACACACTTCACCTATAATCACCACAATACACTGAATATCACCACAATCACCACAATGCACTGACTATCACCACATACATTATCACCACAATCACCACACACTTCACTTAAGCCGCTGTCACACGAGCGCTTTTTCCGTCAATTTTCCATGAGCAAGTTTTTTCTCGTATTATTTCGGGACATTTTCGCACTGGTATCGGCAACTAGACTGAAGGTAGATTATGTTAGGCGGCCGAATTCTGATAAAGTGTCATTTTTGAAGCTTCTAGACCATAATTGCCCGTAATAAGATTGCTCGAAAAAAGGCTCGTGTGACTCCGGCTTTACCCTATAGTTAACCCCTTATGTGCCGGTGACGTCTTTTGTATCTGATTTCAGCTACATTTAGACGATTTTATGTAGCTTTGGAAGGATATATGGTAGCTAAAAGGATTAATTGAGATATTCGGTAGCCTTTTAATTGGTAGACGTCCTTCCTAAGCTGAATTCAATCGTCTAATAGCAGCCAAAATAGAGTGCAAAGGACGTCACCGGTACAGAACGGGTTAAGGGGAGGTTTTTAGTTGATTCCCTAGACTTCCATCAAGCTCAAAATTACTCCCCCTAGACCCCCTTTCAAGATATATTTGTACATTTTTCGGTAGAAAAATGTCCCGGCCATAGGCCGGTTCTCCTTAAATTACAGGCTCGCTATCGCTCGCCAGGAAATAATCGACACCTAAATGGCACGAATTGTCTTAAAATTGACTTAAATGGGGCGAGGGTTCTTAAAATCGTCAAACTAATGGGGCGAACGTCTTAAAGTCTCAAAAGCAACGGGGCTAAACATGAGGGAGAAAGGGGTCCAGAAAAAAATCCTCCAGGTGGAAATCTCCCCTTAAGAATCCCTATATATCATCCGTATACACCACACTCAAACCCACCATACTGCCACCTATACTGTTTGTATTAGCTTAACCCTTTCACGCACATATGACGCAGAGGTTGCCAGATTAGCAATAAGAAATAGAGTTCTCTCACTCTTATAATTACCTCTCTAAAATTAGTTTTCTGCCCACAGCTAACTCAAAGACAACTGCAGAGGTTGAAGTAACTAAACTAATGGTTTCTAAATACCCCTGATGGTAACAAAGGTTTTAAAGTATCCCCAATAGGCTCAAAATCGCGTCATATGTCGGAGAGGGTTGAGATGTGTGATGTATACAGTATATGTGTTTGCAGTATATGCCATGAAATACAGAATAATTAATATATGTGTTTATATCAACACAAGCCACACAACACAGCACCACATATACACCACATATACACCACAACACCACAACACCACATATACACCACATATACACCACACCACATATACACCACAGCACCACATATACACCACAACACCATATATACACCACATATACACCACAACACCACATATACACCACATATACACCACAACACCACATATACACCACAACACCACATATACACCACATATCACATCATACTATTCACATACAGTATTATACTCTCATGACCACAGCCCTCGTAACCAGCACGAAACATACGAGTACACACACTCCTAACACACTTACACTCACACCCTGACATCACATCACCACAGCACCACAATATATATATACTGTATATATATAAAACCAAAACCGGAATCGTCCGATATTTAGACAAAAGAACGTATCAAAATTACTATGTGGAAATAACACATTGAAAATATAGCAAAACAATACTGTGAAATAAATAAACACAAACCCCTTCCAACAGCATCATATTTTCCGTTCCTCAGCAACAATTGTAACCCAATTTCCCCTCGAGAGCTCCCAGCGCGTACAGTATCAATTGTGCGATCATATGCTCCACAAATACGCAATTCTGGGACAAATTTCATTTTTACCAGACCACTACGAAAAAGAAACATTTTTTTTGTTTGAACTTTCGTATTCTCCGCCATAACAAATTTGTTTATAGGTAAAGGCAAACCCAGAACACTCTAGAGAAATCAAACGAAGGATAAGCATGGGATGGAGTGCATTTGGTAAACATAGTTACCCCTTTCATTAAGGGGAGGTTTCTAGTTTGCTTCCTACTCCTCCAGCAATCTTAAAATTTCACCCCCTTGACCCCCTTTCAAGATAAATTTGTACATTATTCGGTAGAAAAATGTCCCGGCCGAAGGCCGATTAGTCTTAAAATACAGGCTCGCTATCGCTCGCCAGGATAAAATCGACACCTAAATGGCACGAAAGGTCTTTAAATTGACAGAATGGGGCGGAAATTCTTAAAAATCACCAAACTAATGGGGCAAACGTCTTAAAATCTCAAAAGCAATAGGGCTAGACATGAGGGAGAAAGGGGTCAAGAAAAAAGTCCCTCAAGTGGAAATCTCCCCTTAAATAGTAAACTATACAACCAATGTGTCCTCCTTGTACTATACAACCAATGTGTCCTCCTTGTACTATACAACCAATGTGTCCTCCTTGTACTATACAACCAATGTGTCCTCCTTGTACTATACAACCAATGTGTCCTCCTTGTACTATACAACCAATGTGTCCTCCTTGTACTATACAACCAATGTGTCCTCCTTGTACTATACAACCAATGTGTCCTCCTTGTACTATACAACCAATGTGTCCTCCTTGTACTATACAACCAATGTGTCCTCCTTGTACTATACAACCAATGTGTCCTCCTTGTACTATACAACCAATGTGTCCTCCTTGTACTATACAACCAATGTGTCCTCCTTGTACTATACAACCAATGTGTCCTCCTTGTACTATACAACCAATATGTCCTCCTTGTACTATACAACCAATGTGTCCTCCTTGTACTATACAACCAATGTGTCCTCCTTGTACTATACAACCAATGTGTCCTCCTTGTACTATACAACCAATGTGTCCTCCTTGTACTATACAACCAATATGTCCTCCTTGTACTATACAACCAATGTGTCCTCCTTGTACTATACAACCAATGTGTCCTCCTTGTACTATACAACCAATGTGTCCTCCTTGTACTATACAACCAATGTGTCCTCCTTGTACTATACAACCAATGTGTCCTCCTTGTACTATACAACCAATGTGGTCATCCTTGTACTATACAACCAATGTGTCCTCCTTGTACTATACAACCAATGTGTCCTCCTTGTACTATACAACCAATGTGTCCTCCTTGTACTATACAACCAATGTGTCCTCCTTGTACTATACAACCAATATGTCCTCCTTGTACTATACAACCAATGTGTCCTCCTTGTACTATACAACCAATATGTCCTCCTTGTACTATACAACCAATGTGTCCTCCTTGTACTATACAACCAATGTGTCCTCCTTGTACTATACAACCAATGTGTCCTCCTTGTACTATACAACCAATGTGTCCTCCTTGTACTATACAACCAATGTGTCCTCCTTGTACTATACAACCAATGTGTCCTCCTTGTACTATACAACCAATGTGTCCTCCTTGTACTATACAACCAATGTGTCCTCCTTGTACTATACAACCAATGTGTCCTCCTTGTACTATACAACCAATGTGTCCTCCTTGTACTATACAACCAATATGTCCTCCTTGTACTATACAACCATGTGTCCTCCTTGTACTATACAACCAATGTCCTCCTTGTACTATACAACCAATGTGTCCTCCTTGTACTATACAACCAATGTGTCCTCCTTGTACTATACAACCAATGTGTCCTCCTTGTACTATACAACCAATATGTCCTCCTTGTACTATACAACCAATGTGTCCTCCTTGTACTATACAACCAATGTGTCCTCCTTGTACTATACAACCAATGTGTCCTCCTTGTACTATACAACCAATGTGTCCTCCGTGTACTATACAACCATGTGTCTCCTTGTACTATACAACCAATGTGTCCTCCTTGTACTATACAACCAATGTGTCCTCCTTGTACTATACAACCAATGTGTCCTCCTTGTACTATACAACCAATATGTCCTCCTTGTACTATACAACCAATATGTCCTCCTTGTACTATACAGCCAATGTGTCCTCCTTGTACTAATTTATGGATCAGAAACTTGGAGTATAACAAAGTGTCTAGAACGTAAACTTAGGAGTGCCCAAAGAGGAATGGAGAGGCTACTGTTAGGCATAACTTGGAGAGATAAGAAGAGAACCTCTTGGATAAGAGAACAAACAAAAGTAGAATACATTCTCAATACTATAAAAAAGTGGAAATGGTCCTGGGCAGATCATATATTTAGAAGAGATGATAACAGATGGACAACTGGAGCAACAGAATGGGAACCTAGGGATGGAACTAGAGGAAGGGGTAGACAGAGAACCAGATTGAGAGATGAGATCCGAAAGCTTGCAGGGGCGGGATGGAACAGACTAACATCTGACCGGTTGAAGTGGAAACGATTGGGAGAGGCCTTTGTCCTGCAGTGGACTAACTCAGGCTGATGATGATGAGGATTCTCCGCCATATCAAATAATTTGAATGAATAGCAAGACACAATAGTCTCTCTTTCAGATTAATATTAAGTTCATCAAACTGGTACGGAATAAGTGTGTGTGTGTGTGTAATTCACTTATGATCTTGAGGATCCTTGGGGATCTCTCGCCAGTCATAACCTCCCGGAAGAGAGCTTAGAGTTCGTATTGTCTGATCATAGGATAAGGCCGAGACCTTTTCACACAACACACACCCGGACAGCGACGTCACAACTCCTCGAATTACGTCCGGTACCTATTTACAGCTAGGTGAACTGAAGTAACCACGTGAAAGGAGACAAGACCAAATTGCCCCCATCCAGCCGAGGATTCGAACCCCGGACCTCTCGATTGTGAGTCGAGCACGCTACCACTTACGCTTGCGGGCCGTGTGTGTGTATGCGTGTGTGTGTGTGTGTGTGTGTGTGTGTGTTTGGGAGATGTCTTGTTTAATCAACTACTCAATATCAACATACAATATATTTATGTGTCATACAAACAGCGGAGGAAAAGTATTCAATCTGTTAGTGTTTATGTTCTACATTTCATCTTTCCCTCATCCTATGACTTCAAACTCCGACAGACATTTTGGCTTGAACATTCCTTGTTGATTTTGTTCCTGTCACTCTTTCAACTCTGGGGGATGCACTCGTTACAAGCAGTTTTGCCTTTTGTCTCCCTCTTCCACATAAAACAATAAATGTACTGTATATTTGTGCCATTTTGTCTGCAGATGTATAAATTAAAATCCGAAATTCCAATTCCAATAATAGTTTGATCCAGCCAATATCCCGCCAGCCTTACCGTCCATCACAGAGCTAATGTACGTGTCATTGCCAACCAGACACACTACGTTATACAATAGGATACAAATTACGCTTCTACGTGAGCGAAGAAGTGACACCGGTTATATATATATATATATATATATATATATATAAATATATTACTAAAAGGACAAAACGAACGCACATCTAAAAAAATCGTACGTGTTTGTTTCCATTTCTAAAGACTGCATTAAATCATGACTGTGGAGGATAATATTATATCAATAAGCACAATATAACCCATTAAGAGCCAGGGACGTCCTCTTCATTATATTTTGGCAAATATTAGACGATTTTCCTCAGTTTAGGAAGGTCCTCTAGATATATTTAAGGCTTCATACTATTTCAGCCAACCCATTTAAGTACCACAGATCCCTCTTAAGGGGACAGTGGCTGTTTGTTTGGTCTATTAATTCATATATTCATATACAGTATGTTTTTAGTTTCCTCCCTAGACCTCATTCAATCTTAGAAAAACACCCCTTACCCCCCCCTTCAAGATAGATTTGTAAATTTTTCGGTAGAAAATTTCCCGGCCAAAGGCCGATTCCTCCTAAAATTACAGGATCGCTATCGCTCGCCAGGAAAAAAGCGACACATAAATGGCACGAAGTGTCCTAATATTGACAAAGAAATGGGGTGAAAGGTCATAAAATCCCCAAACTAAAGGAACCAACGTCCTAAAATTTCAAAACTAATGATCTCTCTCTCTCTCTCTCTCTCCCTCTCTCTCTCTCTCTCTCTCTCTCTCTCTCTCTCTCTCTCTCTCTCTCTCTCTACGGTAATGTGGTAAATATATCCCACGGATTTACTAAAGACTGATTCATTATATAATAAAAACGTAATTGTGTAATATAGTTAATATACTTAAGTTGTGTATGATTAATTGCCAATATCTTAGAAATACAAATGCTCAAAGAAGCTCTATTAGCGTTCAGTTTGTCGCGGCGGAGTGTCTAAATATTTCAGTCTACTATCGCTCGACACAAAGGATTGGCGGGAATTTATGTGGGTCAAAGATTTTCGAATCCGGCGCTATTACGATTAGATTGATAAGGACATTCTGTAAATAATTGTACATACGTTTGGGTTTGGTTAAATCATGAAAATATTCATAATAGTGTATTATTCTGATATTTAATTTGCATAGTTACATAATTATAGGATAATATTATTTACTATCACATCGTATAATTAATACTGTACACATAACATATGGTAATATCCTGTGTAGCGGGTAAACTGTTTTTCTGATGCCTATTTACTAAGAAACATTGAACAATATCTTTACCTAACCTAACTAAAACCTTACCTAACCTAACCTAGTATATTAGTGGACTATTTATGAATGTAAAATGTAAAAATATATTGCAACATTTCAAAATTATTGAGATATATGCACAGGTATTCCCGCTACACAGGATTATACCGAACATATTTCCGAGCATTTTGAACCACTGAACCACTGAACCATATGACGAAGACCTGGAGAACGGGTTTGGAAGTCAGTTGCCGATAAACAGCGGAAGAGTAAACACGTGCTACAAAGTGATTGCCTAAATTACGGATAGTGTGAACATTTATCCACTATTGATTAATTAACATAAGGCTCTGACTATAATAATTGAGCTTCGCTTCTTAAGGATAAGTACCCTAGTATATACCATAGTCCTGGCCAGTGAGTAGGAATATTTCGGGTTTCTTTATTTTCTTGAGAGAGAGTTACACTGCGAGTTTATTACAAAATAACCGTAAGTTATATAATCATAGTTATACATTCTATCCATATAAATAATTGAATAATATTGAAAGATATCTCCGTTATTGATACATTAGAGCTTCACACATGTTATACTTATCTATACTTATCAATGGACAGAGGAAGTCTCCATACTAATTTAGACTAATTATTTGTTTCAGGGAGTGGTTCATAGGTCTACCATCAGGCATAACTGCAGGGAGTGACTAATGTGGTGAGTACCTGACACAGTTATTCAGATATTATTTGAACCTACAACATTTTGCCCATATCGTTTACAGGAGGTGAGAGAGTGGTAACATTCAACAAGACTACATCGGCCTTATTTACCATGCGTTTTATGTTTTCTTCTAGGAAAATAGTTTCATAGCTGTTTTTCATAATTTGAGTGGAGAATTTGCATTAACTTGCCCATTATCCATCAATCTGAAGATACGGCGTCATATCGCGCCATATATTGGGTGAATCGCGCTTTTACAGTAGGTAAGGGAAATTGTGGGGTAAATTGAGTCCCCCCCCCCCCCCCCTTTTTGATTTATTGTCATCCTCATATATGTAGATCTGTAAGGGGGCAAAAACAGGTTGCCGGTATTTCGCTTTTGTGAGTAATGCTCACGCCATTTATTGGGTGAATCGCACTCACCGCATCTTTCAAAACAAGAAGAAGATGAGTCAAGTCGAAGGATTCATTGTGCACAATGCTTTGTTTACGGTCGGGACTTATTATTTTATTTTTCGGTGTAATCTGGGTTTTTCAAGTGTCAATAACGGAATTCCTCCATGCGGACTATAATGAGAAAAATATGGAGAGTCTATTGGTCCCTATTTTCCCTAATAAATTATTTCTAATAGGGCGGATGAAGTGTCCTTGAAGATTATCGAGAGAGTTTTTGTTAACGAAGGTCGACTAGGGCAGTCGAGACGAAATTCTCCACAAATGTTGGCTCCCTACCTTCATTATCACGATGGCTGTATATATTACCTACCTGGCCTGTCATATACTGATTAGAAGGGTTAGTCCTATTCACCTGTTTAATGTTGACACCTCTCTCTCTCTCTCTCTCTCTCTCTCAGTAATATCACATTCACTTCCATCAGGTTCTCTCATCTCTCTCTCTCTCTCTCTCTCTCTCTCTCTCTCTCTCTCTCTCTCTCTCTCTCTCTCTCTCTCTCTCTCCAGTAATATCACATTCACTTCCATCAGGTTCTCTCGTCTTATCTTGGTCTCTCTCTCTCTCTCTCTCTCTCTCTCTCTCTCTCTCTCTCTCTCAGTAATATCACACTCACTTCCATCAGGTTCTCTCATCTCTTTCTCTCTTTCTCTCTCTCTCTCTCTCTCTCTCTCTCTCTCTCTCTCTCTCTCTCTCTCTCTCTCTCTCTCTCTCTCTCTCTCTCTCATCTTCTCTCGGTTTCTGCCACAAATGACGGTCGTGAAGAGGGGGGACTCTTCTATATCTTTCTCTCTCTCAAATTACAAGAGAACAAGTTCACCTCTATACCTCGGTCACCTTACCCATTGTACAGTTGAGCACATAAGTTAAGTTCCTCTCCGTGATCTTATACATCGATCCATAATCCGCATGATTGAATGACGAGTGTAGTTTCTAATGCAGTGGTTAACTCCTCTAATTAGTCTACTGGTAATTAAAAGAAAACACACTCGCAATGCATTCATACTATTTGACTTGCATACACATGATCACGGCGAGGAACAGAACTTACGTGGGCAACTGTACATCCTGCAATAGACAACATGATCAAGTTACCTAGATAACTATATATAGGATAATTAGATACATACATAAATAAACATACAATATACACACAAATAAGAAATAATAAAGCTTTACACCTAAATGTATACAAACATACTCATTAATTAATAAACAATAAATAAGTATTAAGGGGAGATTTCCACTTGAGGGACTTTTTTCTTGACCCCTTTCTCCCTCATGTTTAGCCCTATTGCTTTTGAGATTTTAAGACGTTTGCCCCATTAGTTTGGTGATTTTAAGAATTTACGCCTCCATTCTGTCAATTTTAAGACCTTTCGTGCCATTTAGGTGACTATTTTATCCTGGCGAGCGACAGCGAGCCTGTAATTTAAGAGTTACCGGCCTTTGGCCGGGAAATTTTTCTACCGAAAAATGTACAAATTTATCTTGAAAGGGGGTCAAGGGGGGGACATTTTAAGATTGCTGGAGGAGTAGGAAACAAACTAAAAACCTCCCCTTAATAAAGTAAATACAAAATAATAAATCAATACACCAAATATATACAAAAACCACTATAATTTAATCCATTTAATTCGTCTCCCTCTCTCATTGCGGAACCTTGATGAAAAGAAAGAAGTGAAGTCATTACTAGTTGTTTACCTGGTGAGCCAATTAGGAAGGATGAAAACAGGTGGTGGGTGTGTGAGTGTGGTGGGTCATTGTTGATGGCTGTTGTCTATTCGCTGTAAGTAGTCGAGAAATCATGACCTCTAACCTCTGTAACTCCTAAACGACTAGAGCAATCCAGCTACTAGGGTCCACAATTTGGGAAGAGTCGGTCAAGAAATAGATGTGGAAATTTATAGCCAATTTGCTCTAGCCCTTTGTGAGTTACAGAGGATAGAGGTCATGCGTTCTCGCCTACTTACAGCGAATAGACTATAGTTACTATTGTTATTTTGTTAAGGGGGAAAGGTATATTTTTTGGTCGATTATATCATATATTTATTATATTTTTAGTTTCCTCCCTAGATCTCCATCAAACTTAAAAAAACATCCATTAGATCCCCTTTCTAGATAAATGTGTATATTTTTCGGTATACAAATGTCCTGTTCCAAAATTACAAGCTCACTGTCGTTCGCCAGGGGAAATCAACGACACCTAAATAGCACAAAAAGTCTTAATATTGACATAAAACATGAGGCGAAAGGTCTTAAAATCGACAAACTAATAGGGCAAACACCTTAATATCTGAAAACTAAAGGGGCTAAACATGAGGGAGAAGGGATCTAGAAAAACTACCCATTTCCCCTTAATATCGACTTACGGAGAAGGAATATATAATTATATATAAAGTAATATGAATGTTTAACCCTTTGACTAATAAGATTCGTTTTGAAAGTCCATCTATCATTAACAGCTATATTCAGCATATATATATATATATATATATATATATATATATATATATATATATATATATATAATTATATATAACGTACAAAACATTCGAGAAGTGAAGGTGTGAATATATTTTAAGTAAATGTAAACCTTTCTAAAAAGAAAAACGAGATACGTCAGACTAAAGGAAAAAAAAGAGATGAATGACACGAGATAAAGTGTTACAGAAAGCGGTGGGAATGAAGATAGAGAGAGAGAGAGAGAGAGAGAAAGAGAGA
>CM064569.1:6085772-6113272 GCA_032716605.1 Paralithodes platypus | reverse complement strand
TCCTATGACTTAAATTGCTTCATACTCCGTGTATCCAGGCATTTTGGCTCTAACATTCCTTGATTTTGGCCCTGTCACTCTTTCAACTCTGTCACAGGCAGTTTTACCTTTTGTCTCCCTCATCCACATATTAAAGAACAAAAAAAAAAAAAAAAAAAAACGTTACCCAGACTGAAAGGGCTAAAGCTCAGATGTTCAATATTTACGGTAAAGAAGAAAGTCCTTAAGATAAGATATTTTTTTTTAAAGATAAGACTATATTGGCAACTCAGTGATGCTAAGTGAGGAAGAATCTGGCAGAAGTTTTCCGTCAAATAACTCTTGACTGAGAGAGTTAATATTTCTGGAAAGATGAAAAGTTGGGGCTTTATGAAAGTTTAATTTGATGGAGATTATCTGGTGTTGCCTTTAAGGGGACATGACCTGTTTTTTCTGGTCGCCCTTCTTCCTCATGCTTACCCCCAATAGATTTTATGACGTTCGGCCCATTAGTTTGGCGATTTGAATACCTTTTGCCCCATTTCGTTGTCAATTGTAAGACCTTTCGTGCCATTTAGGTGTCGATTTTTTCCTGGCGAGCGATAGCGAGCCTGTAATCTTAAGAGTAACCGGCCTTCGGCCGGGATATTTTTCTACCGAAAAATGTACAAATTAATCTAGAAGAAGGATCTGATGGATGTTTTTTTAAGTTTGATGGAGGTCTAGGGAGGAAACTAAACAAAATAATAAATAAATGAAAAAAATCTAGCAAAAAGTGAACCAGTGAAGGAGGGCGCCGAGAGTTGGAGGCAATAAAAAGACAAAATGTTATTAAAGTTTACAGAAACTGAGAAACGCAATGGAGTGTTTACCAAATTTATCATGATTAATGTAATAGGCAAATGGTTAAATATTAGCCAGATATTACCCTACACTTCAAGTAGTGACATCATTATGTTGCGAATCTCAATAACATAGGTCCTTCTTAAACTGTATAAAATTGTCTAACTTTAAAACTAGAATCAAAGGTCAAAAGGTGTCATGGTGTTGAAGGGGTTAATACACATTTGTGTTAAAGGGGGCCCACCTCGCTTTTTTTTCTCTTTCTCTCCCTCTCTCTTTGGCTTGTATCCATTCGGTCTCATTCAGCCTACTGTTTTAAGACGTTTATTCCCATCTAGGTGTCGATTTCTCCTGGCGAGCGATACCGAGCCAGCATTGTATGGAGCAATCTGGCTTCGCCGGAGAAATTTTTCTATCGAATAATGTACAAATTTAGCTTGCTGTCAAAACAAAAATATAATATGCTGGAAAATATTGACACCTGGATGAGGGTAAACGTCTTAAAACAGTAGGCTGAATGGGGCCGAATGGATACAAGCCAAAGAGAGAGAGAGAGAACGAGAACAAAAGCGGGTGACCCCCCCCCCCTTTATAATTAATTACCGTTCTCGTCGAAAATTGCCAAGATATTAACCCTTACTTTACCGACGATGTCTATTTCACTATATTCCAGCTATAGAGAGAGGATTGTGTGCAGTTTAAGGGGGGATGGTTCACTTTTGGGGCGATTGTTGCATGTATTCATTATTTTTCTAGTTTCCTCCCTGGACCTTAATCAAATTGAAAAAAAAAACATCCATTAGATCCTCCTTCTAGATTAATTTGTACATTTTTCGGTAGAAAAATTTCCCGGCCGAAGGCCGGTTCCTCCAACATTACAGGCTCACTATCGTTCGCCAGGGAAAACATCGACACCTAAATAGCACGAAAGGTCTAAATATTGACGAAGGAATGGAACGAAAGGTCTTGAAATCGACTAACTAATGGGGCAAACAGTCATCTTAACATCTGAAAACTAATGGGGCTAAACATGAGGGAGAAAGTGGTCCAGAAAACCGGCCCATTAAGCAGGATCTGTGGTAGTCAAAAGTGTTAAGTGAGATCATCTTTAAATCAAATAATCCCGAGTGCCTATTGATCACAAGGTCCAGGGTTCGAATCCCGGGTGGTTTGTATGAGGTTAAGTGAGATGGTTCGAAGCCTGTTAATTGCGAGAGGCACTTTTGAAACTGAATAATATCGTTTCATAGTAGCTGCAATAAAGTTTAAAGGACGTCGCCGGTACAGAAGGGGTTAAGGCGGGTCACCGGCTTTTTGTTTTCTCTTTCTCTCCTTTTCTCTCTTTCTTTGGCTTGTATCCATTCGGCCTCATTCAGCCAACTGTTTTAAGACGTTTATCCCCATTCAGGTGTCGATTTCTTCCTGGCGAGCGATTGCGAGCCAGCATTGTATAGAGATATCCGGCTTCGCCGGAGAAATTTTTCTCGAAAAATGTAGAAATTTAGCTTGCTGTCAAAACAAAAATACATATATGCTGGCTTGCTACAGCTCGCCAGGAAACTATTGACACCTGGATGGGGGTAAACATCTTAAAACAGTAGGCTGAATGGGGCCGAATAGATACAAGCCAATGAGAGAGGGAGAGAAAGAGAAAACAAGCGAGGTGGGTTCCTTTAATATTATATACTTTGATATTACTACCTGGGAAAAGTGGGATTAGCGCGGGGATTAATTTGGGAAGTGGCTGGTTAATTAAAAGTACTGGGAGGCCGAGAGTGTGTGTGTGTGTGTGTGTGTGTGAGTGTGTGTGTGTGTGTGTGTGTGTGTGTGTGTGTGTGTGTGTGTGTGTGTGTGTGAGAGTGTGTGTCTGTGTGTGAGTGTGAGTGTGAGTGTGTGTGTGTGAGAGAGTATGTGTGTGTGAGAGAGAGATAGATAGATAGATAGAGAGAGAGAGAGAGAGAGAGAGAGAGAGGGAGAGAGAAAAAAGAGAGGCAGAGACGGCGAGTGAGAGTGAGATTGAGTGTGTGTGTGTGTGTGTGTGTGAGTGAGTGTGAGTGAGTGTGTGTCTGTGTGTGTGTGAGTGAGAGTCTGTGTGTGTGTGTGTGTGAGAGTGAGTGTGTGTGTGTGTGTGTGAGTGAGAGTCTGTGTTTGTGTGTGTGTGTGTGTGTGTGAGAGAGAGAGAGAGAGAGAGTGAGACGTTGAATCTTAGCTCGAGTCAGTGAAAAAATTATAATTCTTCAATCAGAAGGTTAGTTTCCAAGAAATATGTGAAAGAACTGATACTGAAGAGAAGAAGAAGGAAGGGGGAAGGGGAGAAAAATACGGTTTTCTTGAAAGGTGCGAGGAGGGGGAAAACACTGACGAGAGAGAGAGAGAGAGAGAGAGAGAGAGAGAGAGAGAGAGAGAGAGAGAGAGAGAGAGAGAGAGAGAGAGAGAGAGAGAGAGAGGAACAGAGAAGTCTGTATCTATGGCAACGGAATAATAAGAAATTACATATTTTACGACTTTGTGAAGAAATTAGGATTAAATGTATTAGTATTGCATAAATTAATTCACGCTCTGACGCTTTGGACTCATTTTGACTGTTTATTCTGGCTATCATTACATGATCTTATACAATTTCGTAATTATCTGTTGGAGTTATATATATAATGATTATCTGTTGGAGTTATATATGTAATGATTATCTGTTGGAGTTATATATGTAATAATTATCTGTTGGAGTTATATATGTAATGATTATCTGTTGGAGTTATATATGTAATAATTATCTGTTGGAGTTATATATGTAATAATTATCTGTTGGAGTTATATATGTAATGATTATCTGTTGGAGTTATATATGTAATAATTATCTGTTGGAGTTATATATGTAATAATTATCTGTTGGAGTTATATATGTAATAATTATCTGTTGGAGTTATATATGTAATAATTATCTGTTGGAGTTATATATGTAATAATTATCTGTTGGAGTTATATATGTAATAATCATCTGTTGGAGTTATATATGTAATAATTATCTGTTGGAGTTATATATGTAATAATTATCTGTTGGAGTTATATTTGTAATAATTATCTGTTGGAGTTATATATGTAATAATTATCTCATTTAACCCTCCATTTAAACATCCATTAGATCCCCTTTCTAGATTAATTTGTACATTTTTCGGTAGAAAAATGTCCCGGTCGAAGGCCGGTTCTTCCAACATTACAGGCTCACTATCGTTCGCCAGGAAAACATTCGACACCTAAATACCACAAAAGGTTTAAATATTGACGACGAAATGGGGCGAAAGGTCTTAAAATCGACTAAATGATGGGGCAAACATCTTAACATCTGAAAACTGATGGGGCTAAACATGAGGGAGAAAGTGGTCCAGAAAAACGGCCCATGTCCCCTGAAGCTACATAATATCGTCCAAATATAACTAGCATGAAATACATCACACCGTTGCTGGCACTCAAAGGGTTCAAACTTTCAAGCTCCAATACGCGTTTCTGTTCTGGTTTCTGGCTACTATTAGACGATTTTATTCAGGTTAGTAACGGTATATGGAAGTCAAAGCGTTGATTGAGATAGTATTTACCCTTTTAATACCCACATATACTTCCTAAGCTGCATAACATTGTCTAATGATAGCCAAAATAAACTGCTAAAACGCGTCAGAGCTTCAAAGGGTTAAAACTCTAATAAATTCCGTTGCCCGAACAATAAAGTTAACAATTGGAACATGAAAGGACAAAGCCTAATCAAAAGAAGCAATTAAATGCAAAATATGAAGAGCACTCGTATGGAATGATGGAAAACACCTTAATTATCTTGCTGAGAGAGAGAGAGAGAGAGAGAGAGAGAGAGAGAGAGAAAATGAGTGAGTGAGTACAAAGGAGTACAAAGGAAATAAAGCAACAACAGGTCTAGTGACCCTTCTAGGCTGCTTGTCCTCCAAACACTGAGGATCAAGTGTCCAAACAGTGGTTTAGAGTGGGTAAGGGAACATTGGAAAGTGAACTACTGCCGTGGAACTAATGTTCGTGGCAGAGTGAGTGAGCGAGAGGTGTGTGTGTGTGTGTGTGTGTGTGGGGAGAGGGGGGGTGCCTAAGAGAGGGAGAGAGAGTTTGTAAGAGAGTGAGTGTGTGTGTGAGAGAGGGAGAGTGTGTGTGTGAGTAAGAGAGGGAGAGTAAGTGTGTGTGTGTGAGAGAGAGTGAGAATGAGTGTGAGAGACACGGAAATGACCCTTCAATCTCCATCACATTATAGTTGAAGGCAGACAGGAAGGAGGCTTTAAGGGGAGAATTCCACTTGAGGGATTCTTTTCTTGACCCCTTTCTCCCTCATGTCTAGCCCCATTGCTTTTGAGATTTTAAGACGTTCGCCCCATTAGTTTGGCGATTTTAAGAATTTCCGCCCCATTCTGTCACTTTTAAGACCTTTTGTGCCATTTAGGTGTCGATTTTATCCTGGCGAGCGATAGCGAGCCTGTAACTTAAGAGTAACCGGCCTTCGGCCGGGAAATTTTTCTACCGAAAAATGTACAAATTTATCTTGAAAGAGGGTCAAGGGGGTGAAATTTTAAGATTGCTGGAGGAGTAGGAAACAAACTAAAAACCTCCCCTTAAGAGTGTGTCCCGTTATTAATCGTGAGGCATAATTCATCATATAAATCCCTGGCTCCTCCCAAGACACAAAACAGTGGAACACTTCATAATCTGGAATCTTAGAGTCTGTATAATGCTTAATATTCAGTATATATATAAAAAGATGCTAACAATATACATATATATTTATTTCTATGTGATTGAGGGAGACAAAAGGCAAAACTGCCTGTGACGAGTGCCTCCTACAGAGTTGAAAGAGTGACAGGGCCAAAATCAAGGAACAGTCGAGCCAAATGCCTAGACACACGGAGTTTGAAGCAATTTAAGTCATAGGATGAGAGAAAGATGGATTCAGGGAGAGAGTTCCAGAGCTCAGCTGTTGAATAGAAGAAAGATTGGAAGTAACGTTTCACTCTTGAGTTGGAGAGTTACACAGAATAGTGGTGGGATTGTGTTACAAGACGGGTACTACGTACCCTACGTAGAGGAGGTGGTATGCACTGAGAGAGCTCTGAGGAACACTGATTATTGTAGTAGCGATAGACTAGCGAGAGAGATGCAACATTGCGGCGAAGAGAGAGAGATTGCAGAGAATCGGTGAGTGGACGGGAGTGAATAATACGAAAGGCTTTCCTCTCTACTTTGTCTAGAAGTGCTGTGTGAGAGGATCCTCCCACACATATGAACAATACTGAATACAATTGCTTAGTTGTCCCTGCAAAATATATTTGTAATTCTATATTTCTTCTTTTCTTATATACCGATATATATATATATATATATATATATATATATATATATACAGTATATATATATACAGTATATATATATACTGTATATATATATATATACCCAATATTATATATATACTGTATATACTGTATATATATAGTTATATACAGTATATATTTTCCTCTCTCTCTCTCTCTCTCTCTCTCTCTCTCTCTCTCTCAATTCATTTTTCTTTAAGCACACTTAGGGCATCACCCCGACCCACTCCACCCCCTTAACGTTACATAATACCCAGGGGAGAACTTCACTCTCACACTGTCAACACTTTGGAACTGCACTCTCACACTGTCAACACTTTGGAACTTCACTCTCACACTGTCAACACTTTGGAACTTCACTCTCACACTGTCAACACTTTGGAACTTCACTCTCACTCTGTCAACACTTTGGAACTTCACTCTCACACTGTCAACACTTTGGAACTTCACTCACACTGTCAACACTTTGGAACTTCACTCTCACACTGTCAACACTTTGGAACTTCACTCTCACACTGTCAACACTTTGGAACTTCACTCTCACACTGTCAACACTTTGGAACTTCACTCTCACACTGTCAACACTTTGGAACTTCACTCTCACACTGTCAACACTTTGGAACTGGAACTCTAATAGGAGTTTTTTTTTCTTACTTTCAGGATTCAGTTTAAAGGCATTGAGTTTTTTTTTTTTCACTTCCAGGATTCAGTTTACAGTCATTGAGGTGTGTTTTTTTTTTACTTCCAGGATTCAGTTTACAGTCATTGATTTATTTATTTTTTTTTACTTCCAGGATTCAGTTTACAGTCATTGAGTTTTTTTTTTTACTTCCAGGATTCAGTTTACAGTCATTGAGGTGTTTTTTTTTTACTTCCAGGATTCAGTTTACAGTCATTGAGGTGTTTTTTTTTACTTCCAGGATTCAGTTTACAGTCATTGGGTTTTTTTTTTTTTTTTACTTCCAGGATTCAGTTTACAGTCATTGAGGTGGGTTTTTTTACTTCCAGGATTCAGTTTAGTCATGGAGTTTTTTTTTTTTTTTTTACTTCCAGGATTCAGTTTACAGTCATTGAGGTGTTTTTCTTCCTGATTTTCATGTTCAGCTAACTATTTCATATTCTGATATTTTATGTAAGGGGAGATGGGTCGTTTTTCTAGATTCCCTTCTCCCTCATGTTTAGCCCCATTAGTTTTTAGATTTTAAGATGTTTGCCCCATTAGTGTGTCACTGTTAAGACCTTCCGCCCCATTTCCTTGCCAATATTAAGACCTTTCGTGCTATTTAGGTGTCTATTTTTTTTCCTGACAAACGATTGTGAGCCTGTAATTTTGAAAAAACGGCTTTCGGCCGGGATATTTCTCTACCGAAAAATGTACAAATTAATCAAGAAGGGGGATCTAATGGATGTTATTTTTTTAAGTTTGATGGAGGACTAAGGAGGAAACTAGAAAAATATTGAATAAATGAAAAAATCGTTCAAAAAGTGAACTATCCCCCTTAAGGGGAGGTTTTTAGTTGATTCCCTAGACTTCCATCAAACTTAAAATTACTCACCCTAGACCCCCTTTCAAGATAAATTTGTAAATTTTTCGGTAGAAAAATTTCCCGGCCGAAGGCCGAGTCCCCTTAAATTACAGGCTCGCTATCGCTCGCCAGGAAAAAATCGACACCTAAATGGCACGAATGGTCTTAAAATTGACAGAAATGGGGCGAGGGTTCTTAAAATCGCCAAACTAATGGGGCGAACGTCTTAAAATCTCAAAAGCAATGAGGCCAAACATGAGGGAGAAAGGAGTCAAGAAAAAAAATCCCTCCAGTGGATATCTCCTTAAAGTGTATCGGGTTGAGGTCTAGTTCAGCTGGAATGTCTCTTTGCATATTAGCATTTCTTTTTATGTCGTAATATATATATCAACCTTCGAGATTACTTTCTTCACCTTCATGGGTTAAATGTATTTAAACAAATTTATTTCTTGAAATAATCTCTCATTTTTTCTCTCACTCTCACTCACACACTGTCTCTCTCTCTCTCTGACACCCACACACACTATCCCTCTTTCTTGCCATCAATCAATTAACCTCTCCCCTCTCTCTCTCTCTCTCTCTCTCTCTCTCTCTCTCTCTCTCGCCTCTCTCTCTCTCTTCTCTTCTCTCTCTCTCTCTCTCTCTCTCTACAGTGTCTATCTCTATCTATCTCTCTCTCTCTATATATATATATATCTATCTCTATATCTCTATATCTCTATATCTCTATATCTCTATTTCAAACATACACACCACTCACACTATCACTCTTTCTTGCCATCAATCAATTAACCTCTTCCCCCCACTTTTTTTCTCTCTCTCTCTCTCTATATATATATATATATATCTCTCTCTCTCTCTCTCTCTCTCTCTCACTTATAATCTGACCGTGAATAGATCCAATGTCGTTCAACCCAAAGAATCGTACCGTATCGGATATTGTCAGTGAAGGATAAGTGGCTGATGGGCTAGAGGTGTGAGATATATTGGTGGTGATGGTGGTGGTGTGATTGTGATTGTGTCGTGATGGTGGTGGTGTTATGATGATGGTGTGGTGGTGGTGGTGCGATGGTGGTGGTGTGATAGTGGTTGTGGTGTAGAACTGCAAATAATAGTGGTGTGATGGTGGTGGTGTTGTGATGATGATGGTGTGGTGGTGGTGGTGACGTAGAAGTGAAATGATGATTATGGTGGTGGTTTGATGGACTAGGCTGGTGCGGAAATGCCCAATAATGTAAGGTAGCGGTAAGGAAAAACAAGTCTTCAAATGGTGGTTCACATAAATGGTGGATCACATGTATGGTGGATCACATATAGGCTTTCATTAATTCCACTGGGGGTGTTTGGTGTTGTGGTGAAATTAATAAAAAATAGACATATATTTTGTTTTGTTTTTGTTTCCTCCCTAGCCCTCCATCAAGCATGAAAAACACCTCGCCAATACCTTCCTTCAAGTTTAATTTGTACACTTTTCGATAGAAAATGTTCCGACCGAAGGCCGGTTTCTTTTAAATTACAGGCTCGTTATCGCTCGCCAGGAAAAAATCGGCACCTAAATGACAAGAACAGTTTTTATATTGAAACAGAAATTGGGTGAAAAGTCTTAATATCGCCAAACAAATGGGCCGAACGTTTTGAAATTTGAAAATTATCGGGGCTAAACATGAGGAAGGAGGGGTACCAGAAAACACAATTGTCTCCCATTTAATGATGCTGACATACCGATATTGTATTTCTTCCAGCCAAAGAAGACCATTACTTCCCTTACCTTTTTCCTGGCCAGCGGAGAAAATTCCCCAGGCCCCTGAGGAAATTCCCTAGCCAGCCACCTTGTTAAGGGGAGGTATTTAGTTTGTTCCCTAGACCTCCATCAAGCTTAAAATTACACCCCCTTGAGTCCCTTTCAAGATAAATTTTTACATTTTTTCGGTAGAAGAATGTCCCGGCCGAAGGCCGGTTCCTCTTAAATTACAGGCTCGCTATCGCTCGCCAGGATAAAATCGACACCTGAATTGCACGAAAGGTCTTAATATGGGGTGAAAGTTCTTAAAATAGCTAAACTAATGGGGCAAACGTTTTATAATATCAAAAGCAATGGGGATAAACATGAGGGAGAAAGGGGTCAAGAAAAAAATCCCTCAAGTGGAGATCTCCCCTTAAGGGACCCCGCCGCCGTAACGAAGGCAGATTTGTCCGGGGAATTTGGGGCTATTTAGTTTTTTCCCCCTGTTTTTTTGTGTTTTGGATGGTATCATTTATCGTTCTAGTTTTCTTTTGTATGTGTGGACGATTCATATGCTGTACATATATATTGCTAATATACTTTTTACATTTCTTTTCTTTTCTTCGAGGTTTTAATTCATGGTTCTTGTTTTCTTGTGTATTTGTGGACGATTCATGGATTTATTTATATTATATCCAATTGCTAATTTACTTTATACATTGGTTTTCTTTTAGTAGACTCCCGCCACCGTAATGAAGGTAGATTTATCTGGGACATTTGGGAATATTGGGTGTTTTTCTCCCCCTTTTTTCTTTTTTCCGATGTTATAATTTATCGTTCCAGTTTTATTTTGTATGTGGGGACGATAGAGGGATTTTTTTGTTTTCAATTGGTAATTTACTTTTGTACATAACCAAAACTGCACACCCAACCCTGGAAATTCATAGGTAATATCAATCATTCTAATTATTTGTTCCATTACTGTACCACTTGTAATCAATGTCTTTATTAGTTTTGTTTTTGTTTTGCTCTACCACAAATGCACACCCACCGACTATCACTCACAAACACCTCTCTCTGTCTCTGTCTCTGTCTCTGTCTCTGTCTCTGTCTCTCTCTCCGACTTATATAATCTGCGCCTCATCAGGATAATGTATTTACTTTCCGTTTAGAGAGAGAGAGAGAGAGAGAGAGAGAGAGAGAAAAGGGAGGAGGAGGGAGTAAGAGAGAGAGAGAGAGAGAGAGTACAAAGGAGTACAAAGGAAATCAAGCAACAACAGATCTAGTGACCCTTCTAGGTTGCTTATCCTCCAAAACACTGAGGCTCAAGTGTCCAAACAGTGGTTTAGAGTGGGTGAGGGAACATTGGAAAGGGGATTACTGCCCTGGAACTAATGTCCGTGGCAGGATTAGGAAGTTAGTAGGGGACAGATGGGTTAGTAACTGAGGGGGGGATAAAATAAAGTTATTCATTTACAAACGCAGTTAGTCGCGGGTTTGATGCGAGATATTTGTCTAGGCGGAGTTTAAATGAATCAACGGTGATGCAGTCTATAACGTTTCGGGGAAGCCCATTCCACAAGTTGACAACTCGATTGAAGAAGAAATTCTTAGATTCGTGTGAGTTAAAAGATTTACCAATAATTTTGCAACCGTTTCCCCGCGTGTAATTAGATTGGTCGATAGTGAAGTACTTACTACAGTTCATATTGTCGATGCCTTTGATGATTTTGAACACTTGAATTAAGTCACCTCTTAATCTGCGCTGGGTTAAAGGAAATAGATTTAATTCTCTAAGACGCTCTTCGTATGGTTTGTTCTTTAGGCTAGGTATCATTTTGGTAACTCTACGTTGAACTCGTTCTAGCTTGTTTATATCTTTTTGGTAATAAGGGCACCAGGATTGAACGCAGTATTCCAGAAGAGGGCGGACTAAGGAATTGTAAAGGGTTAGGATAACTTCTTTGGATTTATGCTCAAATGACCTGCCTATAAAGCCAATTATTTTGTTTGCCTTCTTAACAACTTCTGAACATTGTTGACTCGGTTTTAGGTTACTCGATATTGTTACTCCCAGATCGGTTTCTCTGTTTACATTCTTAAGCTGAGTGCCATTCATCGAATAGTTTGCTTTCTCATTTAGGTATCCGATATGTAGTACTTTACATTTATCCGCATTGAAACTCATTTGCCAAATTTGGGCCCAACATGACAATTTATCTAGATTGTGTTGCATATCGTCAACTTGTTCTTTTGAGAGTACGCTATTTGCAATTTTTGTATCGTCAGCAAATTTTGAGATTGTACAGGTGAGACCCTCATCTATGTCGTTGATGTAAATTAGAAGAGAATTGGTCCTAGTACCGATCCCTAGGGTACCCCGCTACTTACATTGGTCCATTTAGATGCCTTACCGTTTATGACTACTCTTTGCTTTCTGTCGCTGAGCCAATTTTCTATCCCTTTCAACACACCGTCTTGTATTCCATGCGCTTTTAGTTTTAGCAGTAAACGTTTGTGGGGAACTTTGTCAAAGGCCTTTTGAAAATCAAGGTATATAATATCTACAGCTTTACTCTCATCGTAGAGGTTGAGGATATCGTGGAAGAAGTCTGAGGTTTGTTAAACAGGAACGTTTTTTACGAAAGCCGTGTTGAGTATCTTTAAGTATGTTATTTTCCTCTAAGTGATTTACGAGTCTGTTTCGTATGACCGTTTCTAGCATTTTACATACAACTGAGGTTAAGCTAATTGGACGATAGTTACTGGGTAGGAATTTGCTGCCTTTTTTGAATATCGGTGTTACGTTGGCTAGCTTCCACTGATCGGGCATAGTTCCAGACTGCAAGGATTTATTGAATAGTAATGTCAGTGGTCTGGAGAGCTCATCCTTAGCTTCCTTTAGAACTCTAGGCGAGATTGTATCAGGTCCTGGCGTTTTATTTACCTTGAGTTATCTAAACAATTCAATACTTCTCTCTCTGTAACGGTGATATTGCTTAGAACATCTGAATTATCAATCTGAATCGGCGATGGTGTAGGGAAATCACTGAGGTCTTCTGTTGTAAAAACTGATGCAAAGAAGGTATTGAGGGCATTACTCATTTGTACTTCGTCTTTGGTGTATTCTCCATTTTCATCGACTAACGGTCCAACAGTTGAAGTAACTACTCTTTTCTTTCTGATATAACTATAGAATTATTTCGGGTTTGTTTTACTTTGATTCGCAATATGTAACTCTAAGGTCTTTTTACTTTGCTTAAAGAGAGAGGGGGGGGGGGTCACTGATGATGATTAATGTTTCTATATCCGACAAGTTACACGAAAGGGTTGGTGATGAAAGGGTGGGTGGTGTTGGTAATGATGGCAGTGGTGGTGAAAGTAGTGGTGGTGATGGTTTTGGTGGTGACGGCTGCGGTGGTGATGGTTGTGGTGGTGATAGTTATGGTGACAATGTTTAAAGTTGTACTGATGTTGGTGATATTAGATACGCCCCTGTATGGGTGGCGTAATATTGTAACCACCCTGTCTGTCTGTCTGTCGGTCCGGCACATATCATAGCAGCGAGGATGATGGTGTCACACACCGGGTGGATGGGACTCGTCAGCCTTGGTCGGCAGTCTGTCTAGGGGAATAAATCTGATACAAACTACCAAAGGGCGGCGTGCTCATCGGTGCCACTTGCAGGAGGAAAACACTACAATAGATACAATAGATACAAACACTACAATAGATACAAACACTACAATAGATACAAACACTACAATAGATACAATAGATACAAACACTACAATAGATACAAACACTACAATAGATTCGAACACTACAATAGATACAATATATACAAACACTACAATAGATTCAAACACTACAATAGATACAAACACTACAATAGATACAAACACTATAATAGATACAATAGATACAAGCACTACAATATATACAATAGATACAAACACTACAATACTGTAGATACAAACACTACAATAGATACAATAGATTCAAACACAACAATAGATACAAACACTATAATAGATACAATAGATACAAGCACTACAATATATACAATAGATACAAACTACAATAGATACAAACACTACAATAGATACATAATTATTTACAGGGTATCTCAAAATAATTGAGATGCACACTATAGTCCATTCATTATAGGTTGGCAAAAACAACGTGACTCCTAACCTCTGTAACTCAAAAAGGGCTGTAAATTTCCTCACGTGGTTTTTTGAGTTATGGAGGTTAGTATGCAAGATATTTTGCTTAATTATAATGAATAGACTATAGTGTTTATGACTGTACTATACAATCAACCGGACCACAGCACAATCAACCGGACCGCAGCCACAATCAACCGGACCACAGCCACAATCAACTGGGCCACAGCCACAATCAACTGGGCCACAGCCACAATCAACCGGACCACAGCCACAATCAACCAGACCACAGCCACAATCAACCGGACCACAGCCACAATCAACCGGACCACAGCCACAATCAACCGGGCCACATCCACAATCAATCGGACCACAGCCACAATCAACCGGGCCACAGCCACAATCAACCGGGCCACAGCCACAATAAACCGGTCCATCCATACCAATACGTAATTTTATACAAGCTATTCAATCATTCATGACCTTCACTGCTTCATGTTTCCACAGCAGCAGCAGAATGATCGTACAAATGTTCGTCTGATGGCACGACCCACCTTTTTCAATCTCATTCTCGTCTTCCCATCTTTCTTTTTAAGTATTTTTTCTTCATTTTTGCTATCCAAAACATTTTGAGGATTCGGCTCACTCGGCTCCTCTACTTGTTCACTTGCAACAAGTGGTTCCACCTCTTTTTCACTTGCAACAAGTGGTTCCACCTTTTGTTCACTTGCAACAAGTGGTTCCACCTTTTGTTCACTTGCAACAAGTGGTTCCACCTTTTGTTCACTTGCAACAAGTGGTTCCACCTTTTGTTCACTTGCAACAAGTGGTTCCACCTTTTGTTCACTTGCAACAAGTGGTTCCACCTTTTGTTCACTTGCAACAAGTGGTTCCACCTTTTGTTCACTTGCAACAAGTGGTTCCACCATTTGTTCACTTGCAACAAGTGGTTCCACCTCGTGTTCACTTGCAACAAGTGGTTCCACCTTTTGTTCACTTGCAACAAGTGGTTCCACCTTTTCTTCACTTGCAACAAGTGGTTCCACCTCTTCTACTGGAATTGAGGAAGGCTTATTTAATTCAGGTACAATGGTAATATATAGTTTTAATCCAAAATTAGGGATATACTTTTTATAAAACTCAGGCGATTTGGAAAGATTTACGTAGTATTTGTTCTCAGTATTGCTGTATTTAATCAATTCATTATACAACTTGATATTGGACGAAGTTACTAGGCCGGTTTCATTGTCGATGTAGAAACCCTGAAGCGAGTTTTGTCTATGGTCCTTGTTAGACCCGCTATGGTTGGCCTTATCATTATCATAATTATAATAATGGTACACTTGCTGGTCATTCATGGTAATAGCATTATTTTGACCTTGCCTGGTGTAGGGGACTCTGTTTTGGGGTGGATTGTATGAATTTCGAGAAGTCCTGTGGTGGGTCGGATTGTATGAATTTTGCGAAGTCATGTGATGGGCCGGATAGTAGGAATCTTGAGAAGTCGTGTGATGGGCCGGATAGTAGGAATCTTGAGAAGTCGTGTGATGGGCCGGATAGTAGGAATCTTGAGAAGTCGTGTGAGAATCTTGAGAAGTTGTGTGATGGGCCGGATAGTAGGAATCTTGAGAAGTCGTGTGATGGGCCGGATAGTAGGAATCTTGAGAAGTCATGTGATGTGCCGGATAGTAGGAATCTTGAGAAGTCGTGTGATGGGCCGGATAGTAGGAATCTTGAGAAGTCATGTGATGTGCCGGATAGTAGGAATTTTGAGGAGTCTTGTGATGGGATCCATTAGTATAAGAATTTGCCCATCTGGAAGAATTACCAGAGTGCCTATTTTGGTACATTTTGCCCCCTCGACCACGACCCTTTCCACCGCTCGGCACGTTTCGCTGATCCATTTAATGTTTTGCAATTGACTCTACAGTACAGTTTCTAATGATATCAATACAACTAAATTCCCAACTTATAATTTAATGATTCAGCATCGCTCAGGACCTGAATTATTTTTTATAGTGGACCTAGAATTTTGTTGATTGATCGCGTGTCCCTTAGAATAATAGTTTTAATTAATGATAATTAGTTTATATATGGGAAAGGAAAATAGCGTATCATGGACAGTTATTAAGTATGATAGATGAGTGACATACGATATAAATGAATGATAGATATGATGAATGACTTACGATATATATTATATGAATGATAAACATGATGAATGGCATATGATTTAAATGAATGATAGATATGATGAATGGTATACATGATAGATATGATGAATGACATACGATATATATGAATGATAGATATGATGAATGACATACGATATAAATGAATGATAGATAATTATGAAGAATGACATACGATATAATGAATGATAGATATGATGAATGACACGGTATAAATGAATGATAGATATGATGAATGACATACGATATATATGAATGATAGATATGATGAATGACATACGATATAATGAATGATAGATATGATGAATGACATACGATATAATTAATGATAGATATGATGAATGACACTCTGTATAAATGAATGATAGATATGATGAATGACACACGATATATATGAATGATAGATATGATGAATGACATACGATATAATGAATGTTAGATATGATAAATGGTATACACGATAGATATGATGAATGACATACGATATAATGAATGATAGATATGATGAATGACACGGTATAAATGAATGATAGATATGATGAATGACATACGATATATATGAATGATAGATATGATGGATGACATACGATATAATGAATGATAGATATCATGAATGACATACGATACACATGCAGAGATCTAAGAAAAATAAATGAAAATGAATGACCGAAAATAACCCAAAAATTAAGGAAACTAATGGTTAGGATGATAATGGTAGAGCCCGTTTGCTCTAGCCCAATAAGGATATGAAATAGGTATCCCTGTGAAGATATGTGTGTTGGTGGTGATGATCTGTAGTGGTGATCAGTGTGTGTGTGTGCGTGCGCGCCCCGTTCTCTGTGCGTGTGTGTCCTGTTATGTGTGTGTGTGTGTGCCCCGTACGGACACACATAATGTAGTGAT
This sequence comes from Paralithodes platypus, assembly GCA_032716605.1. Classification (NCBI taxonomy): domain Eukaryota; kingdom Metazoa; phylum Arthropoda; class Malacostraca; order Decapoda; family Lithodidae; genus Paralithodes; species Paralithodes platypus. Next base: position 6,096,568 of record CM064569.1, on the reverse strand, counting down.
GATGATGATGATGATTATGGTAATAATAGTGATGGAAGTGGTGATTGTGGTAATAGTTGTGATAGTGGTGGTGATGATCTTTGTGATAGTGATGCTGATTATTGCATTAGTAATGATGTGTGATGATGGCACACACATTACAGTAGTGATGATGGTGGTGATTATGGTACTAGTAGTGATGGTGGTGGTGATAGTCGTAGTATATTGTTATGATGGTGGTGATTGTGGTCGTAGTTGTGATGATGATGGTGTGTATGGTAGTAGTAGTGATGATGGTGATGATTTTGGCATTAGTGATGAAGGTGTTTGTGACAGACGTAGTGATGACGGTAGTAGTGATGATTGTGGTGGTTGTGGTAGTAGTAGTATTAGTGATGATGGTGGTGGTTGTGGTAGTAGTGATAGTGGTGGTGATAATGGTTGTAGTAGTGATGATGGTGGTGATAGTGGTGGTGATAATGGTTGTAGTAGTGATGATGGTGATTGTGGTAGTGGTGATGGTGGTGTAGTAGTGATGATGGTGGTGATTGTGGTGGTGGTGATAGTGGTGGTGATAATGGTGTAGTAGTGATGATGGTGGTGATTGTGGTAGTGGTGATAGTGGTGGTGATAATGGTGTAGTGGTGATGATGGTGGTGATTGTGGTAGTGGTGATAGTGGTGGTGATAATGGTTGTAGTAGTGATGATGGTGGTGATTGTGGTAGTGGTGATAGTGGTGGTGATAATGGTGTAGTAGTGATGATGGTGGTGATTGTGGTAGTGGTGATAATGGTTGTAGTAGTGATGATGGTGGTGATTGTGATAGTGGTGGTGATAATGGTTGTAGTAGTGATGATGGTGGTGATTGTGGTAGTGGTGATGGTGGTGATAATGGTGTAGTAGTGATGATGGTGGTGATTGTGGTGGTGGTGATAATGGTTGTAGTAGTGATGATGGTGGTGATTGTAGTAGTGGTGATAGTGGTGGTGATAATGGTTGTAGTAGTGATGATGGTGATAATGGTGTAGTAGTGATGATGGTGGTGATAGTGGTGGTGATAATGGTTGTAGTAGTGATGATGGTGGTGATAGTGATAATGGTTGTAGTAGTGATGATGGTGATTGTGGTAGTGGTGATGGTGGTGATAATGGTTGTAGTAGTGATGATGGTGGGGATTGTGGTGGTGGTGATAATGGTGTAGTAGTGATGATGGTGGTGATTGTAGTAGTGGTGATAGTGGTGGTGATAATGGTTGTAGTAGTGATGATGGTGATAATGGTGTAGTAGTGATGATGGTGGTGATAGTGGTGGTGATAATGGTGTAGTAGTGATGATGGTGGTGATAATGGTGTAATAGTGATGATGGTGGTGATTGTGATAGTGCTGATAGTGGTGGTGATAATGGTTGTAGTAGTGATGATGGTGGTGATTGTGGTAGTGGTGATAATGGTGTAGTAGTGATGATGGTGGTGATTGTGGTAGTGGTGATAGTGGTGGTGATAATGGTTGTAGAAGTGATGATGGTGGTGAACTGACAATTAGGCGAGCTTAATCATTATCAATACAATCATCACCACCACTATCATCACCATTATCAGTATTTGGTTAATAGACAAGCTATATCATCATTACCACCACCACCACTATCATCACCATTATCAGTATTTGGTTAATAGACAAGCTATATCATCATCACCATCATCACCACCACCACCACTATCATCACCATTATCAGTATTTGGTTAATAGACAAGCTATATCATCATCACCATCATCACCACCATCATCATCAACATCATCATCCTCAGAGCATTGTGATTGGTTGAGTCTGACCAATGAGAGGCCTCCATTGTAGCGTGAGGTGCAAGTTTTTTAATCAAAGTATTTTTTATCCACGCAAGACTGGCTAATTATTGTGGAACACTCTCTCTCTCTCTCGCTTTCTCTCTCTCTCTCTCTCTCTCTCTCTCTCTCTCTCTCTCTCTCTCTCTCTCTCTCTCTCTCTCTCTCTCTCTCTCTCTCTCTCTCTCTCTCTCTCTCTCTCTTTTATACTAACCCAACTGTGTCTACTAACTCTTCCTAATCCTGCCACAGATATTAGTCCCGGGGCAGTGCTTCCCTTTCCAATTTTCCCTTGCCCACTGTTTGGGCACTTTGATCATCAGTGTTTTAGAGGGCAAGCAGCCTATAGAGGTCGCTTGACCTGTTGTTGCTTGATTTCCTTTGTACTCTTATTTGTGGATCTTTGAGGCATGAAGGTGGGAGGAAGCTTGTATTACTATATACAGTGCGAAGTGCGACCCAAAGCTCTCAATCGACCCTCGTAACTTGGTCTCCGAATCGATTAAATTGGTTTGCAGCCCTAGCTTGTATTCATATTAATAGCTGTATATTTATCCTGAGTAATGGAGGCTAGCATTGCACAGCGTATTCCAGAAACTATTAGAGTATTGCAAAGAGTAATGGGAATATCGCACGTGAATATCTATCGTCAGTATTCGATGGCTAACTATTCTATATTTTGGAACTGAAGGTAAGTTTATTTAGGGGGGATGATTCGTTTTTCTGGTCCCCCTTTTCCCTCATGTTTAACCCCATTAGTTTTGAGATTTTAAGACGTTCGCCCCATTAGTTTGTCGATTTTAAGACCTTTCATCGCATTTCTTCGTCGATATCAAAGAGAGAGAGAGAGAGAGAATATGGATGGCCCTAGCTAATTTTAGATATCTAAGTTGGGGTCTACAACTAATCAAATAAATACCCAAAGTTTTAATTAACCACAAGTTTATATACAGGTGGGATAAATTATACTGTAACAAATGCTATAGTCAGATCGTTTTATTATTATTATTATTATTATTATTATTATTATTATTATTATTATTATGTATTTATTTATTTATATATTTATATATTTTTATTTTGGGGGGCCCTCCACTAGGCCAATAATTTTTATTGAGGATTTAATTATTTGAATATATTTCAAGTTCATCTTTTTATATTATATATATTCAAGAGAGAGAGTGAGAGTGTGTGTGTGTGAGAGAGAGAGAGAGAGAGAGAGAGAGAGTTAGAGTGAGTGAGAGAGAGTAAAAGTGAGAGTGAGAGAGAGGCTAATAAAAAAACGCATTCCCAGACTTCCTCCAGTGTTTGGAGGTGTTTAGATATGCATGACCAAGACAGCTCATGAAATTATTAAGCATCGATGGAAAAGTCGATGTATTGGACACAGCCTGGCAACCGAGAGACTATGCATAGCTAGTCTTAAGGGGATAAGGGTAGTTTTTCTGGTCCCCCTTCATCCTTCCTCATGTTTAGCCCCATTAGTTTTTAGATTATACGACGTTCGGCCCATTCGTTTGTCAATTTTAAACCTCTTAAAATTTCAGAATCGCTATCGCTCGCCAGGATAAAATCTAAATGGCACGAAATGTCTTAACATTGACAAAGAAATGGGACGAAAGGTGTTAAAATCGCCAAACTAATGGAACAAACATCTTATTATCTCACAACAAACGTACGGGACTTAACACGAGGGAGAAAGGTGACCAGAAAAACGACCCCATCTCCCCTTAAAGCTGAAGGAGAGAGATATAAATATGCATGTAGATTTGTCGCATGTGGTGCAGTGGTCTTGTATTCATGCTATGGAAATTTTTCTTATAGGCAGGGGAGAGAGAGAGAGATTAATTCGTTTAATTAAGATAACGTTACATTATTATAGGTACCGGTAACCTAATTCCTTATAATTTTGTTTTAACATTTTCGATTGTCTGCGGGAGTATGTGAACTTCGTGGATCTGTGTATGGATTTGTATACAAGTTTCTCAGCGTTAAGTATGCAGTTTTAGCTTTCACGTGGCACAGGATTGTCGGCGATCATTATCTATCTGTATACTAATTTCAGCTCAGAATCCCCAATACATTTTGCGTCAAATACAATTTTCAAAATTTGCCTTACATTTCTGATCCCTTGGACCAATAACAACAGGAGAAACCAAATCGATCATTCGTAGACATTGGACGTTCCGCCTTATATAACAATGTCCTGAAATAGAGGCGTTGAGCCCCCTCAACGCCTCTATTTCAGGACATTGTTATATAAGGCGGAACGTCCAATGTCTACGAATGATCGATTTGGTCTCTCCTGTTGTTATTGGTCCAAGGGATCAGAAATGTAAGGCAAATTTTGAAAATTGTATTTGACGCAAAATGTATTGGGGATTCTGAGCTGAAATTAGTGAGCTGATGGGTGTATTTATTGGCTCATTTATTTATCTACTGTGTGTAACCCATTTAGGCCGTTCAGTACCGATTACGTACTTTTAACTTTATTCTGGCCACTGTTAGACAACATTATTCAGTTTAAAAAGGGCCTCCGGCATATATCAGGCTTCGAACTATCTCACTTAACCCTTTTTACTACCACAGAACCTTTTTAAACTACACAAAATCGTCTCGCTTAACCCTTTTTACTACCACAGATCCTTCTTATTTTACACAAAATCGTTTAAATAGAACTAGATTATACCGCAAAAGACGCCGCCGGTACAGAAGGGGTTAAGGGAAAGAGGGTTTGGCTACTGACTGACTAATTTAAAAAAGACAATGGTAGGAGGAAATATTAAATAACGGTATAACAAATTTTAAACAAATACGTGGGTATTTTCAACCCTTTCAAGATCCGATAACGCTATTTCTGGCTATTATTAGACGATTATATTCAGATTAGGAAGGGTGTATGCAAGTCAGAGGGTTGATTGAGATAGTCTTTACCTTCACAATCTCCAAATATTCTTCTTAAGCTGTATAAAATCGTCTAATAATAGCCAGAATAAATGGTCAAAATGGGTCATAAGCTTCAAATGGGTAGGGCAGCAAAGTAAAGGAGAGAATAATGTGAATGAAAGAGAAAGGAGGAGACGGGCGACAGGAGATAAAATGGTACAGGAGGAGGAGTGGAATTGGAGGGAGAGAGAGAGAGAGAGACAAAGAGAGACAAAGAGAAGAAGAGAGAGAGGGAGAGAGAGACCGACAGAGAGAGACACAGAGAAGAGAGAGAGAAAGAGAGAGAGACAGGCAGACAGAGAGAGACAAAGAGAAGAAGAGAGAGAGAGAGAGAGAGACAGGCAGACAGAGAGAGACAAAGAGAAGAAGAGAGAGAGGGAGAGAGTCATTTTCGAGTGGAAGTAATACTAGATCCTCACCTTAATGACAACAACAACAACAACAACAACAGATAACCATTACCTATAAAATAACTGGATAGTGATTGAAGTTAGTGAGGGTAGCGAAGTCTTTGTAACTTTATTCTAGCTTCATGTACACGATTGTGTGCAGTTTAAGCAGGATGTCTGGTAGGGAAACTGGTTGAGTGAGATAGTTTGAAGCCTGGTAATTACCTTTTTAAACTGATTAGAATCCTCTAATTATTAATTGTAGCCATAATAAAATGATATAGACGGCACCGGTACAGAAAGGATTAAAGAGCCCGGGAGAGCATAGAATCATTAAGGGGAGATGGGTCGTTTAAAGAGCCCGGGAGAGCATAGAATCATTAAGGGGAGATGGGTCGTTTAAAGAGCCCGGGAGAGCATAGAATCATTAAGGGGAGATGGGTCGTTTAAAGAGCCCGGGAGAGCATAGAATCATTAAGGGGAGATGGGTCGTTTAAAGAGCCCGGGAGAGCATAGAATCCTTAAGGGGAGATGGGTCGTTTAAGAGAGCCCGGGAGAGCATAGAATCATTAAGGGGAGATGGGTCGTTTAAAGAGCCCATGGAGAGCATAGAATCATTACGGGGAGATGGGTCGTTTAAAGACCCGGGAGAGCATAGAATCATATAAGGGGAGATGGGTCGTTTAAAGAGCCCGGGAGAAGCATAGAATCATTAAGGGGAGATGGGGTCGTTTAAAGAGCCGGGAGAGCTAGAATCATTAGGGAGATGGGTCGTTTAAAGAGCCCGGGAGAGCATAGAATCATTACGGGGAGAGGGTCAGTTTAAAGAGCCCGGGAGAGCAGAGAATCATTAAGGGGAGATGGGTCGTTTAAAGAGCCCGGGAGAGCATAGAATCATTAAGGGGAGATGGGTCGTTTAAAGAGCCCGGGAGAGCATAGAATCATTAAGGGGAGATGGGTCGTTTAAAAGCCCGGGAGAGCATAGAATCATTACGGGAGATGGGTCGTTTAAAGAGCCCCGGAGAGCATAGAATCATTAAGGGGAGATGGGTCGTTTAAAGAGCCCGGGAGAGCATAGAATCATTAAGGGGAGATGGGTCGTTTTAAGAGCCCCAGGGAGAGCATAGAATCATTAAGGGGAGATGGGTCGTTTAAAGAGCCCGGGAGAGCATAGAATCATTAAGGGGAGATGGGTCGTTTAAAGAGCCCGGGAGAGCATAGAATCATTAAGGGGAGATGGGTCGTTTAAAGAGCCCGGGAGAGCATAGAATCATTAAGGGGAGATGGGTCGTTTTCCCTTTTTCCTCATGTTTAGCTCCTTTACTTTTCAGATTTGATGACGTTCGGACCATTAGTTTGGCGATTTTAAGACCTTTGGCCCCAATTCCTTGTCAATGTTAAGACTATTCGTGTCATTTAGGTGTTGATTTTTGTTCCTGGAGAGCAATAGCGAGCTTGTAATTTAATAGGACTCGGCCTTTGGCCAGCACATTTTTCTATCGAAAAATTTGAAAATTTATCTTTAAGGAGAGTCTTGCGGGTGTCTTTTTAAGCTTGATGTAGGTCTAGGGTGGAAACTAAAAAAATATATATAAATGAGGAAATAAATACGCCCATCTCCCCTTAAGGTGATTGGTTTAGAGTGAACCAATAACAGGGCGTGATGATGAAACATATTCAGTTGAAGCCAATCAGCTCTTTGGTTTGCTGGGCTGTTCGGCCTTCCACTGTCAACGTCCAGGAATCAGAGAAATTAAATACATGGTTTAAGTGTATAAAGCTTATAAATTATTATGTTTTTTACACCAACCAACTTCACATCTAAACTCAATTAATGAAATCAACAAATACATGTGGCACTCAGAGGACTCGAACCCAGGATACTCACATCGAAATTCCGCGCACTATGCATTACGCTATCAAGACAGTTTACATATATTGTGCATAAGGAATGAACTATAATGCCCCACAATATGTCGGACAACGTGGTGACCGTGATATTCCCTGTATTTTAACCCCGTGGGCGGGTTCGTGCGAGCAAATCAGGCGGTACTATACATAATTGTACGTCGCCACAGTATAGGCCTTTCTATACAGGACAAAATTATACGTCGACCGCAGTGATTGTGTTAAGGGGAGGTTTTTAGTTTATTCCCTAGACTAAAGCTAAACACAAATTACATCCCCTTTGACCCCCTTTCAAGATAAATTTGTAAATTTTTAGGTAGAAAAAAATCGATACCCGGTACCTAAATGGCGCGAAAGGTCTTAAAATTGACAGAAATGGGGCGAAAGTTGTTAAAATCGCCAAACTAAAGAGGCGAACATCTTAAAATCTCAAAAGCAACGGAGCAAAACATGAGGGAGAAAGGGGACAAGAAACAAATCCCTCAAGTGGAAATCTCCCCTTAAAACTCTGATCTACGTGTTCAAGGTACACTCGGATGCCATAGTCTCTAGCCCACTCATAAAAATTTGTGAATTCCCTATGTTTTTCTGTATGCAATTATAGCTATCTGGATTAATTTTTGGATAGAACTTGCTTTTCAATAAATAGTATATATATTTTTGTAGTTAATGTAAAGAAAAATATTAGTCTTAAATTCGGTTCCAGAGATATCCTTCCATAATTAGAAATAGGTGAATTCCCCGAATAATTATGAGTGGGCTAGGGACTATGGCAACCGAGTGTACAGTATATATGCGCCTGGGGTCCATCATACAAATCAATCTAACATCTTAAATTGATTGTCGAAAAGAATAACTTATATCCGAGTACTTTGAGTGAGTCAGGAAGTATGTTGTGACGCCGAGCAATCTTGGATATGACATTTGTAATCCCACTCTCACATCAAAGTAGAAATCGTAACCTCTAACCTCTGCAACTCAACTCAAACATAAACTCACATAAACTCACCATAAACAACACACCCCTAACACATACACACACACCCAAAATCCTAGGAGTAACATATGATACTCGTATGACATTCAAACAGCACACCACAAACATTAAAAAACAAATTGACAACCAGACGTAACGCCCTCAGGTCACTTGCTCACACCAAATTTGGACACAACAAAGAAACTACCACCACAGTATATAAACAATACATATGATCAGTGATGGAATACGCAAGCCCAGCCTGGGCTTCTAACCTAGCTGAAACACATCATAAGACCTTACAGACTATTCAAAACAAAGCCCTGAAGATCATTACAGGCTGCACAGCTACTGCACCCACAGATCACCTACATCAAAAAACCAAAATCCTCAAAGTCAAAGCCCATCTGGACATGAGAGGCACTCAATTCCTGGCAGCAGCCTCCACGAACCAAGACCACCCACTAAACTACATGGCAACACACCCACAGACACCAAGAAATATCAAAACAACACCCAGCACACGGTATCACACACAATTATTGTCCTCTCACCCACCCTGCCCACCCCGAACCAACTTCCAGAAGCACATCCAAACTTATATCTCTCACCGATCCATCCACTCACTCACAGACAACACGCAGCTGCATGCACGACCTCCCGAAATCCATCCTTCCGAATCCTCCCTTCCTCGCGAGGACAGAGTCCACCTGGCCAGGCTGAGATGTGGACACCATCCAGCTCTCCTGAGCTATCAGAAGAGACTGGATGACTCCATTGTCGACGCCTGCCCGGGATGTAACACAGCACCCCATACCATTAAACGCATCATAGAAGACTGCATTTCACACAACCACTTACGCCAACAACACCATCTACACTCAATGAGAGCTCTGTGGGAAAGCCCGATCGTGGCCATGGCCTTCCTCAGGGACTCGGGGCTGTTCGGCCAGGCAGCTTAGGGAACAACAACAACAACAACTCAAAAAGGACTAGAGTAATCGAGCTAATTGTTCTACCATATAGGAAGACTTGGTCAGGGAATAGGTGTGGAAATTGACAGCTCATTTACTTTAGCCCTTTATGAGTTACAGAGGTTAAAGGTTAAGATTTCTACCCAACCTAGAATGAACGGACTATGTTGTTCTTAGGGTTGTGATGTGCAATGTACACGGAGTAGGAATCTCCAGATATTTGCACAGGCGTTATTCGCGTTTGGACAGCTTTTGTATGTGTTTTTTTATTAAAAGAGTGTAGAGAGGGGAGAAGGGGTGTTGGAGAGAGAGGAAGCTGTTGGAGTGGCTTTGTTATGTGTGTCTAGTCTGCATACGTCATCAGGATGTCTCCTGACTGGGTGCGAACATGTGGAACATGCTAGGACGTACTAACACACCCACGAAATGCCCTCCGTGGCAGGGATTTGATCCCGGGTCTTGCAGATTCACACGTGAGCGTGCTCACCACTCGACCGCTATAGTGCTTGATTTAGTCAGGAATTATGTTGTGACGCCGAGCAATCTTGAAAGTGACATTTATAATCCCACTCTCACATCAAAGACTGCGACGGTTGATTATAATGTTTGAAGGTCAAGATATAGCACTGAGCCATTTCTGGAGATCAAACATATATTATAGTTTTGTCCTGGACTCGTTAAGGGGGGTAGTGCTTGTTGTTTGGTCTATGTATATATTAATTAATATTTTTTTTCAGTTTCCTCGCTAGACCTCCATCAAGCTATTAAAAAACACCCCCTAGATCCCCTTACAAGATAAATGTGTACATTTTCCTGTAGAAAATGTTTCGACCGAAGGCCGGTTCCTTCTATAATTACAGGCTCGCTATCGTTCGCCAAGGAAAAATCGACACCTAAAGGGCACGAAAGGCCATACTATTGACAAAGAAATGGGGCGAAAGGTCTCAAAATCGCCAAACTAATGGAACGAACGTCTTAAAGTCTCAATACTATTATGCTGAACATGAGGGAGAAGGTGGTCCAGAAAAAGCGACTACCTCCCCTTTAAATGAACTGAAACTATTTTATTTCCGACAATATAAAACTTAATAATATGGATATTCACAGATTATCATATAACACCTTCCTCCTCTCTCTCTCTCTCGCTCTCGCTCTCTCTCAATTTTTCCCGACCTTTTTTCAGGTGATCTCCCACACCATTTCCTCTGACTGGAGTGGCTTTCCCTGTTTTTGTTTTTTATATTTTATTTTGCAGTCTACTTTCTACAGTTTTTCTTTTCTTTTCCGATTTTTCTTACCCTTGAATACCGGTATATATGTTTTAGTCCGGGTTAGTCATTATTTTTCCAAGGTGACTCTTTTTCAAGCAGCGTTACTATTACTAGAACATCCTTACACTCTACTATGTCTTTCTCAAGCAACATTACTATTATTTCAACGTTTCTATCCTCCTCTGCTATATCTTTTTATCAAGCTGCGTTACTATTACTACGATATTCGTACACTCTGCGCTATCTTTCTCAACCAACGTTACTATTATTTCAATGTGTCTGTCCTCTGCTACATCTTTTTTTCAAGCTGCGTTACTATTACTACAACATTCGTACACTCTACTATATCTTTCTCAAGCAACATTACTATTATTTCAACGTTTCTATCCTCTGCTATATCTTTGTTTCAAGCTACGTTACTATTATTACAACATTCTTACACTCTGTGCTATCTTTCTCAAGCAACGTTACTGTTACTACAACATTCTTACACTCTGCTCTATCTTTCTC
>CM064569.1:6028237-6085672 GCA_032716605.1 Paralithodes platypus | reverse complement strand
TACCTCCCCTTTGGAAACGTGGCTTCATCACTCCCTTGCCCAAGATTCCCAAACCCGAAACTTGTAATGATCTTCGACCAGTGACTATAACATCAATTTTTGCACGTATTGCCGAGAAGTTTCTTGCATCTTGGGTGCGTGATGACACACAGGTAAACCTTGATCCATATCAGTTTGGTAATCGGAAAAATACTTCTACCTCCCATTATTTATTGTACTTCATGAATTTTCTCTATAAAACGACTGACATTAGGGGAGAATGTGTAGCTGTGCTTAGCATTGATTTTTCAAAAGCATTTGACCGAGTAGACAACACAATAGCAATGAGACATTTACTTCATAATGGCATGAGACCTGAACTAGTTCCTTGGATGTCTTCTTTCCTTACATCTCGTGGTCAGGTTGTACGTTATAGTGGTGCTACCTCTGAGGAGCACACCACTACATGTGGTGTTCCGCAGGGTACCGTACTGGGACCTCGTATTTTTAATAATCATATAAATAGTGCCGGTTTGGATGAAGATGTTCAGTGTAAATTCGTGGATGACATTACTTTTGCTTGTGCATATAACAGTACACATATACCAAAATGTCAGGAGCAAGCCAATAAGATCGATCATTGGTCTAACGAGAACAACATGAAAATAAATGGAAGTAAGTCGAAATTAATGTTAATGGACTTTCAGAAAATTAAGACAAATGTAAATGCTGTTAGTTTAGGTAATGAATCTGTTCCATTTGTTAATGAGATGAAGCTGTTGGGTGTTATTATTTCGAGTAACCTTCAGTGGAAGGCGAACACGAAGTATATTGTCTCGCGTGCAAGTAAACGAATTTTTGCAGTTAGTAAATTGAAACTTTTTAAGGCTAATTTGTCTGATTTAAAGAATTATTATTGTTGTTATATTAGGCCTGTACTTGAATATGCATCGACGGTTTGGTGTTCGTCACTCACACACGCAGAAGTAAATTCTTTTGAGAGAATACAACACAAACAATCTGTAGAATTTCATTAGGACCTAGTTATTAAAATTACGAGTCATTAAATTTGGAATCATTAGAAGTGAGACGTAGACAGAAGTTTGAAGAAGACAGTTTTAAGTTGTTGCACGATAAACAATACAGAAATATACTTCCACCGGACAACACCAACACTTACACACATACTGTACATTACGAGCAAGAAACTTTCTAGTTGAAGAAAAATGTAACACTAAGAAATACCAAAACATTGCCATTCCACAGATGGCCAGGTATATAAACAATTATTTGAGGACGTAGGTAGTCAGTGTTTTGAAATTATATTATATTTTGCCAATACATGATCATTATTCCGGGAAATTGTTCTTAATATTTGTATTTTATGTGTAATGACGCTTTGTATGTAAGTTTTACTCACTGTATATTTTCAACTCTATGGTTGCAATTGTAAAAATGATATTAAATAAACCTATTATTATTATTATTATTATTATTATTATTGGTATCCGCAATATCTAAGCTTCATTTCTTCATATCGAGTGAAATATACAAACATTTTGCTACACTTACCCACCTTATTCAACATCTGACAGACATTAATACAGCACAGAGCAAGCCAAACGTAATGACAGCTGGGACATGACTTATTAGCGCGACCGTACACTATTTATCTACCTCGTCGTTCTGTCTTGAGGCATTCTCTGCATATGGCTTTACTACAGCTAAACACTTTTCTTTAAGTTGATAGTGGCTATTTTTTGGGTCTATTAATGTATATATTTGTTTGTAGTTTTTAGTTTCTTCGTAAGACCTCCACGAAGCTTAAAAAAAACACCCCCTAGACTCCCCTTCAAGATAAATGTGTACATTTTTCGCTAGCTCTCTCTCTCTCTCTCTCTCTCTCTCTGGCGAGCTCTCGCCAAAAAAATAATAATATATATATACAGTATATACAGTATATATTAAAATAAAATAAAATAAAATAAACAAAAAGGAATAATAATAAACACACACACACACACACACACACACGTGTGTGTGTGTAAATTAATCAATACTATTGCTCTTAAAATTTACCTTCATCCACTTCTGCATACATTGCCTCATTATTTCTGCCACAGTCTAGTATTGTAAATCTAAACACCATCTTACGTCTGGCAACAGGTACTGGATTAGTTTCGTCGGTAGAGTTGGTAGCCCTGACTGTGGCCGCGTTGTTTGTTTATCTAGTTGTGTGTGTGTGTGAGTTGGTTCGGCTTGATTCGTACGTCTATTTACCGGGATTCTGCACGGCTATTGACTATACAAGCGGTTCAACAGTGACAGTAAGTATCCTAGAATGTTTATGGTAGGTTATTTGACTTTAGATCACCGTGTATATAATGTATGTTGGTCTTCAGGTCAGGTGAAGGCATTGAGGGATAAGCCTTTACAACGCCACCTCCTATTTACTTTTCGAAGAATGTTGAGGAGGGAAGAGGTTTGTTGGAGAGAGAGGAAGCTGTTGGAGCGGCTTTGTTATGTGTTATTAGTCTGTATCGGTTGTCGTATTGTGGTTGAGTACAATCATCTGTGTTGGTGTTGACTTGAGGCATGTCAGCTGGTGGTTGTCATGGCAACCACCAGCTGACAACATCCTCGACGTTTTCTGTGAATGACGAATCAAAGAAAATGGAGAATGGGTATAATTTGCTGCGGGGACTTACTTATTTTTTTAATTATTTTGTGGTCTAAATTAAACTCCATGATTTTTTCTATTAACGACATTATTAACCCTTTTGGTACCGTTACATAAATTACATATTATTGTAATTACTATCACATAATTATTTTGTTGTTAGGAAGGCTCTATCTCGTTCAACCCTTTTTTTAGCTACTATAATTGTTGTCTATGCTGCATAAAATCTAAATGTAGCACGAATGAAAAATAAACAAAAAGACGTCTCCGGTACTGAAAGGGTAAAACAGTATTATCGTTGTTGCGGCAACTTGGTTGTTGTTATGGCTGTTTGTTATGATTTGTTAAAAAAAATAAAAAAATAAAAAGGAATAATGGGCTTCATAGCGTAATTCATAAGTGCGCGGAATTTCGGTGTGAGTGTCCTAGGCTCGAATCCTTGGAGTGCCACATGTATTTGTTGATTTCATTAATTGAGTTAAGAAGTGAAGTTGGTTGGTCAAAATTGTTTTGTTTATAATAGATGGTAGGCTACCAAACGGACAACTAAAACAACATGATGGGAATCTAGAGATGGAGCTAGAGGAAGGGATTGACAGAGAACCAGATGAAGGGATGAAATCGGAAAGTTTTCTTAAGTAGGATGGCACAGGATAACATCTGACCAGCTGCAGTAGAAATGTTTTTGAGTGGCCTTCGTCCTGCAGTGGACTAAATCAGGCTGATGATGATTATTATAATAACAACATTCAAAGTATAATAATAAAGTAACTACTGTTAATGTAAAACTTGACAGCAGACAATTTAGTTTTACAAGCGCTACACAACGTATCACCTAGCAATTTTACTGAGATAACCAAGGATTTGGAAGTTACTAGCACAATAATATAAGTATTACTTTATATGCATTAATCTCTTACTGAATACAAAATAATGACAACAAGGGACTGGAGTTCTCGAACATGTTCTGGCTTAAAAATCCAACAAGGTTGATAGCCACTAAGCCCTATTTTAACCAATTATTTTTAACTTTGAATACAAATGCGAATATTTCACACCATCATTATAGATTTAAAAGAAAACATTAATTTAATTTACATAGATGGTAGTCATTTGTCATGGGGTAGTGATATATGGAAATTAACCTTAAGATTGGAAAGTTGCAATTATGGTGGTACAAAGTACAAAGGAGTACAAAGGAAATCAAGCAACAACAGGTCTAGTGACCCTTCTAGGTTGCTTGTCCTCCAAAACACTGAGGATCAAGTGTCCAAACAGTGGTTTAGAGTGGGTAAGGGAACATTGGAAAGGGAACTACTGCCCTGCCACTAACGTGGCAGGACTAGGAAGTTAGTAGGGGACATATGGGTTAGTAACTGAGGGGAGGATAAAGTTATTCATTTACAAACGCAGTCAGTCCGGGGTTTGATGCGAGATATTTGTCTAGGCGGAATTTTAATGAATCAACGGTGCTGCAGTCTATAACGTCTCGGGGAAGCCCATTCCACAAGTTGACAACTCGATTGAAGAAGAAATTCTTAGATTCGTGCGAGTTAAAAGATTTACCAATAATTTTGCAACCGTTTCCCCGCGTGTAATTAGATTGGTCGATAGTGAAGTACTTACTACAGTTCATATTGTCGATGCCTTTGATGATTTTGAACACTTGAATTAAGTCGCCTCTTAATCTGCGCTGGGTTAAAGGAAATAGATTTAATTCTCTAAGACGCTCTTCGTATGGTTTGTTCTTTAGGCTAGGTATCATTTGGTAACTCTACGTTGAACTCGTTCTAGCTTGTTTATATTTTTTTGGTAATAAGGGCACCAGGATTGAACGCAGTATTCCAGAAGAGGCGACTAAGGAATTGTAAAGGGTTAGGATAACTTCTTGGATTTATGCTCAAATGACCTGCCTATAAAGCCAATTATTTTGTTTGCCTTCTTAACAACTTCTGAACATTGTTGACTCGGTTTTAGGTTACTCGATATTGTTACTCCCAGATCAGTTTCTCTGTTTACATTCTTAAGCTGAGTGCCATTCATCGAATAGTTTGCTTTCTCATTTAGGTGGTCGTTAGTTAACCCCTTCTGTACCAGCGACGTCTTTTGTTTTTCTTTCAATTGCATTTAGACGATTTTGAGAAGCGCATGAAGTATGTATGGTAACTTAAAGGATTAATTTAGATAGACTTTAGCCTTTGAATTGGTAAACGTCCTTCCTATTCTGAATGAAACCGTCTAATAGTTGTTAGAATAAAATTAATAGGACGTTTCCGGTACTGAATGGGTTAAAAGAGGATTTCGGAAAATATGAACCCTAACATTTTGTTAAACTAGCACGTCAGGATATTAAACTTTCGAGTCTCATTTGAGCAGCCCAGACTCTTGAATCTTGGTTTATGTTAGCACATTATCTCTCTCTCTCTCTCTCTCTCTCTCTCTCTCTCTCTCTCTCTCTCTCTCTCTCTCTCTCTCTCTCTCTCTCTCTCTCTCTCTCTCTCTCTTTTTCTCTGTATGATAATTGTTTATAAATAATATTATTCGTAGGTAAGAACTTTATCTCTTTCAGTACGGGAGACTTTTTTCTATTTAATTGTTACTATATTTAGACAATATAATTTAACTGTAAAAGGATCTGTGGTAGCTATAAGGTTTAATTGAGATAATGTGTAGACTATTAATTGCTAGATGTCCTTCCTAAGCTGAGTAATATCGACTAATGGTAACTAGAACATAATTGTCTAGCTATTGCCCGACGCCGTGATCCCCGAAGAGGTGGCCACAAACGAAACGCCCCCATGCACCTTTGTCCCCAGGCAGTCAACAACCCTCCTCCCAACCAGCACCACCTTCATTCTTTTACTACTTCACTCCATCCTTCCACCTCTCTCTCGGTTTACATCTCCTTCTCTGTCCTTCCACCTCGCTCTCGTACACCCTTTTAGTCATTCTCTCGCTTCCCATACATTCCATATGGCCAAACCATCTCAAGGTGTTAATTTTCACACTTTCCAGCACATCTACCTCCACACCACACCTCCCTCTTACTTCGTCATTCGTCTGTCTATCCCTCCATGTAACTCTTCACGCACTACTCAAGTAACTTATTTCCACCCCTCTCACTCTTGGTCTGAGTCTCTTCATCAACGTCCATGCTTCCGTAAGTCAGTGTCGTGATTACCACACTGTCATGCAAGGACTTCACTTCCATGCTGACTACCCTATTTCTTGTTACTGCTTTCAGCGTTCCTACAACCCTCTTCCCCTGTTGCACCCTCTCCCGCACTTCCTCATCCATAGTCCCATCTTTACTCAACACACTGCCCAGATACTTAAAAGAGCTGACAATCTCCATAGCCTGACCGTTCAACTTCACCTCACACTCTGTGGCTTCACCCCTTTCAAAGACCATAATCTTGCTATTTCCCACCATTACCTTCAGATTAATTTTTGTGCACACGGTTCCAAACATATCAGCAAACAGCAGTACAGGCAGTTTCCACTCATTTCCCTCTCATATCAGCGATATACCAACATCCACTGCTCTTCCTTGTATTTCTTTCATGACTCCATCCATATATAGAGTAAACAACCATCCACCCTTAAAGAAATGTAAAACTGAAGCTCTGTCTTGTGTTTACCATACCATCTTATCTATTAAATTTTCATAATAGATCAGCCACAATTAAATTACTTGGTTTTATATAAGGTGTGTATCAATATAAGATTAAGGGGGAGGGTGTGTTTCTCCCCCCCCCCCCCCTCTCTCCTTCTCCCTCGTATTTAGTCCCATTCGTTTTGACATTTTAAGGTGTATGCTTCATTAGTTTGGCGATTTTAAGACCTTTCACCCTATTTTCTTTGTCAATATTAAGACCTTTCGTACAATGTAGGTGTCAATTTTGTTTTTCCTGGTGAGAGAACCGGCCTTCGGGTCGTTTTCCTGGTCCCCCTTCTTTCTCATGTTTAGCCCCATTAGTTTTCAGATTTGATGACGCCCATTAGTTTGTCGATTTTATAACCTGTCGTCCCATTTCTATATCAATACCAAGACCTTTCTCGCCATTTAGGTGTCAAATTTTTCCTGGCGAGCGAAAGCGAGCCTGTAATTTTAAGAGACATTTTTCTATCGAAAAATGTACTTATTTATCTTGATGGGGAATCTGGGGGGGGGGGGGTGTTATAAGCTTGATTGAGGTCTAGGGAGGAAACTAAACATATAATACAAACATAAATAAAATAATAATAATAATAATAATAATAATAATAATAATAAATCAATCGGCAAATAAATACGTCCATCCCCCCTTAAATACGTCCGTCCCCCCTTAAATACGTCCATCCCCCCTTAAATACGTCCGTCCCCCCTTAAATAATAATTGCATAATCTTGGAACCCCCATAAAAGAAAACTTATCTGTTCCTCATATCCTTTATCGGCTATCTTTTAAGGGGGATGGTTCACATTTTGGGCGATTTTTGCATGTATTCATTACTTTTCTATGTTCTTCCCTAGCTCCATCAAAAAAAAAAAAAAAAAAAAAAAAACATTAGATCCCCCTTTTAGATTAATTTGTAAATTTTTCGGTAGAAAAATTTCCCGGGGCCGGTTCTTCCAACATTACAGGCTCACTATCGTTCGCCAGGGAAAAAATTGACACCTAAATAGCACGAAGGGTCTTAATATTGACGAAGAAATGGGGCGAAAGGTATTAAAATCTACTAACTAATGGGGCAAACATCTTGACATCTGAAAACTAATGGGGCTAAACATGAGAGAGAAAGTGGTCCAGAAAACCGGCCCATCCCCCCTTAAATTCCTTTGTGTTTTGAGCGTCATGAACCGACCAGTGAGGAAGCCCGGAATGGCCCAAGGATATCGTTGAGTTGATTGGCTGCATCGGAATGGCTGTGTAACGGTGCTCTGTTATTGGTCCAGCCTTAGCCAATAACGGAGGCTCTTCCTACCTCCCCATTGGCTGAAAGTAGGTATAGGATAGATCCCACGGTAACTGTTTGACCAAGGGTGATACGTTAGCAGGTTGTTGTGGTTGTGTATTAGTTGACGATTTCTCAATAACTTATTATCAGATTCAGATTACTTACAGGGATGATTGACCATTGCTGCATGTACGGTAGTACATCTGCACTTAAGGGCTGCACAAATATTTATGTCAGCTCTTCAACGATTATGTTCTCTATTATAATAATTTTACCAAGTATAACATTTGGGCAGTTGGTTTGCCTAAAGATAATTATAATGTAAAACTTAATAATAATAATAATAATCTTCTGGTTACTTATATAGCGCCCGTCTCTCCTCCATCGAGGATTCGCAAGCGCTTGGCTTTCTTTAGTCTACCAGAGACCATTACCCATCCCCCTTGCTCATGGGGAGATGGTAACCGCCGGCTGTATCCCAGAAAAACTTTTCAATCTGAGCGGGGATTGAACGCGAGACCTTCAAGGTGGGAATCAGGCACGCTATCAACTGAGCCAGCCGGACGGCTGCAAAATAAACAAACCAAAACTGGGACGACGCAAGATAAACGCAAAAGAACTAATCAAAATCGGTATGTGGAAATAACGCTTAACCCGTACAATCCCAGCAACGGCTGCCAGCCGTCAGAAGATAAATCACTCCCAGTCCCAGCGACGGCTGCAAGCCGTCAGTAATATACGGTCCTTGTAACTGCCATTATCAGGCAGTGGCTGGTACCATGAATTGTAAACACTGTTCTAAGGAATTGGCAACACTTCTTAGGTTGGCTGCGAGCTTCCACAGGCTATCTGGGTCCGTGTTTCATCAACTTTTGAGGTGGGAGGTTGTTATATCTTGCCTCTGAAGCCATTTCGGTCGCATTGCTTGGTACTGGGGGGTACATTTATGGTAGTACCCTATGGTACAGTAGGGGTTAATAACACTCCAAAGGGTAAAACAAATATTAAAAATATATATAAACAAATAGATTAAAGGAATTTGAAAGAAGCTAAAAATAAAGGATAGAGAAACGAGAGGAAAAAGAGGGAATTGGTCTGAATCGTAAAAGGAGATGAAAGTTTTGTGAGAGAACCAGAAGAGGCTGAGGTAAAAATTAAAGAGAGTTTGTCAGTCGTAAAAGAAGTTAAGGAAGTAAAGGAAATGAGAAGGAATGGAAAAACATATTATTGCCATGAAACCAAAAGATAAGGATAAAAACAAGCTTTTACTGGAATATTATAGGATACAAGCAATGTAATAATGTATTGAAACAAAACAGTAAAATATATCCTAGCGTAGACAGAAAATAATGATTATACAATTATTAAACAAAAAAATAATAAATATTCTAATTAAAACCAGTGTATCAAACTGTAAAAGCTTATACCCTGTTCCAAAAAAGTAGGCCAAAATACTTGAACGTTAACCTCTATAGATCACAAACAACTAAAGTAATCGAGTTAATAGTTCTACCAAATGGGAAGGGTCAGCCAGGGAATAGGCATGGAAATTTACAATCCATTTGGGCCAACCCTTTTTGAGTTACAGAGATTAGGCGTCAGGATTTCTGGCCTCGCTATTTGGAACATGGTATAGATCATATCACGGTTGTAAACTTTTTGTCTGATCTGATCTGATGGCTGGAGTAAAGAAGAATAGTAGAGTAACTTGGATAGAGGAAGAATAAGTTGAGAAATGAGAAGTACAGAGAAAGATAAGAAGTACTTGGGCTCAACCACTTTTTGTCTAACCTACATAATACATAATAAACGGGCCGCCACACCACTGGTATTTCATTCCTCATAGCAAACTGTTTCCCATCATCGTTGTTTTGTTTATTTTTTTATGGGGGATGGTTCACCTTTTGGTCGATGTTTTCATTTATTTATTTTGTTTCTAGTTTCAGCCCTAGAGCTCCGTCAAGCTTTAAACAACACTCACTAGATCCGTCTTCAAGATGAATTTGTAAATTTTTCGATAGAAACATTTCCCGGCCGGAGGCCGGTGCTCTTTGAATTACATGCTCGATTTCGCTCGCCAGGAAATAATTGACACCTAAATGGCACGAAAGGTCTTGATATTGATATAGAAATGGGACGACAGGTTGTAAAATCGACAAACTAATGGGCCGAACGGCATAAAATCTGAAAACTAATGGGGCTAAACATGAGGAAGAAGGGGGACCAGGAAAACGACCCATCTCCCCTTAAATAAGAGTTCGTGTTATAAGATAAGTGGGTTTTTATTTTAGTCGATCCAAGGGCAAGGGCTAGTCCTATCCAGAGTGAGGTTTGGCATCCTCTACCCAACCTTAGCCGTTTCTGTCTCTCTCTTTTACTGTCCTACTTTTCCTTCTCGGGGCAGGAGGCTAGGAATCCTCCTTCCCTTGTATAATTCTCCTACTAAACGAGACAGAGATAGGGGCGAGGGAACGCGAAAGTTGTCCCGGACCCTAGGAATTGGAAAGTTAATGGTTTCTGTTCGGGCTCTATCTCGAATGGGATATGTGCCCAACTTTATGCATGCAAGGTTTCTATGAACAAATTAAAAAATATTGCTTACATATGTTCGATTGTGTATGGTTGTGTGTTTGTTGCATAATGAGTTTATAATCGGTTTCATTTTCAGCTGCCGATAAATTAAATCCCTAATCATCTAATTTCTAACTACCTAATGGAAAGATATGAAACTACTACGTCACTACAATTATGAAGACTAAGTTTATATAATTAGCACCATATTTCACTGCAAAATCTTCAAAATAACAGACAAATATTTATGGAACTTCAATTGAAAAGAAACAGAGTCTAGTTTATCCAGTGTTTGTCTCCGAGTGAAATATGAAGCCCCGGTGTTGTGGTGCAGTTGTTTTACACGGGTGTTTTGTTGAGGCTCACAGTGGCTTTATCTTCACATACCGATACTTTGTTATATATACACTACAATGGTTGGCTGCTAATTGACCACTTGCTAGTTTTGTTCTATAAGGAAGTTGGAGCTGTAGACATCGATATTTAGCAGAATAACCATGTATAATACGGTTTTAGTAAATTTATTAATACATAAAACCAAATTCAACATACCCTTTATTCCTCAGAAACTTGCATTATTATTGTATTTCTGTTCAATATCGATGTTTAAGGCTCCAACTTCCTTATAGCCTGAAACTCGCAAGTGGTCAATTGAACACTATTTTAGCTGGTAATTCTGCTTAACCCCTTCTGTATCGCCCACGTCGTTTTTATTATATTATGGCCACTATTAGACGATTTTATTCAGTTTAAAAAGGGCCTCCAGCAATGACAGGACTTCGGACTATCTCACTTAACCCTTTCTACTACCACATTTTTTTTTTTTTTTTTTTTTTTTTAATATATATATATTCCAACTACTCCCTCTCGGGCATAGACTGAGACCCTGTACATGCCACCGCTCAACACGGTGAAGCCCGTGAGGTCTCGTTCCAGGCTGGGGAGTGAGACATGTGAAGCATCCATTCATGGCTCGAAGCAGTTCCATCTCTGAAGCGGCTGGTTGCTTCGTTCAAGTGCTTCACTGTCTCACCCTCCAGACTCAGACCCTCACTCTCAGAATGCCACCTATTGAGTACATATCCTTCATTACCTGCACAAAATCGTCCAACTGTAGCCAGTGCAAAATAGACGATACAGACGAGGTTAAGAGGAGAGAGGTTCAAACAATAATAACAATAATAATAATAATAATATCATTATCATTATCATTATCATTATTAGAATTATTATCATTATTATTATTATTTTATTTATATAAATATGAAAAAGGAACAACATATTTAGATTAATAGAGAAGGACATCTTTAATCTTCGTTGGTTGTTTTGTCATAATTAGCTCTCGTTTATTAATATCCCCATCATAGTCATGTACATCCCCACCCGTCAAGTTTCATTTAAGTTCGTACAAATTTTCCCCTTCCAAACTCTTCCCTTCTTATCGTTCTGGCTTCAACACTTTAAGGGGAGATGGTTCACTTTGTGGGTGATTTTTTCATGTATTCATTATTTTTCTAGTTTACTCCCTAGACCTCCCATCAAATTTAAAAAAAAACATCCATTAGATCCCCCTTCTAGATTAATTTGTACATTTTTCGGAAAAATAATGTCCCGGCCAAAGGCCGGTTCTTCCAAAATTACAGGCTCACTATCGTTCGCCAGGGAAAAAATTGACACCTTAATAGCACGAAAGGTCTAAATATTGACGTAGAAATGGGGCGAAAGGTCTTAAAATCGACTAACTAATGGGGCAAACATCTTAACATCTTAAATCTAATGGGGCTAAACATGAGGGAGAAAGTGGTCCAGAAAACCGGCCCATGTCCCCTTAATGTGCCAACTCCTTTCAAACTATAAGGAGAATCCCAGCTCACTTACTTTTTATCCTGTTATCTTTCGGCATTACTCATTTCTTTGGTCTTTAAGGGGAGATTTCCACTTGAGGGATTTTTTTCTTGACTCCTTTCTCCCTCATGTTTAGCCCCATTGTTTTACTAATTTTAAGACGTTTGCCCCATTATTTTGACGATTTTAAGAACTTTCGACCCATTTATGTCAATTTTAAGAACTTTCGTGCCATTTAGGTGTCGATTTTATCCTGGCGAGCGATAGCGAGCCTGTAATTTAAGAGGAACCGGCTTTCAGCCGAGACATTTTTCTACCGAAAAATTTACAAATTTATCTTGAAAGGAGCTCAAGGGGGTGTTAATCTTAAGCTTGAAGTATATCTAGGGACCAAACTAAAAACCTCTCCTTAAGGGGAGATGGGCGTATTTATTTGTTCATTTATGTATTATTTTATTATTCTATTACCGTAGTTTCCTCCCTATACCTCCATCAAGCTTAATAAACACCCTCCCATGACCCCCCCTTCAAGATAAATTTGTACATTTGTCGATAGAAAAATGTGTGTGTGTGAGAGAGAGAGCGAGAGAGAGAGAGAGACTGCACTTAGGGACCAACATTACTCCAGTATTACTTTAACTTCTGTTGTTTCGTGCAAAACTTGACAGGAGTTTAATCTCATGTGGTGCAAGGACATGGTGTCTTGGTGTGGCAATACCAACTCTCTCTCTCTCTCTCTCTCTCTCTCTCTCTCTCTCTCTCTCTCTCTCTCTCTCTCTCTCTCTCTTCCAACGGTGTATACGATGTTATGATAAATATTGTACGGGAGAGGCTTTCAGCACTATTAAATCTATGTGTGTGTGTGAGAGAGAGAGAGAGAGAGAGAGAGAAATAGACAGGTAGATAGATAGACAGACAGACCAGTAAACAGATGGATAAATATAACTCGACCCCAGTATCAACATTTCATAACTAATCTCGTTCTTGGCGTGTGGAAATCCTCCTCTTTGATCTGGTGATAGAGAGAGAGCGACTGTGGCAGAGACGTAGCCTTTGATGGTGCTGCAAGAGGGGGTGTTTATCCTGGAAGTGAGTTATGGATTTGGGTATATCATTGAAGGAGAGACAGACAGATAGTTAGATTGACAAACAGACAGACAGATAGACAGGCAGACAGATAGACAGACAGACACACACACACACAGACAGACACACACACAGACAGACAGATCGATAGACATACAGATAGACAGATATACAGACAGACAGACACACAGATAGACAGATATACAGACAGACAGACAGGCAGACAGGCAGGCAAGAAGATACTTAGAAAAACAGTCAGTTTGATTGTCCTGAAAAACGTATGTGATTTTTTAGTTGTTAAAACTGTAATCATGATATCCTTACATATATGAACGTAAATAAACAAATTAATCATTAGTATTAATTTTCAAAGCGGCAAAACGCAATTTATGCTATAACTATTCTTTTTATAATAGTTGTAGTTGATTGTTTACATGCAAACAATCAAGCAAGCAAGGGATAAACTGTACCTTATCAGTGTGAGCAATAATCTATCCCCCTCAGCACCACCCCCACCACCACTAACATCAATAACAACAACAACAATAACACAAAATACTACTACTACTACTATATATATATTTTTTGTTTAACCACTCAGTCTGTGCATCCCCTCTTTGGACCCTAAACCAGGTCAGAACAGTCATCAAAGCGTCCGACTTGGTAGTCATTCAGCTACTTACTATTCCGGGGTCAGCACTCAGACTCATCATCGTGGATTACTACTACTACATTGATTTTTATTTAATATTGTTCATACATTTTATTTTACAAGCATCAGATATTACTATTCAACACCATGCAACTTCAATCCAGTCTCCTTCCTATGCGACCCTCTGCCACTGCTGCCTCGTAGTCCACATCTGCCACCGTCGCTGGTTGTGGTGCAGACAGTCTTGTTCCCCGCAGGCATAGTAGTGCTGATCTGAGCAACGAGAAAGATAGACGGCACCTCATCCAGGCTACAACGTGGCTCCTGGGCTGTTTCTTCTTCTCTGCGATGATCTCTGCAAGCCTTGAATAGAAGCACTGGGCCCTAGGTCTCATCCCTCCAGATGTGGTGAAGACTAGTGGGGTAAAGCTGCCATGTTCGATATTTAAGATCCTTTCCCCATATGCCCTGACCTTCTCTTGTTCATTCCTCTTGTGTGCAGCCTCCAGAGACAGCCCGCTGTAGCTATGGGCCATTGGGTCGAATATTCTTACGTCAAAGAATGCTCGCTATGCTCTTGTCCAAAAACTTCTTGCACTAACGTCCAGTCGTGCTTCGTTGGATGTGTTGGCCGTCCTGTGCTGCAAGATCTCTCCCTCCAAGGGAATGAGTGATGGTTCTCGCACCACATCTCGACACACCTCCCTGAGCATGTTCGCCGTTACATCTCTTACTTCATCGTGCCTGATGCTGATGAATCCTCCCTTCTTACATATCATGCTGTGGTCTGCATCGTTGTTGATTCCACAAACGCATCGATCGGGCAGTCCTTCAATCGGCCAATCATACCTCAGTGCAATAGCATCATTAAATTCTTGTTTGTTTAGATTGAAGCCTTTTGCCTTGATTGGTAGTGTTGTCAGCCAATTTGAAGCACCCGTTTCTTGTGCTATTTGTACTTTTCTTGTTAGTCTCGGGCAAAGTTGTCGCATCAATTGTGCCAGGTCATTTTTCTGTGAGTTTTGCCTCTCTGACGTGATGGTCTTTCTGATGTTGTAGATCTCCGCCTGGTCCACTTCGCCGTCAGGATCTTGCGCTACGATGCGTTCAGTGAGAGATTCTGTTATCTTTACTGAGTTCTGGTGTTCCGTTGTCGCCCTCCTCACCGGATTGATGATTCCAAGCCCTCCTAACCTAGGAGGAAGTGCGAGCAACTCCCTCTCTGTAGCATTTGGGGTGTGGGACTTCATCCAAGCTGGGATGAGTTTGTCTCTGATGGCATCTTCTAGCGGTTGAAGTTGTGGACCCACGTTTGGAATGGTACGCATCAAGTAGGTCCAGCGGTGTTTGACCCCATATGTGAATGCCGAATATGCAGCCTGTGGTTCCGTCTTTGCAATTTTGGCTAGTATTTCTATTTCGTTTACCCACTCTCTGACCTTCTCTTCCATGTATTGCTTCTTGAACTCTTCTGTGCCAATCACTGCCCCTAGATGACGCTGTCCGTCCTTTGTTACGACCACTTCACTACCGTTGAAAGCTTCTAAGGTATTTTCGTAATGTTCTGCTTTTACTATCAGTATAGACTTACTAGCATTTGGAAAGTATCCTATTTCTGGTCCCACTTGTGATACTTGCTCCCACCAGCTCTTGAGATCATTGACTTTCCCTGCTCCAGTGAGATCATCTGCATAGGCCGCCTGCTTAACATGTGTCGTCTCATGTCTTGTTAATGATAGCAACACCGAGAGACCTAATGCGTACATCGCCATTGCTACTGGGTCCCCTTGTGTGGTTCCTTCCATTGATTTCAGTGCCGTTCCACGTCGTGAGTTTTGGTTGTTTACTATGAAGAGGTCTGCAGGCTGTTTATAGGTATTCTCTACATAGGTGGCTAAGCTGGGGCATTTTACCTTGATGTTGTGAATTGCTGTCTTTCTGTTGATGGTGTTAAAGGCATTTGATGCATCCACTAACAGCACGGCTTCACATTCTTCTTGCTCATATATTTTTCTTATTGCATGAATTGCTGCCTCTCCCCCTGCTTGGTGGCCAGCACACACTTGGAGATTTCCAGCCGCTGACCGCACATCGTCCTTCACCACCTCCATTATGCATTTTCCGATGATTCTTCTCAACACTTCACCCACCCCTACAGGTCTGCACCCTGGATTCTTGTCCAATGGTATTAGACGACAAGCTGTGTAGGCCTCCAAGTGTTGACAATCTTGAGTGGCCATTTTTCTTGCAAGATCTGCCAGCGCCCTGCGTAAGTCGGTCGCTGCAACTCCGAAAAGTGTGCTGCTCAGGATTGTTCTCCAACCGTTTGCATCCATCCCTGAGGGTCCTGCACTGCCTTGGGTCCCTAGAGCCTTTTTCCAAATCGTTTCGCCTGTGATTTGTTCGTAGATGACGGGGTTCGGTGGTATATAAGCCCCCTCTAGCTTCTGACTCTCGGATATACTAGGTTGCGGATGTTTCTCTTCCAGCAGCTTGATGGTATCTCTTGTGATAGGCAACAGCCCACCAGCTGCCTCCTTTGTCAGCGATCGTATTGCAGGTGCCACTTTACCTTGTCTCATCTGGTCGCCGAATCTCCTGGCCTTGTCCTCAGTGTTTTCTCTTTTGTGTTGCCGTCTGCCTTGTCTCTCTTGTAATGCTCTGGCTTCACTGAGTAAGTCATCCATCTTGTTATCATTCCACAGTTTCACTCTATTTGTTAGCGCTGTCACGTTTTCCGCTTGTCTAGAATTGCGGTGAGTTTTTTGCAAGAAGAGTTGTGGAATGCTGAAAAATAACTTGAGCGCATACGGGGCTAAAGGTCTGTCATAGACATAGTTATAAATGAGCTTTTTCATCTCTGTCAACAGTTTGGTGGTGGCGTGACATTTAGGTGGGTTGAATAAACTGTGTGCAGACCAATCTACAATTTCTGAGTAAGCTGCCTCTGTCCACATTTTTACCTCCTCTCCCCGTAATCCTTTCCATTGAAGGGGTCCTCCTCTGCCATCAACTTCTGCGGGTCTCTCCAGGGCTGCTTCCCTCTGTGGTCCCACCTCCCTGTGTGCTTCTCGGGGCTCTTCGTTGCGTGGCATATTGTCGTTTCTACCAGCTATATTTGGCCTTGTTTGCACACCACCCTCCTCTCCAGCATCTCGGTGCTCGTCTCCGGGTCTTTGGACTCTGCTGGGCTCACCGTCACCCACCATGTCATGTGGTTGCCGCCCTTCTCTCGGGCCCCCTGAGGGTCCCGCACCTCCACATGCTCTGTCGGGTTGTTGCCCATCGCCGTGTTGTGTCCCGTCAGCTTCATCCCTTCGCACTCTCTGGGCACTGGCTGCCGCCCCTCCCTCTGTTATTACACTATTATAAGGGTTGCGACACCGGGAACCTTTATTACAGTTTATGCATCTTTTTTTTTTTAGCACGCATTTGCATCTTTTACCGGTACATGTATGCTCGTTCTTTGTACAAATGCAACACTTGTTAGTCTTTGACCTTTGTGATAGGTCTTCATATAAACTTTCATCATCCTCCATTATACCCTTATGACACTTCCATCTGTTCTCTTGCAATGTCTTTTACGCTTTACACTAAGGCTATTGAGCTTCTGTTTTTCTGTTTTTTTTTCTCTCCAAAACTTAATTTATCTTATTTACAGTAACTTCCGTAAAAACAACCAAATATTTTTCGGTATGTGTGCCTAGATTATTTTGTACTAGAGTGTGTATTCCCTATCGGTGTTGTTGTATGCCATATTTGATATTCCCCCTGGCTGGCTGGTGGGATGTATATATTAGGTTGTGTTGTATGTGAACAATTTGGTGTTATTACGTGACATAAACACACTAAGTAAGCGGCTAGATAGGATAACTAGGCAGATTTTGGCTTTAATAAAGATGTTCGTTATTTCCTTTATAAACCGTAATGTTAGCAGTACTAATAGCAGCGGTAGTTGTAGAAGTTGTATTATCAATAAGGATTAGACCTTGGTTAATGAGAAGATAGGATATTAGGTATTATGGAGATTGAATTAGTTAAGAATGAGATTACTGCGAAAGAATAGATAGATAGGTAGCGAGAAAGAGCTAAAGAGAGAGCTAGAGAGAGAGAGAGATAAGCGCTGCTTAGGCTGTCTTAATCCAAAAGAATAGATAGATAGGGAGAGAGAGAGAGAGAGAGAGAGAGTTCTATTTAGCCTACCTATCCAGCCTGTATATCTCAGAAGTTTTCGACTGTAAGACTATCCCCTTGCGGTCACTGTTTTTTTTTTTTCCGTACCCTACAATGACTCATAGATTCACTCTCCTTTATTTTATGACCTAGAGAGAGAGCGAGAGAGAGAGAGAGATTAGGTGCGACAGGTGTGCTCTTATTTTTACTTATTTTAATGTTAATTTTAGGGAGAGTGAACGATAGCGAGAACGAGAAAGAGATGATAGGTTTATATATGAGTATCTATATTGATTAATTGTTAGAGAAACTTATCTGATGCATGATTGCCTTCCGTTATTGAGAGAGAGAGAGAGAGAGAGAGAGAGAGGTGTCAAGTGTTCCCTCCAGTTTTATGGGAGGGGTGGATTGGGGGGGGGGGGGGGGGGGGGGCGAAAGGGGGTGGTACCAAGGCCACCTAGAGTACCAGGCCGTGTCGACCATTCTGTGACGTAGGCAATGGGGTGCTACATCCACTGCCCGCGCTCTGTCCCCATTTTATAAATACTCTCTTTTATTCTTTTCTCTGTTAAATTTTAGATTAACGTACAAACAAATTATATATTTTACGTTTAAGGTGCACGCAAAACCACTATCTACCTATATCTTACTTTATTATACTCTATATTATGATACCGATATCATAACAACATGTTTTGGTTATTTCTTGCATATGACTTATACCTTGAACAAGTAGTTGTACAAGATTAAAACTTATTATAAGTATATCTCATTACTTTGTTATATTGGAGTAAAATAAAACCCAATGATATATACATTACTATATTATATACAAAGACATAAACAACCTTACTGAAGAACAAATTTACGTGACATTCAATATTATTCCTGAACAAATATATATAAGTAACTTAATTATATACTATATGTATGAAGATGAACAATATATTTACTGTAACACACACACACACACACACACACACACACACACACACACACACACACACACACGATATCATATTATATACTATGCAATACAGTACACATTATCTATTTCTCTAGGGTTTGAAGCTTTCTCTTCACGCCTACATTCTTATTAGCTCTGTTACCTGTTGGGATGTTATTTTCTTTAGCACAATAATTATTTAACATTGCATTTGTTGAAGCATATACCACCATACTTTCTATTTTTTCGGTGCTACTCTAGGTGGCCTTGGTGGTAAACGTGGGGGAGCGGGGGGAGGTGGGGGTGGAGGATAAGAGGTATTGAGATGGGATAGGGGAGGGATAGGGGATGGATGGATGGATGGACAGTAGCTATAAAGAAACCATTAGGGGGATGAGGTTAGGGGAAGTTACTAATATGCAGTACGTAGTAAAGAAAGTCTTTCTGTTTTTCCATGGTATCACCACACACTCAGGATACACTCACCGGTCCCTTACTATAATAGTTTTTCACAAATTTCGTTGACGGGATATGATTTCCGCATAAGACAGTACGGTATTTTCCCCTTCACTTTCACATTTAATATCCTTTACCGTATTATCTATATAATTCACTGGCTCTTATTCCGTCTCTTGAGTGGCGTGAAGGTTGTCTGGCGATGTGGAACGAATGTGGAGAAGCGATGGTGGAGCTGGGCTGTGGGCGGTGGGAGGTAGGTGGTGGGCTGTGGAGTTGGGAGGGCAGGGTAGGGGAGGGGTGGGGTGAAGTGAGGGGAGGAGGGTGTATTGGGTGGTTGGTGACCGTTTTGATTTATGGTTGTGGTCACTATCCTCAACGGTTCCCCTCGTATGCCAGGGCTTGACCAAGGGCGCCCTTCCCTTTCAAAGCAGGCTCACTGATAAATTTAGAGTTGAATTTTGCTCAGCATTCTATTATATATTTATAGAATCACTTTCCTGTTATCAATGTCGAATGTCCTGGTCTTCGCCTTTCTGTTGATTATCTTCCCACCTCTCCCCTTCCACTCCTTCACTACTGTTGACTATAATCCTTGCGGGAGGTCACCAACACACGTCCTTCCTCTGCCAAGTCTGGACTACTACTACTATTAATGATACTACTTTTTTTTTTTTTTACTACTACTACTAATGCTACTATTTTTGTATTTATTTTTTACTACTACTACTACTACTACTACCACTACTACCACCACAACGAACCACAACCTATATACTAGCTGGTTACTGATTGGAGTTAGTGATCTGTGTTCAGCCAATGGACAAACAGTATCGGATTTAGTTGGGTTGGCTGTGAGAGTATAGAACCATTAAGCGGGGATTGTTCACTTTTTGGGCGATTTTTGCCTGTATTCATTATTGTTCTAGTTTCCTCCCTAGACCTCCATCATATTTAAAAAAAACATCCATTTTTCTAGTTTCCTCCCTAGACCTCCATCATATTTAAAAAAAACATCCATTTTTCTAGTTTCCTCCCTAGACCTCCATCATATTTAAAACAAACATCCATTAGATCCCCCTTTTAGATTAATTTGTAAATTTTTCGGTAGAAAAATTTCCCGGCCGAAGGCTGCTTCTTCCAACATTACAGGCTCACTATCGTTCGCCAGGGAAAAAATAGACACCTAAATAGCACGAAAGGTCTAAATATTGACAAAGAAATGGGGCGAAAGGTCTTAAAATCGACTAACTAATGGGGCAAACATCTTAACATCTGAAAACTAATGGGGCTAAACATGAGGGAGAAAGTGGTCCAGAAAACCGGCCCATCTCCCCTTAAGGGGTAGTGGCTGTTATTTTGGGTCTGTTATATATTTATTAATGTATTTTATATTTCCTCACCATCAAGCTTAAAATACATCCCCTGGACACCCCCCCACCCCCCCCCACCCCCTTCAAGATATAGTTGTACATTTTTCGATAGACAAATATCCCTGCCGAAGGTTCCGCTTAAAATTACAGGCTCGCTATTGCTCGCCAGGGGAAAAATCGACACCCATAGAGCACGAAAGGTCGTAAAATTGACAACGAAATGGGGCGAAAGGTCTTAGAAGCGCCAAACTAATGGGCCGAACGTCGTATAATCTAAAAAACTAATGAGGCTGAAATAGAGGAAGAAGGGGGACCAGAAAAACTGCCCATCCCCCTTTAAGGTGATTGGTTTAAGAGTGAACCAATAACAGGGCGTGATGATGATGATGCACATTCAGTTGCAGCCAATCAGCTCTTTGGTTTGCTGGGCGGTTTGGGCTTCCACTTCCCATGTCCAGTAATCAGAGAATCTGGGGATGGGCCGGTTTTCTGGACCACTGGCTTTCTCCCTCATGTTTAGCCTCATTAGTTTTCAGATGTTAAGATGATTGCCCCATTAGTTAGTCAATTCTAAGACTTTTCGCCCCATTTCTTCGTCAATATTTAGACCTTTCGTGCTATTTAGATGTCGATTTTTTTCCCTGACGAACGATAGTGAGCCTGTAATGTTGGAAAACCGGCCTGCGGCCGGGACATTTTTCTACCGAAAAATGTACAAATTAATCTAGAAGGGGGATCTAATGGATGTGTCTTTTATATTTGATGGAGGTCTAGGGAGGAAATATGAAAAATAATGAATACATGCAAAAATCGCCCAAAAAGTGAACCATCTCCTCTTAACAAATAGTTTAGCTATTTTTAGTTTTAGCTTGGGGACCCGCAGAGGGCTGCACACGGGCAGCATGATATGCGGGGGTTGAGCGGGGAGTTATGGGACTAATGGAAAGGATGAAGATGAGGATAAAGAGAAAACTATTTGGTGATCCTAGCTTTAAAACTATCAAGAGTGGGACTGCCTCTTGTGGATCGTATATTTGTAGGGTGTAAATATGTCTTTACCCTTCACCAACCCAAATTGTACAACTCACGCACGTTGGGTCAAGCGCCGACACTCTTTATCTTCCTACTTTAACACTTGCTCTATTACTACACCAATAAAAACTTCCCTTTCACTTTCACCCACCTTTTCTATATTCATTCATTCTTGTGTCTTTGTCTATGTCTACTAGGTTGTTTGTGATTTTGCATTGCATTTGTTGACTGTGTATTTGCCTTCTTGTTGCAAGTGTGTCTAATTGGATGTCTTGTTTAAGCAAAGTGACTGATGTAGTGTGTCTGTAATCACGTCTGATCCATCTTGCCGCTTTGTTTTGTATGGCTTCTAATTTATGTTGTGAGCGTCTGGATCCCAGACGGTGTCCCAGTATTCAATTTGTGATCTAACTAATGTTTTAAAAGCTAAAATGTTGATGTCTGAGTTGCACCTCCTTAGGTTCCACCGCAGGAACCCCAGGGCTTTGTTGGTTTTTGCCCTGACGCTACTCGCTGTATCAAGGTTGGTATTATGGAGTTTATAGGCAAAGGGGACAGGTTTCTTGGAGCGGGTAAAACATATGTGGTGGCATTTATCTGGTCTCACGGTCGTCTGCCACTTGGCTGCCTAATCTTCAAGGGCAGTCAAGTCATCATGAAGTCGAAGGGAATCGTCCCTATTGACTATTGGTCGGTATACTAAACTATCCTCTGCAAAAAGTCTAGTAGTAGAAATATGATGGAAGGACATTGCTGTATGAGAAAAAGAGGAGGAGACCAAGGACGGTGCCTTGGGGTACCCCCGAAGTTACAGGAACGGAAGATGAGTGGGAACCTCATTAAGGGGGGATAGTTAATTTTTCTGGAACCCCTTCTCCCTCGTGCTTAGCCAAATTATTTGTTTTAATTTTAAGACGTTCGGCCCATTAGCTTGATGATTTTAAGACCTTTCGCCCTATGTCGTTGTCAATATTAAGACCTTTCGTGCCATTTAAGTGTCGATATTTTCCTGGCGAGTGATAGTGAGCCTGTAATTTTAAGAAGAATCGGCCTTCGGCCGGGAAAAGTTTTTACTGAAAAATTTACAAATTTATCTTGGTGGTGGGTCTAGGGGGTGGTTGTTATCTTGTTTAGCTTGATGGGAGGTCTAGCAAGGAAACTAAAAAATATATTAAAAAATATATAACTAGACCAAAAAATACCCCCTACCCCCTTAAATATAGATGTAAGTTAATTATGATTCAATGTATATAATTGTAGCAAAGGAATTAACTATAATTTAATGCCCCAGCCAACAACGGAGGGCAACAATTTATATATAACTCGTCAAAGAAAATATAGATCGAATTATCAGGTAAACTATTATCTTCAATTTACACTAACTCGCCAAACTTTGAAGCTGGGTTCTGTAATCAGGTTGGAATGCACTGGCGTAAAGAGCGTATTTGTCAGGTGAGAGAGAGTACAAATGAGTACAAAGGAAATCAAGCAACAACAGTTCTAGTGACCCTTTTAGGCTGCTTGTTCTCCAAAACACTGAGGATCAAGTGTCCAAACAGTGGTTTAGAGTGGGTAAGGGAACATTGGAAAGGGAACTGATGTCCGTGGCAGTATTAGGAAGTTAGTAGGGGACAGAGGGGTTAGTAACTGAGGGAAGGATAAAATAAAGTTATTCATTTACAAACAGTCAGTCGCGGGTTTGATGCGAGATATTTGTCTAGGCGGAGTTTAAATGAATCCATGGTGCTGCAGTCTATAACGTATCGGGGAAGCCCATTCCACAAGTTGACAACTCGATTGAAGAATAAATTCTTAGATTCGTGTGAGTTAAAAGATTTACCAATAATTTTGCAACCGTTTCCCTGCGTGTAATTAGATTGGTCGATAGTGAAGTACTTACTACAGTTCATATTGTCGATGCCTTTGATGATTTTGAACACTTTAATTAAGTCACCTCTTAATCTGTGCTGAGTTAAAGGAAATAGATTTAATTCTCTAAGACGCTCTTCGTATGGTTTGTTCTTTAGGCTAGGTATCATTTTGGTAACTCTACATTGAACTCGTTCTAGCTTGTTTATATCTTTTTGGTAATAAGGACACCAGGATTGAACGCAGTATTTCAGAAGAGGGCGGACTAAGGAATTGTAAAGGGTTAGGATAACTTCTTTGGATTTATGCTCAAATGACCTGCCTATAAAGCCAATTATTTTGTTTGCCTTCTTAACAACTTCTGAACATTGTTGACTCGGTTTTAGGTTACTCGATATTGTTACTCCCAGATCGGTTTCTCTGTTTACATTCTTAAGCTGAGTGCCATTCATCGAATAGTTTGTTTTCTCATTTAGGTATCCGATATGTAGTACTTTACATTTATCCGCATTGAAACTCATTTGCCAAAATTGGGCCCAACATGACAATTTATCTAGATTGTGTTGCATATCGTCAACTTGTTCTTTTGAGAGTACGCTATTTGCAATTTTTGTATCGTCAGCAAATTTTGAGATTGTACAGGTGAGACCCTCATCTATGTCGTTGATGTAAATTAAAAACAGAATTGGTCCTAGTGCCGATCCCTGGGGTACCCCGCTACTTACATTGGTCCATTTAGATGCCTTACCGTTTATGACTACTCTTTGCCTTCTGTCGCTGAGCCAATTTTCTATCCATTTCAACACACCGTCTTGTATTCCATGCGCTTTTAGTTTTAGCAGTAAACGTTTGTGGGGAACTTTGTCAAAGGCCTTTTGAAAATCAAGGTATATAATATCTACAGCTTTACTCTCATCGTAGAGGTTGAGGATATCGTGGAAGAAGTCTAAGAGGTTTGTTAAACAGGAACGTTTTTTACGAAAGCCGTGTTGAGTATCTTTAAGTAAGTTATTTTCCTCTAAGTGATTTACGAGTCTGGCTCTTATGACCGTTTCTAGCATTTTACATACAACTGAGGTTAAGCTAATTGGACGATAGTTACTGGCTAGGGATTTGCTGCCTTTTTTTAATATCGGTGTTACGTTGGCTAGCTTCCACTGATCAGGCATAGTTCCAGACTGCAAGGATTTATTGAATAGTAATGTCAGTGGTTTGGAGAGATCATCCTTAGCTTCCTTTAGAACTCTAGGCGAGATTGTATCAGGTCAAGGCGTTTTATTTACCTTGAGTTTATCTAAACAGTTCAATACTTCTCTCTCTGTAATGGTGATATTGCTTAGAACATCTGAATTATCAATCTGAATCGGCGATGGTGTAGGGATATCACTGAGGTCTTCTGTTGTAAAAACTGATGCAAAGAAGTTATTGAGGGCATTACTCATTTGTACTTGTATATATTATGAATATATTTATGTAGGAAATCTTATATATATATATATATATATGTACCGGTATATATATATATATATATATATATATATATATATATATATATATATATATATATATATATATATATATATATATATATATATACAGGTATATATATATACAGGTATATATATATATATGAGGAGGTCCGTGCCAGAGGGGCCAACTCGCCACGAGTATAGTTTGAGTGGTGCGATGTATAAGGTGTTGATTTTCGGTGTGAGCATCCTGGGTTCGAGTCCACGGACTGCCACATGTGTTTGTAAATTTCATTAATCGATTTTAGGAGTATGGTTGGTTGTTGGAAGGAACATAATAATTATTGATGTTTAAAGTTAATATACCATACACACAGTAGATAAGGCATAATAATACATTATTATATATCAATGGACAGCTTAGGAACAGACAATTTTGTTTAGATGGTTTAAAAAAAAAAAAAAAAATAAGAAAAAAAAAAGAAAAACAAAAAAAAACATGCATAGGTGTTTTTTTTGGAATGCGAAAAAATTATTCGATTTCCTTCAAATTTGTACCATTATGAACATTCACTATAACTAAAGGACAGTTATAATTTCAAGGAAAAATACCCAAAAATAAATATTTTATAAGACTTTTAATCCAAAATTTTAACAAAATGCATGATTTTGGTATTTATTTTTATATTATTTTGTGTTATGTTTGTAATAATAATTCATAATTTAATTTGACACGTTACCTTTATGTCCAAGTAGTTTATGTAGGTGGTGAGGGGTGAGGGGAAGGTTGTTGTTAGTATTCCAAGAAGTCGTCGCTGGGATCGTCGACGTCTTCTTCGTTGGCATCTCTAGGTCTTGCAGTCATGGACTTCTGTGCCTCGAAAAGCAGGGTGAAGTAGGTCTTGTGTGGCTGGGGGACGTATTTCGTCAACTCCTGGAGATGCTGTAGCTTCTTTTGGTTCATGGGAACTCCCCCTGGGTACTTGAAAGGCAACGGAATTTGTGAGAGGTCAAACATGTTTGGGTCATAAATTTTGCTTCTACCCTTCTGCATAAACCACTCCCGCTGCACATGAAAGCCGTCCATGTAGCCAGCAGACACTTTAATGCCTTCCCTGTAATCATTGGAGACTATCAGGCGCTTGGCAGCCTTGAATCACGAACCTGTCTGGCCCGCCTTGCTGATGTGTTGTTGCAGAACCTCAAAGTTAAGGAAGTCGCTCTCCTCCATGCGGACCACAGTGACCTGCTCCTTCCTTCTGTGTGTCGACATTAGCTGGGTGTAATGGTCAGTGGTGAATACCTCCTTGCCCTTCAGGTGCTTCTCAAACACACCAAAGTCGCGATCACAGGGCAGCAATGAGTGGCCAGCCTCCAGGAAGAAGTGGATGATAGAAGAAAAACGATGGTTATGGATGAGTCTTAGGTAGCATAGGCAAAGGTTATCTGAAAACACCACCAGTTTCAAGGAATCAGCAGGTACGTGATGTTGAATGAAGTGACATAAGCAACTTGCCACCTCAGAAGATCCCCTTCTTGCCTCCGACTCGTTCCAGACATAAAAGTAGGCCTTGTTGGACTTGTGTGACGCTTCTGCATAGTAACCACGTGCGGGCATGCGCGCGCGTCGGCTGCCCAGCCGTTTAGAAACCGGCTGGTGGCAGCCGGCCGGCAGGCTTTCCCTTAGTATATATCCTACGACAATGTAACTAATGTCTGGGATATTCTTATGTTGTTTCACAGCTTGAAGCTGCCCTTATTCTTAACCAACGCATCTTAGTATATTTTATTCTCGATAGTTGATAGTTTCATTATAATATATAAGATGTAAGTTTAGTGAGAGCGGGAAGAGACGAGCGGGAGAGAGAGACCGGCTTGGGACGTTGCTTCGCGCGGAGAGTCCAGCTTGGGACGAGCCTGAAGCGCTGCCACATGCATTTGATTGCAACGTTCGGCTTAGTTTCGACTCACGTACGGGGTAGAGGATTTTGACCAGGCTACTGTGTTGAGTGTTGCCAAGCCTGGGATGTATTCTGCATGCCTAGTGGGGGGTCCAGACAGATTCAAGACTCAGAGCTCACCTCATTGTCGTACCCTTCGGACCCCCTTGATATCTATCCCTCTCAACCCCACTTAGAAACGTTCTCTCTTACTTTGTATACCTTCTTTCCACTACTTCACCAATCTATTTAATTATCCCATCCCCTTGATAGACCTTATATCTATTATTGTATTAACGACGAGCTCTCAGATAACTAGATAGGATTTTGGGCCTTATGCAGGGATGTAATTGTTAATGAGACCTAGGAAGCTTTTTTGTTGTCTCATATTTGGTGGTTTCATGCTTGCTAGTGTGTTCTTGTGTCAGGTTAGCAGGGGCTAGACCGGAGGGGAGGCTTTTTGCGATCCTTTAAGTAAAGTCTGCTGGTGCGAGTCCCGTGGACCCGCACGACTTTACTAGGATATCCGTGGGAGTATGGGGGCATTTTCTTGTCTGTGTCCCTGTGTGTCTAGCATTGTGTTGTGTGAGGGCCCTTGCCTAGTCCACTCAGCACTGCGCTAGCACGTCTTGCTTTTGTTTTAGGGTCGCCAGGAGAGAGTCAGATACTTGCGATATGAGTCTCTCAAGAGAGCACCCTTTAAATTAGAGTAATTTGGCGCACAGACCTGGGAACGTCCCTAGGCTAGAGCAGGTGGCTCAGCCCGGGTATCCGAAGCCTATATCCTTCCGGCTAGACCTCTGCCAACTGGCAGATTAACAGCTAGGGGTTTATTATCTCTGTATGCTTGTTATTGTGCCACAGTTTACCGTTTTTGTGAGCATTGTGAGTCAGGGTGTGGCTTAGAGACTCTGTCCGAGCACGCTTGCCTGACTAAGAGTGAGAAGCACACCTGTATGTGGTTATGTTGCGAGTTGCTGCCTTTATTTCATTATACCTATGCCATTATACACTGTAT
Source organism: Paralithodes platypus (assembly GCA_032716605.1). Classification (NCBI taxonomy): domain Eukaryota; kingdom Metazoa; phylum Arthropoda; class Malacostraca; order Decapoda; family Lithodidae; genus Paralithodes; species Paralithodes platypus. The sequence continues at coordinate 6,057,643 of CM064569.1, read as the reverse complement.
GTCCTATCACTAGTATTTATTCCTGCTTATGAGTTAAGAGTTCTCTAAATCCGTAACGTACTTTCTTTGCTAAGCATCAGATCCTACGGTAGCCGCATGCAGTTTAGAAACCCAATGTTTTGAGGACTGTTTGCTTTCACCTTCTTTCACGCAGGGGTGATTAGTTGTATTAATTAACGTAACGTTAAATGTGCTTTCTTCTAGTTTGTTATTAAATTGTTTCTGCAATTTAATTCCATTATCTATCTTTTCCTTGAAGCTTTAAGTCAACTTAATTGTGTGATCTTTTATATAGCCTGCTTGACTATCAGCAGTCTATAGTGTGTGCACCCTGTAACCGAGTCATAGGATACCTCGTTGTCCAGGCAGGACTCTTGACGGTTTAGGGTGGTTTGTTGCCTGGGTTTATAGATAAGGGTTGGATCTAGCGTTTTCCGTTGTTGCTTGTTGCCGCATACCTAGTCCAATAGAAAGAGCCCAGTGTTTATATATCCCAGGACGTAACACTTGATATCGTGGATACCCAGATTATACGTCCACATTTTGCAGCGGTAATATTGGGCGCTAGTAGTAAGACGGGGGGTGCATAGTGTTTGCTGGAGATCAACAGCAATTCCAAAGATTCCAAGTGTAGTGTCCTTGGTATAAATCTGCATGAAATCATGGCCAGCCTTGGCATGAAAATGATGATCGTTCCTCTTCATGGCAAGTTGAGCCCTCTCCTCCCGTTGTGTCTCTGGATCAAGTTCTGCCAATTTTGTTTTGAACTGATCACATGTGCTGCAGGTGTCACTCTTTGGTGGTGTTATCCCGATCTTATAGTTCTGCACCTCCTTAACGAACCGGGATTGCTTAATGGCATTGGGTTCCTCTTGGTGCTCTATCATGTATGTCTGAAAGGCATCATAGAGTCCAGCCCAGATAGATCCAGGAGGTAGGTACAGCTTGTCCGGATTCTTGGTACGAGAATAATGGGACGTACAGGTGGGCAGAGACTTGCAGAAGCTTTTAATTAGTTGCAGGAGATCGTCATTAGTCTTGTTGTGGGGTACATGGCGGCCTCTTTGGTCGGGGGACAGAATACCAGTGGCAGTGGAAGAGCTCTTAGAGCACACATTTCGCACACGTTTGGATGTTATGTCATGAATATTTAGAAAGGCAGTACGGCAAACATTGATGTTCTTAGTATTCACAGACACTGAATATTGTTTGACGTTTTTAGTGCGACTCTCCCTTCCCTTCACTCGTGAACGTTTAGACAATGTCTCACTCAATCGCTTATTTATGTACTGGGACTGGGAATCCTGGCTTTCCAGTGCCCAATAACTGTTAAATAGTAAATGCACATTATCAATTCCCACTTTCTCGAAGCACTTATCCAAGCATTCACAAGGGGGCCCTACTTTCTTCGGTGTTACAGCTTTGGCGGTGCTTCTACTAACATAGGTCTGGTATAGACATTTTAAGGGGGTAGTATTTGGAACAGGGTATAGACATTTTAAGGGGGTAGTACTTGGAACAGGGTATAGACATTTTAAGGGGGTAGTATTTGGAACAGGGTATAGACATTTTAAGGGGGTAGTACTTGGAACAGGGTATAGACATTTTAAGGGGGTAGTATTTGGAACAGGGTATAGACATTTTAAGGGGGTAGTATTTGGAACAGGGTATAGAAAATTCCACTTGGAACGGGTATAGATAGTTCCACTTGGAACGGGTATAGATAAGTTCCACTTGGAACGGGTATAGATAATTCCACTTGGAACGGGTATAGATAATTCCACTTGGAACGGGTATAGATAATTCCACTTGGAACGGGGATAGATAATTCCACTTGGAACGGGGATAGATAATTCCACTTGGAACGGGTATAGATAATTCCACTTGGAACGGGGATAGATAATTCCACTTGGAACGGGGATAGATAATTCCACTTGGAACGGGTATAGATAATTCCACTTGGAACGGGGATAGATAATTCCACTTGGAACGGGGATAGATCATTCCACTTGGAACGGGGATAGATCATTCCACTTGGAACGGGTATAGATAATTCCACTTGGAACGGGTATAGATAATTCCACTTGGAACGGGGATAGATAATTCCACTTGGAACGGGATGGATAATTCCACTTGGAACGGGGATGGATAATTCCACTTGGAACGGGGATAGATAATTCCACTTGGAACGGGGATGGATAATTCCACTTGGAACGGGGATGGATAATTCCACTTGGAACGGGGATGGATAATTCCACTTGGAACGGGTTTTGGATAATTCCACTTGGAACGGGGATGGATAATTCCACTTGGAACGGGTATGGATAATTCCACTTGGAACGGGGATGGATAATTCCACTTGGAACGGGGATAGATAATTCCACTTGGAACGGGGATAGATAATTCCACTTGGAACGGGTATAGATAATTCCATTTGGAACGGGTATAGATAATTCCACTTGGAACGGGGATGGATAATTCCACTTGGAACGGGGATGGATAATTCCACTTGGAACGGGGATAGATAATTCCACTTGGAACGGGGATTGATAATTCCACTTGGAACGGGTATAGATAATTCCACTTGGAACGGGTATAGATAATTCCACTTGGAACGGGGATAGATAATTCCACTTGGAACGGGGATAGATAATTCCACTTGGAACGGGGATAGATAATTCCACTTGGAACGGGGATAGATAATTCCACTTGGAACGGGGATGGATAATTCCACTTGGAACGGGGATGGATAATTCCACTTGGAACGGGATGGATAATTCCACTTGGAACGGGGATGGATAATTCCACTTGGAACGGGGATGGATAATTCCACTTGGAACGGGTATGGATAATTCCACTTGGAACGGGGATGGATAATTCCACTTGGAACGGGTATGGATAATTCCACTTGGAACGGGGATGGATAATTCCACTTGGAACGGGGATGGATAATTCCACTTGGAACGGGGATAGATAATTCCACTTGGAACGGGGATAGATAATTCCACTTGGAACGGGTATAGATAATTCCACTTGGAACGGGTATAGATAATTCCACTTGGAACGGGGATGGATAATTCCACTTGGAACGGGGATGGATAATTCCACTTGGAACGGGGATAGATAATTCCACTTGGAACGGGGATAGATAATTCCACTTGGAACGGGTATAGATAATTCCACTTGGAACGGGTATAGATAATTCCACTTGGAACGGGAATAGATAATTCCACTTGGAACGGGGATGTAATAGATCATGCCCGGTGCCAATTGTAATAGTAATCCTGTCCAGATCGCCAATTGTAATAGATCATAAGACTAATAGGTTACTGTAACACTTGCCCATTATCTAGGAAATAAACCTATAATTGATAGTGTCGTTACTTTAGATCAAAAATAGACAAATATCCCTTGTGAAATTATGGCAACAAAAGTCCCAGAACATGCTATACATTTATATCTATACTGACTCGATGCAGTAATATATTTGAAAAGAAAATTGCAGTTCCCAGCTTGCGGGATAATAGAGTACACGGATTTATTGTAATGATAGGTATATATTGATAATAATGATATTCTTAAAGTTAGTAAGAATTAAAGAAACAAACATTCCTACTAAAATGGTTTTATTGAATAGCGACACTGAAATTGCATTTATCAAAGAGACAATTTCATTCACACACTCAGCCACTCAATCTAACCCACTTATCTAATCCACTTACCTAAATACAATTACCCAGTATTATAACTACCCCTAAGATTACCCCAAATCATTATACTGATTACTGCTTGTCACACGAAATCTCACATCAACCAACCCTTTAGTCTACTGTGTTACTGAACTCGTCTAGCCCAGCAAATGACCGCATGATCGAATAAGGTACGAGATTTTCCCACACTCACAGTACCCGTCAATCACACTCATCACTCTCTCTCTCTCTCTCTCACCTCCTCACCTCGGTTACGTGACTCGCTAGACTAATGAGAGTTGCCTAATTAAAGGGTCTCAAAACGGCAGTACGACAAGCCCTTCAAGCCGACACTCCTCTAGCGGTAGCCATCACCCTCTGTGGGGTTAAGATGCTACGGCGTCACTCACACATCCGCACACATCCACACACACGTGACTCGCTAGACTAATGAGAGTTGCCTAATCAAAGGGTCTCAAACGGGCAGTACGACAAGCCCTTCAAGCCGACTATCCTCTAGCGGTAACCTCACCCTCTGTGGGGTTAAGCGTTACGGCGTCACTCACCACACCCGCACACATCCACACACACCCCTGGCCACGTGCATAGCTAAATCAGTGGGATATCGCCGCAGGAGAACTATGTCGCCCTGGGCATCCCTAGCCTTTAGCAAGCCCTCTGTGGGGTCATGCTTACACCTGCCATTCTCGGCCATAGCATTAAGCTAATTCGGTCGGCGTCACAACCTTGGCCATGTGCACGGTCTGGCTCAGTCCTGGTGACTGGCCAACGCATACAAGCACACCACCATACATCACTCTCACCACCACACATCACTCTGGATATCTCAATCAACGTTGACACTTGTCTAACTGAATTGGACTCACCTGATTATGGTTGAATTAGGGCACGAGGTGCCCTCGCAGCCCTGCCGACCCATTCATCGCGGGCACAACAAAATTGGACTATCTCGTTGGGGTCGGGCAGGAGGAGAATAAGGCCTGTCCTGGGCATTCCTGCCCCCTTTATAACCTCGGTTTTCCCCTCCCCCCATCACATTTTGAATTTGGTGCCAATGAAAAGACTGGACACTCCCTATGACCACGCCTACAACATGAACGCACACACACATGTACGCGTAACGGCGTCCTACCCACGCTCACAAGCAAGAACGCACACACGCACACATGTACGCGAGGTGCCTAGCGGTACACAGGCCTATGCCTGTGCCTCCACCCCTCACCTCTCCCTTTCTCTACAGCTGTTCCCGCCTCCCCAATTTTTCCCGCGCTCGAGAAATATAGCTAACCCTATAGTATATAATCACAGTCACGGTCTGACCCGTGACATTCCCCCCTACTAACATTGATTTTTCTCTGCTAAAATCACTCAGGTGTCATTCAGGGTGTCTTCCATACTGTGGTGTGAGTCTAACCTGTCGCTGGTGCATTAAATGATCGCCCTTGAGTAGAAAAACCCCTCTGCATTTACGTTAAAATTTCTACTGAAAGGGGAAAACTCCTGAGGTCTCATTCACGGCCAGCGACATAAACCTGTGGTTAACCCACTTATTTTTACAGTGAAAACTAGTGGCTTTGCCCACTCATTTACAATGAACACACAATTAAGCTCAGCTAATGTCATGTAAAAAGAGATGTTGTGAGACACGGTTTAAATGAGGTATGTGAAGAAACAGTGTAAAAAAAAATCGGCTCAACTCTATGGACTGCTGGGTGTAAACATTTGTTTTGACTTGATGAGGGATCCTTGGGCGTCGTTTCTTGAGGGCCAGGATTCCTGCCGTGGGTTCTCCAATCTCCCGACGAACGCCTGGCTGACTCAGTACCTGTATAAAATTTGGAAGCGGCAGAATAAAAGCGAACAAACAACATTTCATCCCCTCCCCTCCCGTATTATATATCACGCTACTTATTGTTGACTCCCTCTATCATCAGTCTCCCCACTATTTAACCCGACTTACGCCCCAGACCTCATTCAACGATGGCCTTCCCGAGTTTTCACCTGATGCTGGCTAACAATATGCACTGTTGCTATTCACCTGCAGCACCCAGACTCTCCGCGAGCCTAAGCCGCGCCCCTGGCGACATCTGGCACCACCACACACATCCCACACTTTTCCCAAGTTTAAGCAGCATCGAGCCTCCTCTGACGCTCTCTCTCTGTCTCCTCTAACTTTTCCTATGGTCTTCCCTTTCTATCCCAACCCTTGCTGCTACGCAATCCTCACTTATTTAGTATTCGTCCTATCCAATGCTCGTTCCTCCCTCTCCCTCTTGTCCTTGGCAAGGAACAACAGATTTTTAAGAGAGGAATAGAACAATCAAAGCAAAACAAACAAATCCTGCCCGACACACAACTGACCCATATAACTGAAACTGTCTAGATTTGTGATCCCGGAATAAGAGAAACAACAACGACTCGGCCGGATTACAACACTTCCCTCTATCCTTAAACGATCGATCACAGCACTTGCGTATGATAAACGAATTAAAAGGAAACTATTCCACATAACACCTACTGCCTAAGATTTATGACACCGGAATAAGAGAAACAACAACGACTCGATCGGATTACAACACTTCCCTCTATCCTTAAACGATCGATCACAGCACTTGCGTATGATGAACGAAATTAAAGGAAACTATACACCTGGCATAAAATCACAGCGATAATCACAAAAAAAAAATCAACAGAGATCAATTATAGACAAGCAAACAAAAATTATCGGACACAATTACTTCTCAAAGCGAATCGTAGAACTAAATATGAAACAATGTGGGGCGCGCGAGCGATGGGAAAAGGAATTCACTTGTTTTCACAAGGAGGTTCACCGGCGCTCCCAGGATGTGACTTGACCACGAGGGGAAAGAAAAAAAGAAAATTTCCCGCGTGGGGCTACTTTTGTATGAACACAATTATACAACAAATCCTTCATTATCCCGTACATCTACATCAGAAACTGGTCCTGTCACGGTCGCCACTTGTAATAGATCATGCCCGGTGCCAATTGTAATAGTAATCCTGTCCAGATCGCCAATTGTAATAGATCATAAGACTAATAGGTTACTGTAACACTTGCCCATTATCTAGGAAATAAACCTATAATTGATAGTGTCGTTACTTTAGATCAAAAATAGACAAATATCCCTTGTGAAATTATGGCAACAAAAGTCCCAGAACATGCTATACATTTATATCTATACTGACTCGATGCAGTAATATATTTGAAAAGAAAATTGCAGTTCCCAGCTTGCGGGATAATAGAGTACACAGATTTATTGTAATGATAGGTATATATTGATAATAATGATATTCTTAAAGTTAGTAAGAATTAAAGAAACAAACATTCCTACTAAAATGGTTTTATTGAATAGCGACACTGAAATTGCATTTATCAAAGAGACAATTTCATTCACACACTCAGCCACTCAATCTAACCCACTTATCTAATCCACTTACCTAAACACAATTACCCAGTATTATAACTACCCCTAAGATTACCCCAAATCATTATACTGATTACTGCTTGTCACACGAAATCTCACATCAACCAACCCTTTAGTCTACTGTGTTACTGAACTCGTCTAGCCCAGCAAATGACCGCATGATCGAATAAGGTACGAGATTTTCCCACACTCACAGTACCCGTCAATCACACTCATCACTCTCTCTCTCTCTCTCTCACCTCCTCACCTCGGTTACGTGACTCGCTAGACTAATGAGAGTTGCCTAATTAAAGGGTCTCAAAACGGCAGTACGACAAGCCCTTCAAGCCGACACTCCTCTAGCGGTAGCCATCACCCTCTGTGGGGTTAAGATGCTACGGCGTCACTCACACATCCGCACACATCCACACACACGTGACTCGCTAGACTAATGAGAGTTGCCTAATCAAAGGGTCTCAAAACGGGCAGTACGACAAGCCCTTCAAGCCGACTATCCTCTAGCGGTAACCTCACCCTCTGTGGGGTTAAGCGTTACGGCGTCACTCACCACACCCGCACACATCCACACACACCCCTGGCCACGTGCATAGCTAAATCAGTGGGATATCGCCGCAGGAGAACTATGTCGCCCTGGGCATCCCTAGCCTTTAGCAAGCCCTCTGTGGGGTCATGCTTACACCTGCCATTCTCGGCCATAGCATTAAGCTAATTCGGTCGGCGTCACAACCTTGGCCATGTGCACGGTCTGGCTCAGTCCTGGTGACTGGCCAACGCATACAAGCACACCACCATACATCACTCTCACCACCACACATCACTCTGGATATCTCAATCAACGTTGACACTTGTCTAACTGAATTGGACTCACCTGATTATGGTTGAATTAGGGCACGAGGTGCCCTCGCAGCCCTGCCGACCCATTCATCGCGGGCACAACAAAATTGGACTATCTCGTTGGGGTCGGGCAGGAGGAGAATAAGGCCTGTCCTGGGCATTCCTGCCCCCTTTATAACCTCGGTTTTCCCCTCCCCCATCACATTTTGAATTTGGTGCCAATGAAAAGACTGGACACTCCCTATGACCACGCCTACAACATGAACGCACACACACATGTACGCGTAACGGCGTCCTACCCACGCTCACAAGCAAGAACGCACACACGCACACATGTACGCGAGGTGCCTAGCGGTACACAGGCCTATGCCTGTGCCTCCACCCCTCACCTCTCCCTTTCTCTACAGCTGTTCCCGCCTCCCCAATTTTTCCCGCGCTCGAGAAATATAGCTAACCCTATAGTATATAATCACAGTCACGGTCTGACCCGTGACAGGGGATAGATAATTCCACTTGGAACGGGGATAGATAATTCCACTTGGAACGAGGATAGATAATTCCACTTGGAACGGGGATAGATAATTCCACTTGGAACGGGGATAGATAACCAATGAGAGCGCGGCTACAACGTGGGGAATTAAATGGCCGCCCGCCCGACCACTCACAGGCGCTGTACGAGACGTGCTTCAGCTCAAACCGAGTTAGAGTCAACACACGAGTGATTACCTCCGCTATTTTGTGCCTTATTTCTCCGATATCTGTGCTACAATGTCATCCGACTCGGATATTGGTGAGGCTAGACCTTCCCTGCAACCTAGTCGTAAACGAAGGCCAAAGACCTGGCAGAAGACGATCAAAAATTGTAAAAGGGACAGTGGCCAGACCTATGTTAGTAGAAGCACCGCCAAAGCTGTAACACCGAAGAAAGTAGGGCCCCCTTGTGAATGCTTGGATAAGTGCTTCGAGAAAGTGGGAATTGATAATGTGCATTTACTATTTAACAGTTATTGGGCACTGGAAAGCCAGGATTCCCAGTCCCAGTACATAAACAAGCGATTGAGTGAGACATTGTCTAAACGTTCACGAGTGAAGGGAAGGGAGAGTCGCACTAAAAACGTCAAACAATATTCAGTGTCTGTGAATACTAAGAACATCAATGTTTGCCGTACTGCCTTTCTAAATATTCATGACATAACATCCAAACGTGTGCGAAATGTGTGCTCTAAGAGCTCTTCCACTGCCACTGGTATTCTGTCCCCCGACTAAAGAGGCCGCCATGTACCCCACAACAAGACTAATGACGATCTCCTGCAACTAATTAAAATCTTCTGCAAGTCTCTGCCCACCTGTACGTCCCATTATTCTCGTACCAAGAATCCGGACAAGCTGTACCTACCTCCTGGATCTACCTGGGCTGGACTCTATGATGCCTTTAAGACATACATGATAGAGCACCAAGAGGAACCCAATGCCATTAAGCAATCCCGGTTCGTTAAGGAGGTGCAGAACTATAAGATCGGGATAACACCACCAAAGAGTGACACCTGCAGCACATGTGATCAGTTCAAAACAAAATTGGCAGAACTTGATCCAGAGACACAACGGGAGGAGAGGGCTCAACTTGCCATGAAGAGGAACGATCATCATTTTCATGCCAAGGCTGGCCATGATTTCATGCAGATTTATACCAAGGACGCTACACCTGGAATCTTTGGAATTGCTCTTGATCTCCAGCAAACACTATGCACCCCCCGTCTTACTACTAGCGCCCAATATTACTGCTGCAAAATGTGGACGTATAATCTGGGTATCCACGATATCAAGTCCAACAAGGCCTACTTTTATGTCTGGAACGAGTCGGAGGCAAGAAGGGGATCTTCTGAGGTGGCAAGTTGCTTATGTCACTTAATTCAACATCACGTACCTGCTGATTCCTTGAAACTGGTGGTGTTTTCAGATAATTGCCCTGGCCAGAACAAGAATATCAACCTTTGCCTATGCTACCTAAGACTCATCCATAACCATCGTTTTTCTTCTATCATCCACTTCTTCCTGGAGGCTGGCCACTCATTCCTGCCCTGTGATCGCGACTTTGGTGTGTTTGAGAAGCACCTGAAGGGCAAGGAGGTATTCACCACTGACCACTACACCCAGCTAATGTCGACACACAGAAGGAAGGAGCAGGTCACTGTGGTCCGCATGGATGAGAGCGACTTCCTTAACTTTGAGGTTCTGCAACAACACATCAGCAAGGCGGGCCAGACAGGTTCGTGATTCAAGGCTGCCAAGCGCCTGATAGTCTCCAATGATTACAGGGAAGGCATTAAAGTGTCTGCTGGCTACATGGACGGCTTTCTTGTGCAGCGGGAGTGGTTTATGCAGAAGGGTAGAAGCAAAATTTATGACCCAAACATGTTTGACCTCTCACAAATTCCGTTGCCTGTCAAGTACCCAGGGGGAGTTCCCATGAACCAAAAGAAGCTACAGCATCTCCAGGAGTTGACGAAATACGTCCCCCAGCCACACAAGACCTACTTCACCCTGCTTTTCGAGGCACAGAAGTCCATGACTGCAAGACCTAGAGATGCCAACGAAGAAGACGTCGACGATCCCAGCGACGACTTCTTGGAATACTAACAACAACCTTCCCCTCACCCCTCACCACCTACATAAACTACTTGGACATAAAGGTAACGTGTCAAATTACATTATGAATTATTATTACAAACACAACACAAAATAATATAAAAATAAAATACAAAAATCATGCATTTTGTTAAAATTTTGGATTAAAAGTCTTATAAAATATTTATTTTTGGGTATTTTTCCTTGAAATTATAACTGTCCTTTAGTTATAGTGAATGTTCATAATGGTACAAATTTGAAGGAAATCTAATAATTGTTTCGCATTCCCAAAAAAACACCTATGCATGTTTTTTTTGTTTTTTTGTTAAACCATCTAAAAAAAAATGTCTGTTCCTAAGCTGTCCATTGATATATAATAATATATTATTATGCCTTATCTACTGTGTGTATGGTATGTTAACTTTAAACATCAATAACTCAAAACTATACTCGTGGCGAGTTGGCCCCTCTGGCACGGACCTCCTCATATATATATATATATATACTGTATGTGTGAAAGATAAGAATGGGAGAGTGCTAGCCGAGAAGCTAGAGAGAGTCGAAAGATGGAGGGAGTACTTCAACGAATTGCTGAATGTAAGGAATGAAGCGCCAGCAAACATAGTTGGATGGGGTATGGGAGGGAGAAGAAGAGAAGTAGTGGAGAAGGAGATGGGGATCAGGAGGTCAGAAGTGTGTTAAGTCATGAAAGGAGTGAAGTTTGGGAAAGCACCAGGAATAGATGGAGTTTGTGGGGAAATGCTGAAGTATGGTGGTGAGATAGTGATCGAATGGGTATGGAAAATGTGTAAACTAGCATTGGAGAAGGGGAGTGCACCTGATGACTGGAAGACAGGCATAATAATCCCCCCTAAATAAGGGTAAAGGGGAAAGAAAAGTGTGTGGTAACCACCGAGGAATATGTCTTCTAAGTGTAGTAGGGAAGGTGTACAGTAGGGTAGTGATTGAGAGAGTGAGAGCGAGAACAGAGAAATGGATAGGTGACGAGTAGGGCTGGTTTAGGAAGGGAAGAGGATGTATAGATCAGATTTTTACCCTGATATATGTTGTGGAGAAATGTCTGGAGAAGCAACAAAAGCTGTATGTTGCCTATATGGACTTGGAGAAGGCCTATGACGGAGTGGATAGAGAAGGCATGTGGAAAGTTCTTAGAATATACGGAGTAGATGGCAAGTTGCTGAAAGCGGTGAAGACCATGTATGAAGGTGCAAAGGCGGCAGTACGTGTGGAGAATGAGCAAAGCGAGTTCTTTGATCTGAATGTTGTGTTAAATCAGGGATGTGTGATGTCCCCGTAGTTGTTTAATGTATATATGGATGGAGTCATTAAAGAAATATAAGGAAGAGAAGTGGATGTTAGTGCATCCACTTACGCTGATAAGGGAGGGAAACTAGTGGAAGCTACCTGTACTGCTGTTTGCTGATGATACAGTTCTGATGAGCGATAATGAATGGGAGTTGCAGGGTCTGGTAAATATGTTTGGAACAGTGTGTGAAAAATGGAATTTGAAGGTAAATGCAGGAAATAGCAAGGTTATGGTCTTCGAAAGGGGTGAAGCCACAGAGTGTGAGGTGAAGTTGAACGGTCAGGCTATGGATATTGTCAGCTCAGCAAGGTTAAGGCATTGAGTAAAGAGTTCCTTAGTTAAAAAACTGACCCTGACGCCTGACCCTGACCACTCCTGACTGATCCATCCCTGACCATAACGCCTGACCCTGACCTGACCATAACGCCTGACCCTGAGCACTCCTGACTGATCCATCCCTGACCATAATGCCTGACCCTGACCACTCCTGACTGATCCATCCCTGACCATAACGCCTGACCCTGACCACTCCTGACTGATCCATCCCTGACCATAACGCCTGACCCTGAACACTCCTGACTGATCCATCCCTGACCATAACGCCTGACCCTGACCACTCCTGACTGATCCATCCCTGACCTAGGGAGTATGGATGAAGAAGTGCGGGAGAGGGTGCAACAGGGGAGGACGGTTGTAGGAATGCTGAAAGCAGTAACAAGAAATAGGGTGGTCAGCATGGAAGTGAAGAAGTCCTTGCATGACAGTGTGGTAATCCCCACATTGACTTACGGAAGTGAAGCATGGACGTGGGTGGAGAGACTCAGTCCAAGAGTGAGAGGGGTGGGAATGAGTTACTTGAGAAGTGCGTGCAGAGTTTTATGGAGGGATAGACAGACGAATGAGGAAGTAAGTGTGGTATGGAGGTAGATGTGCTGGACAGTGTAAAAAGGAACACCTTGAGATTGTTCGGCCATATGGAACGTATGGGAAGCGAGAGAATGACTAAGAGGGTGTACGAGAGCGAGGTTGAAGGACAGAGAGGGAGAGGTAAACCGAGAGAGAGGTGGAAGAATGGAGTGAAGAAGTATATGAATGAAGGCGGTGCTGGATGGGAGGAGGGGCGTCGACTGACTGGGGACAGAGGTGCATGGGGGCATTTCGTTTGTGGCCACCCCTTCGGGGATCACGGCGTCAGGCAATAGATAGATAGATGATAGATAGCTATAGTAGTCACACAAACATAAGCCTCCACATACACTCTGCAGAACATTTGTCTTCATTTCCAACAATTTTCCGGATTCACCAACCTTCTTACATTAGCTTTGGGACCATTAGACCGAGTTTCTTACACACCCCCCCCCCCCCCCCCCCACCCCAAAACCCCCCCCCCCACCACCACCACCACCACCACCACCACCACCACGTACTCAGGTCTCTCAAGCAGCTATTTTACTTCGTCTGTGAAATGTCAGCACTTCATCAACTTTTCTCGCAAATCTAGTTTACTCCTTTTCCTCGCACTCATATAATCTTTAAAATATATTTTATTTTATCTTCATGGCGGTTAATATTATTGTATTTATAATATGATCAATCTGTTATGTTTACATTAAACATCATAAATCAGTTATTTTATAGTACCGGTATATCAATTAATCATGCTCGAAGATAGAGGCTAATCGGGTATTATATTACTCAGGGAGATATATAGTTAAGGGGCTAGTGGCTGTTTTTTTGTTCTATTAATTCATATATATATTTGTTTTATAGTTTCCTCGCTAGACCTCCATCAAGCTTAGAACAACACGCCCTAGACCCCCTTTCAAGATAAATGTGTACACCTTTTTGTAGAAAAATTTCCCAGCCGAAAGCCGGTTCCTCCTTGAATTTGGAAATTACAGGCTCGCTATATCTCGCCAGGAAGAAAGTCGACGCCTAAATGGCAGGAAAGGTCTTAAAATTGACAACGAAACGGGGCAAAATATGTTAAAATCGACAAACTAATGGTCAGAACGTCTGAAAACTAATGGGGTTAAAAACGAGGGAGAAGGGGGTCTAGAAAAGCGATCTATCTCCCCTTAAGGGGGGTCACTGGCTTAATTTATCTTTCTCTTCTTTTCTCTCTTTCTCTGGCTTATATCCATTCGGTCCCATGCAGCCTACTGTCTAAATATATGCTGGCTCGCTATCGCTAGCCAGGAAAAAATCGACACCTCGATGGGTATAAGCGTCATAAAACAGTAGGCTGAATGGGGCCGAATGGATACAACCCAGAGAGAGAGAGAAAGAGAAAAAACGAGGTGGACCCACTTAAATTCATCGATCATATCAAATAATGTGATAGAAGCTAGATAGAGGCATGACATTTGAAAGTTGAAAAAAGGCAAATATAAAATTCCGCGAGGAGAGAGAGAGAGAGAGAGAGGGGTGTGTGTGTGTGTGTGTGTGTGTGTGTGTGTGTGTGTGTGTGTGTGTGTGTGTGTGTGTCATGTGTGTGTGTGTGTGTGTGTGTCATGTGTGTGTGTGTGTGTGTGTGTGTGTGTGTGTGTGTGTGGTGTGTGTGTGTGTGTGTGTGTGTGTGTGTGTGTGTGTGTGTGTGTGGTGTGTGTGTGGGGTGGTGTGGTGTGGTGTGGTGTGGTGTGTGTGTGTGTGTGTGTGTGTGTGTGTGTGTGTGTGTGTGTGTGTGTGTGTGTGTGTGTGTGTGTGTGTGTGTGTGTGTGTGTGTGTGTGTGTGTGTGTGTGTGTGGGTGTGTGTGTGTGGTGTGTGTGTGTGTGTGTGTGTGTGTGTGTGTGTGTGTGTGTGTGTGTGTGTGTGTGTGTGTGTGTGTGCGTGCGTGCGTGCGTGCGTGCGTGCGTGCGTGCGTGTGTGTGTGTGTGTGTGTGTGTGTGTGTGTGTGTGTGTGTGTGTGTGTGTGTGTGTGTGTGTGTGTGTGTGTGTGTGTGTGCGCGCGTGCGTTGACAGTGAAGCAGTACACAACAATTAATGTCATGTTAGGTGTGGTAGTAAGTGGCAGCTAGCCAGTGTAGACATTATAAGAAGACTAATGGTACAGAGGGCCACTGGTAGAGGTGTGTAGGCCTGGTGGTGATGGTGACAGATGTTGGGAAGATTTAGTAGAACACTGGTTTCGTCTACAGGTATAAAAATATAAGCACGGCTTTCGGCCCAAACGCTCACTCGTGCGAGACGCAATTAACAACTCATGATATATCTCTCAGTCCCTACATGACCCTAAAATTACACAAGTTGACGCTATAGTTCTTGACTTCATCAAAGCCTTCGACAAAGTCCCCCACCATAGACTGATAGCTAAACTGGATTACTATGGAATCCGAGGACCACTTATTCACGGGATTAAGCCTTTCCTAACTAATCGAGAACAGTGCATTGTTCTCAGTGGCTCCCACTCATCTTCTCTTCCTGAAACTTTGGAGGTACCCCAAGGCACCGTCCTTGGTCCCCTCCTCTTTCTCTCATACATCAATGACCTTCCTTCATCTTTAACTTCTACTACTAGACTTTTTGCAGAGGACATTTTAGTATACCGACCAATAGTTGATAGGGACGATTGCCTTCGAATTCAAGATGACTTGACTGCCCTTGAAGACTGGGAAGCCAAGTGGCAGATGACCGTCAGACCAGACAAATGCCACCACATAATTATGTTTTACCCGCTCCAAGAAACCTGTCCCCTTTGCCTATAAACTCCATAATACCAACCTTGATACCGGCCATTCACATAAGTATTTGGGAGTCCACCTCTCAGCAGACATGAGGTGGAACACACATGTGAGTAGCGTCAGGGCAAAATCCAACAAAGCCCTGGGGTTCTTGCACAGGAACATAAGGAGGTACAACTCAGAAGTCAACACTTTAGCTTTTAAAACACTAGTTCGACCACACATTGAATGCTCCGACACCGTCTGGGATCCACACACTCACAACAACATTGATAAATTAGAAGCCATACAAAATCAAGCGCAAAGATGGATCAGGCGTGATTACAGGCACACTACATAGGTCACTTTGCTCAAACAAGACATTAAATTAGACATAACAAAAAGACAAATACACATACAACAAATGCTATACAAAATCACAAATAACCTAGTAGACATAGACAAAGACACATATTTACACTACAAATATACGATCCACAAGAGGCAGCCACAACCGAAAATACCACACATACCAGGCAAGCACCGACATATTTGGGTACTCATTTTTTCCCCGCAGCATCCAAGAGTGGAATCACCATCCATCTCATATAGTTAACAGTCACACTCTTGATAGTTATAAAGCTAGGATCACAACAAAACAAATACACAGACAACAAATGCAATGCAAAATCACAAACAACCTAGTAGACATAGACAAAGACACAAGAATGAATGAATGAATGAATGAATATAGAAAAGGTGGGTGAAAGGAAAGAAGGGAAGTTTTTATTGGTGTAGTAATAGAGAAAGTGTTAAAGTAGGAGGATAAAGAGTGTCGGGGCTTGACCCAACGTGCGTGAGTTGTACAATTTGGGTTGGTGGAGGGTAAAGACATATTTACACTCTACAAATACACGATCCACAAGAGGCAGTCCCACTCTTGATAGTTGTAAAGCTAGGATCACCAAATAGTTTTCTCTTTATCCTCATCCTAATCCTTTCCATTAGTCCCATAACTCCCCGCTCAACCCCCGCATATCATGTTGCCCGTGTGCAACCCTCTGCGGGTCCCCAAGCTAAATCTAAAAAGCTAAAGCTAAAAAGCATGCATGCAGGTAAACAAAAACAATCATTATATGTGTTCCTTTAATTTATGAGATTGAAAAAAAAAGTACTTTTCACCCATTCAGTACCAGCGACGTCCTTTTCATCATATTCCGTCAACTATTAGACGATTATATTCAGCTTAGGAAGGATCTGCGGTAGCCAAAGGGATTACATGAGATGATCTATAGCCTTTTAATTGCTAGAGATCCTTTTTTAACGCATTACAGCCATTTAATAGTTGCCAGAATACAATGCAAAGAACGTCCCCGGTACGGAAGAGGTTAAGGGGAGACTGGCCGTTTGTTTGGTCTATTAATTCATTTATTCAAATATTTTTTAGTTTCCTCCCTAGACCTCCATCAAGCTTAGAAAAACACCCCCTAGACCCCCCTTCAAGATAAATTTGTATATTTTTCGATAGAAAAATGTCCCAGCCGAAGATCGGTTCCTCTTAAAATTACAGGCTCGCTATCGCTCGCCAGGAAATAATCGACACCTAAATGGCACGAAAGATCTTAAAATGTACAACAAAATGGGGCGAAAGGTGTTAAAATCGCCAAACAAGTGGGCCGAACGTCTTATAATTTTAACACTAGTAGGGCTAAACATTAGGGAGAAGGGGTCCAGAAAAACGGTCTGCCTCCCCTTAAAGAGTCATGGAAAGGTGTAATTAACATAACTGTGTGTTTAACAAAAAATGAAGGTGCGTCAAAGCCATAAAATCATATAAGGTGAATATTCCAGATACTAATAATCCTTCCCCTTGTCCTAGTTATATATATATATAAGATATAGGTGGTATATCCTGTATGGAAGTGCCTAGGTGGTCAGGCAGGAAAAACGAGAGAATTCAATTAGAGAGAGTGAATGAAGAAAAGATGAGAGAGAGAGAGAGAGAGAGAGAGAGGAAGAGAGAGAGAGAGAGAGAGAGTAAAACGAGATAATTCAAGTACAGGGAAAGGATGAAGAAAAACAAGAGAAGACAGAGAGATAGAGAGAGAGAGACGAGATGATTCAAGTAGAGGGAAAGCATGAAGAAAAAAAGAGAGGAGAGAGAGAGAGAGACGAGATGATTCAAGTAGAGGGAAAGAATGAAGAAAAAAGAGAGAGAGAGAGAGAGAGAGAGAGAGAGAGAGAGAGAGAGAGAGAGAGAGAGAGAGAGAGAGAGAGAGAGAGAGAGAGAGAGAGAGAGAGAGAGAGAGAGAGAGGAAGAAGAAGAAGGAGGAGAGTTATTGACTATAAAGGTTGATGGGGAGAAGCCAAGGGGAAAGGAGAAGACAAGGAAATGGAAACACGGATACGAAATAAAGGAGAAGAGAAAATAAGAGATGAGGAAGGCATGGAAGAGAGAAAGAGAATAAGAAATAAAGGAGAAGAGAAAATAAGAGATTGAGAAAAGAGAGAAAGAGGATAAAAACAAAGAAAAGAGAGAATAAGAGATTGAGGAAGGCATGACATGGAATAAGAAATAAAGGAGAACAGAGAATAAGAGATTAAGGAAGGCATGAAAGAGAGAAAGAGGATAAGAAATTAAGGGGGCCCACCTCGTTATATTTTGTGTTCTCTCTTTCTCTGGGTTGTATCCATTCAGCCCCATTCAGCCTACTGTTTTAAGACGACTATCCCCATCCAGGTGTCTATTTTTTCTTTGCAAGCGATAACGAACCAGCATATTTTTTACCTCGCACTGATTCTCGGTGACTCCCAGTGAATCGTATATAACTCCTCCTGACTCTCACTGACCCGTGTATTACTCGCATCGACTCGTATCTAGCACTAATCCGAAAACGACTGTTAATTTTCACATTTTCAATTATTCGCACTTATTCGCGGTTTTATCCCGTTGACTCCTGGTAACTCACAGTGATTCACAGTGACTCCTTGTGACTCGCAAGTACACTCCCGCTGACTCCTACTCTGTCGTGGTGGCACGTGGAATTTCGGACACTCGCGGTCATTTTTGCAGGAACCGCCAAGAGTCATCACTCCCAGTGATTCTAGCTCGCACTCCTGACTGAGTTACCCTTTAACTCGTAGTAAAATAAATAATTTCTATTTACCTTCCCCGATAGCTTACATCACCCCAGCCCACCCCCAGGCTCACCAGCTGTCAAACGCGTCAACTACACGATTAACTTCCGATTTTTTCAATTTTATCTTTTTTCTAGGAGAATAGTTGTTTTGTGAGTGTTTCCCTCGCTCGACTCCTGCCTCTACCCAGATGAATACGTTCAAATACCTAGTATGAATATGTTTATGTACGGTAGCTAAAAAAAAAATAACAAAATAACAAAATTAATAAAACAAATAAAATAAAAAATAAACATAAAAAATAAAAATAAAAATAGGAAAAGTGGGGATTGGGCCTGAGTATATAGATAGATAGGTAGCATAGGTAGTTATATATATACAGTATGTGTGACTTATCTTACACCTTCTTGCTCCCTGTCCTCGTATTCTATAGTTCATCAGTTCCACTTTCGCCTCTATTGTTATATATTGGAGTGTGTGTTATATATTGGAGTGTGTGTCCTATTGTTATATATTGGAGTGTGTTATATATTGGAGTGTGTGTCCTATTGTTATATATTGGAGTGTGTCCTATTGTTATATATTGGAGTGTGTTATATATTGGAGTGTGTGTCCTATTGTTATATATTGGAGTGTGTGTTATATATTGGAGTGTGTGTCCTATTGTTATATATTGGAGTGTGTGTTATATATTGGAGTGTGTGTCCTATTGTTATATATTGGAGTGTGTGTTATATATTGGAGTGTGTGTCCTATTGTTATATATTGGAGTGTGTGTCCTATTGTTATATATTGGAGTGTGTGTCCTATTGTTATATATTGGAGTGTGGTGTCCTATTGTTATATATTGGAGTGTGCGTTATATATTGGAGTGTGTGTCCTATTGTTATATATTGGAGTGTGTGTCCTATTGTTATATATTGGAGTGTGTGTCCTATTGTTATATATTGGAGTGTGTGTCCTATGCCTCTTTCTATTTGTCACCATATATTTATTCATGCCTCTATAATTACTAATTAAGTTGGTATTAAGGGGACACTGTCTGCTTTTTTGGCCTATAAATTAATTCATTCATAGATTCTTAATTTCCTCGCTAGACATCCCTCAAACTTTAAAAAAAACATCCTCCCTAGACCTCCATCAAGCTTAAAAAATAACACCCGCCCAAGACCCTCCATCAAGATAAATTTTTACATTTTTCGATAGAAAAATGTCCCGGCCGAAGGCCTGTTCCTCCTAGAATTACAGGCTCGCTATCGCTCGCCAGGAAAAAATCGACACCTAAATGGCACGATAGGTCTTAAAATTGATAACGAAATGGGATGAAAGGTCTTAAAATCGCCAAACAAATGGGCCGAAAGTCTAAAAATCTCGAAACTAATTGGACTAAACACCATGGAGGAAAGGGGACCAGAAAAACGAGACCGTCTTCCCTCAATTAATCATCCTGGTCCTGCAGCCTTTTCTCAGGTTCCCTATACTCGGTTTATTTTCAATTGACGGGAAATTGCAAAGTTCCCATCAAGAGTTCTCAGATATTTTTTTAAGGTTTCTGTGGTGAAATATGGTGCCGATTATATAAACTTGGTCTTAAGGGGGGTCACCGTGTTTTTTTATATTTCTCTCCATTTCTCTCTTTCCCTGGCTTGTATCCATTCGGCCCCATTCAGCCAACTGTTTTATGATGTTTATCCCCATCCAGGTGTCGATTTCTTAATGGCGAGCGATAGCGAGCCAGCATTGTATGGGGAAGTCTGGCTTCGCCGGAGACATTTTTCTATCGAAAAATGTACAAATTTAACTTGCTGTCAAAACAAAAATATATATATGCTGGCTCGCTACCGCTTGTCAGGAAAATGTTGACACCTGGATGGGGGTAAACGTCTTAAAACAGTAGCCTGAATGGGGCCGAATGGATACAAGCCAAAGAGAGAGGGAGAGAAAGAGAGGTGTTCTGCCTTAATGCAGAGACCTAATAGGTCATCAGTATATCTATTCCTCAAACCTATGTAAGTGTAATTATATTCTTGTAACCAACCATCTTCACTTCTAAACTCAACTTTTTAATGAAATCAACAAATACATGTGGCACTCCGAGGACTCGATCCCAGGATACTCACATCGAAATTCCGCGCACCTACGCATTACGCTATCAAGGCAGTTATAATAAGACAATATTATATAAAAACGTGAGGATTTTTACGAACTTCCCCGCTCTTTTTTCTGGTCTAATATTTTGCCTAGAGATACATTTTTTTTTTTTCATGTTTTCTCCTCGCTTGTTTTAGCTTTTCTTGCGTGTTTGCCGTCTTGCCTTTTCATTATTTTTTGCGTAATTATATATTGTTCTTTCTTTGTCGAATATGTAGTTATACCAATTAATTTTATAAAGCTGCAGTGAATCACATGGTCATTGCTCTACTTTGGTAGTTACCCTCACTCTCTCGCTCTCTCTCTCTCTCTCTCTCTCTCTCTCTCTCTCTCTCTCTCTCTCTCTCTCTCTCTCTCTCTCTCTCTCTCTCTCTCTCTCTCTTCCACCTTTTTTGCCTACAATATTCTTCCCTTGTAGGACATTCTCTGTAGGTTATGATATTCCCTACCAATACCAATTATTACTACACGTCACTGATGATATCGACTAAAGAAATAGTTACCCTAATATAACTAGCTATAAATATTCGGTGGGTAATCAAAATATCAAAATAAATAAATAAATATACTTCACCACTAATTAAATCGATATACTTCACCTCTAATAAAATCAATATACTTCACCTCTAATAAAATCAATATACTTCACCTCTAATAAAATCAATATACTTCACCTCTAATAAAATCGATATACTTCACCTCTAATAAAATCAATATACTTCACCTCTAATAAAATCAATATACTTCACCTCTAATAAAATCAATATACTTCACCTCTAATAAAATCAATATACTTCACCTCTAATAAAATTGATATACTTCACCTCTAATAAAATCAATATACTTCACCTCTAATAAAATCAATATACTTCACCTCTAATAAAATCAATATACTTCACCTCTAATAAAATCAATATACTTCACCTCTAATAAAATCAATATACTTCACCTCTAATAAAAGCAATATACTTCACCTCTAATAAAATCAATATACTTCACCTCTAATAAAATCAATATACTTCACCTCTAATAAAAGCAATATACTTCACCTCTAATAAAATCAATATACTTCACCTCTAATAAAATCAATATACTTCACCTCTAATAAAATCAATATACTTCACCTCTAATTAAAACGCAGCTAGGTCTGATGAAGTACAGAAGGTTATCTTCAGGGGGCCCACCTCGCTTTTTGTTTTGCTCTCTTTCTCTGTGTCGTGTGTGTGTGTGTGTGTGTGTGTGTGTGTGTGTGTGTGTGTGTGTGTGTGTGTGTGTGTGTGTGTGTGTGTGTGTGTGTGTGTGTGTGTGTGTGTGTGTGTGTGTGTGTGTGTGTGTGTGTGTGTGTGTGTGTGTGTGTGTGTAATTGTGTGTGTGTGTGTGTGTGTGTGTGTGTAATTGTGTGTGTGTGTGTAATTGTGTGTGTGTGTGTGTGTGTGTGCGTGCGTGCGTGCGTGCGTGTGTGTGTGTATGTGATTGTGTGTGTGTGTGTGTATGTGATTGTGTGTGTGTAATCGTGTGTGTGTGTGTGTGTGTGTGTATCAACAGTAGTTAAGGGGGGTCACAGGCTATTTTGATCTTTCTCCCCCTTTCTCTCTTCCCATGGCTTGTATCCATTCGGCCCCATTCAACCAACTGCTTTACGACGTTTATGCCCATCCAGGTGTTGATTTATTCCTGGCGAGCGATAGCGAGCCAGCATTGTAAGGAGAAATCCGGCTTCGCCGGAGAAATTTTTCTACCGAAAAATTTACAAATTTAGCTTGCTGTCAAAACAAAAATATATATATGCTGGCTCGCTACTGCTCGCCAGGAAAATATTGACACCTAGATGGGGGTAAACGTCTTAAAACAGTAGGCTGAATGGGGCCGAATGGATACAAGCCATGGGAAGAGAGAAAGGGGGAGAAAGATCAAAATAGCCTGTGACCCCCCTTAACTACTGTTGATACACACACACACACACACACACACATACACACACACATACATACACACACACACACGATTACACACACACACACACAATCACATACACACACACACAGACACACGCCCCCCATCAAGTGACTCCCTGCTGTCAGATTGTCTCTTATGGCAGATATAAAGCCATTTATGGTGGGGGAGATGAAAAAAGTGAGTGGCGTTAGAGACAGAACCTCTCTCTCTCTCTCTCTCTCTCTCTCTCTCTCTCTCTCTCTCTCTCTCTCTCTCTCTCTCTCTCTCTCTCTCTCTCTCTCTCTCTCTCTCTCTCTCCTTACTAAAAATATACACAAAATTACAATAATAATTTATACCGGTACCTACTGCATGTAAGAATCAGTGAAAGAAAGACAAGTCATATATTAATATGGTCAGCCAAAATAGTCTATTTTCTGTCCAACTCTCTAACTCAGGAGTGAACCGATTGTCCCAGTCTTTCTTCTTCTCAACAAGTAGGCTTTGGAATTGTCTCCCTCCATCTGTCTTTCCCTCATCCTATAACTTACACTTACATTTTAACTCTACCGAACCTTGATTTGGGCTTTCTATCAATCTCTTTTTCAACTGTTGGGGAGACACTTGTTACAGGAAACGTTGCCTTTTGTTTCCTTCATACACCGATACAAATATATATCTTCAAACCACCAACGTGTACTTTCGTAAAACGGCTCAAAACTACTGAAAGACTTAAGGGGAGACTGGCCGTTCGTTTGGTCTATTAATTCATTTATTCATATATTGTTTTAGTTTCCTCCCTAGACCTCCATCAAGCTTAGAAAAACACCCCCTAGACCCCCCTTCAAGATAAATTTGTACATTTTTCGGTAGAAAAATGTCCCGGCCGAAGCCCGGTTCCTCTTAAAATTGCAGGCTCGCTTTCGCTCGCCAGGAAATAATCGACACCTAAATGGCACGAAAGGTCTTAAAATTGACAACGAAATGGGGCAAAAGGTGTTAAAATTGCCAAACTAAGGGGCCGAACGTCTTATCATCTCAAAACTAGTGGGGCTAAACATTAGGGAGAAGGGGTTCCATGAAAACGGTCTGCCTCCCCTTAATTGGCAAGTAGTTGCTTTTCTGGTCCCCCTTCTCCCTCATGCTTACCCCTATTAGTTTTGAGATTTTAAGACGTTCGCTCCATTAGTTTGGCCATTACATAACCTTGTGTGCCATTTTAGATGTCGATTTTATCCTGGCGATCGATAGCGAGCCTGTAATTATTGGGAGGAATCTACCTTCGGCTGGGACATTTTTCTGAATAAATATATGCCTAGGGAGCATTTGTTTAATTAATTAGAGGGGTCACCGGCTTTTATATCTTTCTCTCCTTTCCTCTCTTTCTCTGGCTTGTATCCATTCGGCCCCATTCAGCCAACTGTTTTAAGACATTTATCCCCATCCAGGTGTCGATTTCTTCCTGGCGAGCGATAGCAAGCTAGCATTGTATGGAGAAATCCGGCTTCGCCGGAGATATTTTTCTATCGAAAAAAGTACAAATTTAGCTTGCTGTCAACACAAACATATATATATATATGCTGGCTCGCTACCGCTCGCCAGGAAAATATTGACACCTGGATGGGGGTAAACGTCTTGAAACAGTAGGCTGAATGGGGCCGAATGGATACAAGCCAAAGAGAGAGAGGGAGATAAATTGAAAAAGAGCCGGTGACCCCGCTTAAGCTTGATGGAGGTCTAGCGAGGTAACTAAAAAAAAATATATATATATATATATATATATATATATATATATAAACAAATATATATACCAAAAAATAGGCACTACCCCCGAAAAGATCTAGGGAAAAAAGCTAAATACTGAACGTGTTGGGGATGTTTGGTGAGAGTTTTTGTTGTAACCTAGAAGTTGGAGAGAGAGAGAGAGAGAGAGAGAGAGAGAGAGAGAGAGAGAGAGAGAGAGAGAGAGAGAGAGAGAGAGAAGAATAACCGGATAATTTGATAACATTTAATATATATGTGAAAATAAAAAGTAGAGTATTGTAGATGACGGAATAGCTGACAAATTGTTACAAATATAATGCCCCTTTGAGGATATTTTTAGACGATTATATACAGATTAGGAAGGATCTGTGGTAATTAACCCTCTCCGACATATGACGCGATATTGAGCCTATTGGGGATACTTTAAAGCCTTTGTTACCATCAGGGGTATTTAGAAACCTTTACCGGTAGTTTAGTTACTTCAACCTCTGCAGTTGTCTTTGAGTTAGCTGTGGGCAGAAAACTAATTTTGGAGAGGTAATTATAAGAGTGAGAGAACTCTATTTCTTATTGCTAATCTGACAACCTCTGCGTCATATGTGCGTAAAAGGGTTAATAGGGTAAACACTATATACATGAACCCTCTGACTTCCATATACCCTTCCTAATCTGAATAAAATCTTCTACTAAAAGCCAGAATAAACTCAAAACGCGTCATGATCCTGAAGGGGTTATTCCATTCAGTACCAGTACCATTATGTATACATAGGGTAGCCGGTACCATTGAGCAAGGAAATTGGTAATAGTAATCCAGTAGTATAATCTATATATGTATGTCAGTATGTCGAGAGCTATTGAATTTCGGAGCGAGAGCTAGAGAGAAATGGCGCTTGATAAAATATCCGATTATGATTATTATTATTATATTAATATCATATTTTAATTTCACTCCCAACATCAAACACCTCCCAATGAAATTAATGAAAGCATGTGATCCTACCGGGATTCGAACCTGGGTCACCACATACAGAGCTTAAACACTAACCATCAAGACGGTTAAAGGTTAAGTATATGACAACGACTTTATATTAATTAATCGGATACTGGATATCAATCTAGGCATGTACTCACACCCAACTGCACACTGAATAGCTAAATGTTTTAAGGGGGGATGGTTCACTTTTTGGGCGATTTTTGCATGTATTCATTATTTTTCTAGGTTTCCTCCCTAGACCTCCATCAAATAAAAAATAAATAAAAAAAACAT
Organism: Paralithodes platypus; assembly: GCA_032716605.1. Classification (NCBI taxonomy): domain Eukaryota; kingdom Metazoa; phylum Arthropoda; class Malacostraca; order Decapoda; family Lithodidae; genus Paralithodes; species Paralithodes platypus. The sequence continues at coordinate 6,031,786 of CM064569.1, read as the reverse complement.
CCATTAGATCCCCCTTCTAGATTAATTTGTAAATTTTTCGGTAGAAAATTGTCCCAGCCGAAGGCCGGTTCTTCCAACATTACAGGCTCACTATCGTTCGCCAGGGGAAAAAATCGACACCTAAATAGCACGAAAGGTCTAAATATTGACGAAGAAATGGGGCGAAAAGTCTTGAAATCGACTAACTAATGGGGCAAACATCTTAACATCTGAAAACTAATGGGGCTAAACATGAGGGAGAAAGTGGTCCAGAAAACCGGCCCATCCCCCCCCTTAAGTGAAAGGGAAGAACATCTTATGGGGCACAGATCTCTAAGGACATGTCTTTCTCATATCTTTCTCATGTCTTTCTCATATCTTTCTCATGTCTTTCTCATGTCTTTCTCATATCTTTCATGTCTTTCTCATGTCTTTCTCATGTCTTTCTCATATCTTTCTCATGTCTTTCTCATATCTTTCTCATGTCTTTCTCATGTCTTTCTCATGTCTTTCTCATATCTTTCTCATGTCTTTCTCATATCTTTCTCATATCTTTCTCATGTCTTTCTCATGTCTTTCTCATATATTTCATGTCTTTCTCATGTCTTTCTCATATCTTTCTCATATCTTTCTCATGTCTTTCTCATATCTTTCTCATGTCTTTCTTATGTCTTTCTCATGTCTTTCTCATATCTTTCTCATGTCTTTCTTATGTCTTTCTCATGTCTTTCTCATATCTTTCTCATATCTTTATCATGTCTTTCTCATATCTTTCTCATGTCTTTCTCATATCTTTCTCATGTCTTTCTCATATCTTTCTCATGTCTTTCTCATGTCTTTCTCATGTCTTTCTCATGTCTTTCTCATGTCTTTCTCATGTCTTTCTCATATCTTTATCATGTCTTTCTCATATCTTTCTCATGTATTTCGTTTCTCTCACTTTTGTCTTTTGCTTTCCTTTCCGTCTGTCTTCTATCCCCATGTTATTTTACTTTTCTGTTCTCCCTTCCCTCGGCTGTGTTCAACATCACCTGAACTCAACATCACCTGACCTCAACATCACCTGACCTCAAACCTTCCTCTTCTATTCCTCTGTCTCTTTCTTCGTGTGTTCTTGTTTTGGTTTGTGTTTTCGTTTTCTTGTATTCATTTGTTCTAAGTGGACAGTTTCGTCCCATACTCCAATGTTTTTAGTTCGTGATTCGTAAGCAGAGGGCATGATTTATCGCCTACTTACAGCGAATAGACTATGGCTATACTTAGACCATTTTTAGCCTCTCAGGAAGGATCTACAGTAGCTAAGATGGTTAGTTGAGATAGATAGTAGACTTTTTTATTGCTAGAAGTCCTTCCTAAACTGAATAAAATCCTCTCGTGTTAAGGTAACGTTCCTAACCCGTTCAGTACCTGTGACGTCCTTTTAAAAAGGGCCTCCACCAATTAACGGGCTTCGAACTATCTCATTTAACCTTTTTCGCTACCACAGATCCTGCTTAAACTGCACAGAATCGTCAAATTTTAGCCAGAATCAATTTACAAAGACGTCGCCGGTACAGAAGGGGTTAAGGAGGAGGTGGTCGCTTTTTGTGGACCCCCTTCTCCCTCATGTTTAGCATATTAGTTTTGAAATGTTAAGACGTTCGTTCCATTAGTTTGACGATTTTGAGACCTTTCACCCCATTTCTTTGTCAATATTAAGACCTTTCATGCCATTTAGGTGTCGAGTTTTTCCTGACGAGCGATAGGGAGCCGTTAATTTTAGAAGGAAGCTGCCATCGTCCCGGACATTTTTCTACCGAAAAATGTACAAATTTATCTTGAAAAGGTTTTTTTTTTTTTTTTTTTTTTTTTTTTTTTTTTTTTTTTTTTTTTTTTTTTTTTTTTAAGCTTGATGGAGGTCTAGCGAGCAAACTAAAAAAACAAATTAATAACTGAAAAATCGACCAAAAAGTGAACCATCCCCCCTTAATCACCTCTTTATTATATTATCACGCATTTTACGAAGATACCTAGTTTTCTCTATTACTCTCTTAAGCTGTTTTTGAGTCCGGGTTGCAAGATTTATGGCAAGGGTGATATTGATGATGATGGTGATGATAAATTGCCACCGTCCACATATTTTAGCTGCCTTTCTCCTTCATCACAAATTTCAATAATATATTTTGCAACTTTTAGAAAGGAAAAGTTTGCATCATCGAACCTGCCAAAATAGGTAGCATATTGATAGGGTTAACCCCTTCTGTACCGGCAACGTCTTTGTAAATTTGGATCTAGCTACATTTAGACGATTTTGTGCAGTTTAAGAAGGATCTGTGGTAATAAAAAGGGTTAAGGGAAGACTGGCCGTTTGTTTGGTCTATTAATGCATGTATTCATAGTTTTGTTTAGTTTTCTCCCTAGACCTCCATCAAACTTAGAAAAACACCCCCTAGACCCTCCTTCAAGATACATTTGTACATATTTCGGTAGAAAAATTTCCCGGCCGAACGCCGGTTCCTCTTAAAATTGCAGGCTCGCTTTCGCTCGCCAGGAAATAATCAACACCTAAATGGCACGAAAGGTCTTAAAATTGACAACGAAATTGGGCGAAAGGTGTTAAAATTGCCACACTAATGGGCCGAACGTCTTATAATCTCAAAACTAGTGGAGCTAAACATTAGGGAGAAGGGGGTTCAGAAAAACGGTCTGCCTCCCCTTAAGTGAGATAGTTCGAAACTTATTAATTGCTGGAGGCCCCTTTTAAACTGCCCAAACTCGTCTAAACATAGCTAGAATGAAATGAGAAATACTTTGCCGGTACAGAAGGGGTTAAGTCGAAAATAGTGATCATGCAATTTATCGGAGTAAAGGGGGTATTTCTCAAACAATTCTTTTCCTTAGCAGCGTCTGATACCGAACGAAATATTGTGGGAATGAGTGATGTTTACAGAGATTACACGGTTTAGCACTTCCATTTCTCAAGGTAACGTATTTTTTCAAGTTATTTCGTCCATTAACGGTTATACGAAAGGAAAGAATTGTTTAAGAAATATCACTCTAAAGACTCCGGTTATCAAAAGCGTTATATCAGCTACTATAAGTCCCCAAAACGGATTCAGGGTCAATATGTCTTCTCTGGATTCATAAAGGATTGTTAGCTTCCATTACTCACCATTAACCCTTTCAATACCGGTGCCTTCCCTTTAACATTATTTTATCAACTGATAGACACCACCAACACCACCAGGGTTGCTCAGATCACGACACAGGGGAGGAAAAGTCTATAATGGGCACTGCTCTATAAAGACTGGGAGGCGGGGATTGGCTGTGAGTAATTGATGAGAGAGAGAGAGAGTGTGTGTGTATGTGTGTGTCTGCATGTGCGTGTGTGTGTGACTAAGAGGAGCTGAATGTCAGAGTTAGAGAGAGAGAGAGTGTGTGTTTGTGTGTGTGTGTGAGAGAGAGAGAAAGTGTGTGTGTTTGTGTGAGAGAGAGAGAGAGAGACGCAATATCCTTAGCCAGATACTAAAGGAACGTGTAGTATGAATAAAGTAGGTCTCAAAAGCTTCATAACTCTCAGGAACTCAAACA
>CM064569.1:6005737-6023237 GCA_032716605.1 Paralithodes platypus | reverse complement strand
TTTTCTCCTCATTCTATTCTATCCTTTCATCTTCCTCCTCCTCCTCCTCCTCCTCATCCTCCTCCTCCTCTCTCAGAAGTTCTTTTACATGACCCGGAAAATGGGAGAACAATCGTGTGATTGGACCCCTAATGACTTAACTTCGTTGGCTACTAAATCTCTCTCTCTCTCTCTCTCTCTCTCTCTCTCTCTCTCTCTCTCTCTCTCTCTCTCTCTCTCTCTCTCTCTCTCTCTCTCGATTTACTCTCTCGATTTAAGTCCTGACCACCTCGTTTGGATCGTAAGGTATGTGTGGCCAGTGTATAGGTGTAAATCTATGTAAATATATCTCTTTCTTTTCCTCTCTCTCTCTCTCTCTCTCTCTCTCTCTCTCTCTCTCTCTCTCTCTCTCTCTCTCTCTCTCTCTCTCTCTCTTTAGAATTAAGTCCTGACCACCTCGTTTGGATCGTAAGGTCAGTGTGGCCAGTGTATATATGTAAATTTATGTAAATATCTCTCTCTCTCTCTAGATTTAAGTCCTGACCACTTCGTTTGGATCGTAAGGTCTGTGTGACCAGTGCATATATGTAAATCTATGTAAATCTCTCTCTCTCTAGAATTAAGTTCTGACCACCTCGTTTGGATCGTAAGGTCTGTGTGGCCAGTGCATATATGTAAATATATGTAAATATATCTCTCTCTCACTCATTATCTCTCTCTCTCTCTCTCTCTCTCTCTCTCTCTCTCTCTCTCTCTCTCTCTCTCTCTCTCTCTCTCTCTCTCTCTCTCTCTCTCAGGGAACCTCCACACATACAAGTTAACACACCCCAATTAGACCCACTACGGCCCCTCTGTGTCTGTGATGGTCCTCTCTCTCTATATATATATATATACAGTATATATACAGTATATATATATATATATATATACATATTATCTTTTACGTTTCCTCCCAAGACCTCCATCAAGCTTTTTAAAAAAAAACTTGACCCCCCTTCAAGATTAATTTGTACATTTTTCGATAGAAAAATGTCCCGACCGGAGACTCGCTATCGCTCGCCAGGAAAATGATCACCAGCTAAATTGTTCGAAAGGTCTTAATATTGACAAAGGTCTTAATATTGACAAAGAAATGGGTGAAAAAATCTTAAAATCGCCAAACTAATGGACCGAACGTCTTAAAATCTGAAATTTCATGGGGCTAAACACAGGGGAGAAGGGGGACCAGAAAACTGACCATCCCCCCTTAGGACAGTACCCCCCTCCCCTTCACTTGGGATGCAGGCCACAACACCACAATGGCCGGGAAGCTGTTAATTGTGTCCATCCAACCATTGCGAATATAGGTTATGGTGAGATGTTATATTGCTCTTCACTATGCAGGATATATATATATATATATATATATATATATATATATATATATATATATATATATATATTGCAATTACATAAACACAAGACAGTGCACAGCGAGTAGATGGCAATATTAACGGAGATAGAGAGAGAGTGAGAGAGAGAAAGAGAGAGAGAGAGAGAGAGAGAGAGAGAGAGAGAGAGAGAGAGAGAGAGAGAAAACATGCACAGTAGAAAGAGAGGAATCAAGGGAGGACATGTGAACAGGGGAACAGGAAAAAGTAATAGCGAGTGGGGTGAGGAATAACAGAGAATATATGACGAACAAACATTTCCAGAACAGCAATATCAGCTGGTCGAGAGTGTGTGTTATTCATCTTCAGAGAGTTATTCAAGAATGTTTCTCCCAAATTGGGATCATACCTGTTAATTTAACAGGTGAGCGCGGTAAATTACGAGATCTATCCATCATACTATAACCAGTGTTGCCAATTTAGCTAATTTCTTGCTAGATCTAGAGGTATTTACTTCGATCTAGAAACAAAGTGTACATCTAGCGACATTAATTCTAGCGATATTCTGTAGTCTGAGCCATTTTAGAGTGATATTGGATTGATTGTATCATTAATCTAGCGATTTTCGGCATATATTTACTATCTAGCGGACTTGAGAGAGAAAGAGCGAGAGCGAGAGATGGGGTAGAATTTAAGAAAACAAAATTTGACAAGGACAGAATAGAGTTCAAGCAGTTAAATAAAAGTATCCTTGATAAAAAAACAAAGTGAAAATGTGTCTCAGGTCAGTGGAGAAAAAAAAATGAGAGAAAGGTAGGTTGTCAAGAAATCTGTGGAAGAACTGATACAGAGGAGGAGGGGGAAGGTGAGAAAAATACGATGTTCTTGAAAGGCGGGAGGGGGGGAACCGAGAAGTCTGTAACAATGGAATAAAAGTAAATTTAATATGCTATAGTCTATTCGCTGTAAGTAGGCAAGAGAGATCGTAACTTCTATCCTCTGTAACTCAAAAAGGGCTAGAGCAAATGGGCTGTGAATTTCCACATCTATTCCTTGACGGACTCTTCCCAAATGGTAGATACATTAGCTCGATTACTCTAGTCGTTTTTGAGTTACAGAGGTTAGAGGTCACTGACGAGCAGTTGGCCGTAATATATGTCATGTGCGTTCTCAGATGGATTACTGTTCACCTCTGTGGAGTGGAAGTGGAGTGGTTGCATTGAGGCAGTTGGACAACATTCAAAATAAAGCTATTAGATTAATCAATAACCCTGCAATCACACAGGACCTTCCTACATTACCCATACGAAGAAACGTTGCATCCCTTGCATTATTCTACAGATATTTTCACAGCAATTGTTCCGAGGAACTTGCTTCAATTGTGCCGCCTCTCCACATCTTTCCCCGTAGAACTAGGGCAGCTGAGAGAGCCCATGAATTTACACTTTCTCCTCCACAATGCAGAACTTCTGCTTATCAAAATTCATGTATCCCCAGAACTACTACTCTTTGGAATTCACTTCCCTCGACTTGCTTTCCACAAACTTACAATCTACAACAGTTTAAATCCAGTTGTTACGAACATTTTATGAATGGAGATGCCTTTAGGCACATGGACCTTTTTTGTTTTATCTGTGTTTTTCCTTCCTCCGTTCATTGTCTCAAAAAACAAAAACAAAAAATATATTTTTCGACTACCTACATGTATAGCGAATAGACTATACCTGTGATTGGTGCTTCTGAATGCTTGTGTGCTTGATTTTTGTGGGAACATATTACATGTGTTCTTCTCCTATCACCCCTTTTTCTTTTCTCGTGTCTCTTGCTGATCCTCCCTACCCCTTGTGGGAGTAAGGGTTGGCTACTGACTGACTGACTGCTACCTGTGTGTGTCATGATAGTTCGGTATCATGACATATTGCTACCTGCCTATAGTCTATTCGCTGTAAGTAGGCGAAAAATCCTGACCATTAACTTCTGTAACTAGAAAACGACTAGAGTAATCAAGTTAATATTTCTACCATTTGGGAAGAGTCACTCAAGGAATCGATGTAGACATTTACAGCCAATTTGCTCTAGCCCTTTCTGAGTTACAGAGGATAGAGGTCATGAAATCTCGCCTACTTGCAGCGAATAGACTATAGTATATTCATCATAATTAGGCCAATGGTATATTCAATTTAGTTGTGTGAGTTAACCCTTTCAGTACCGGGGCCAACCTTTTAACTTTATTCTGGCTACTATTAGACGATTTGATTCAGTATAAAAAAGGCTTCCAGCATTAACAGGCATCGAACTATCCCACTTAACCTTTTTACCGCCACAGAACCTTCTTAAACTACAAAAAATAGTCTACTATATACTGAGAACAAAATTAAACAAACGTCTCCAGTACCGAAGGGGTTAATATTCGGTGAGTAAAGGGTAGTATTTATCATATTTTAATTTAAAAAAAATATTATCGGTCACTTCACAACATGGTAGCTAATCAGGACAGAGATAAAGGAAAACTGTTTATCGGAGCTAATTGTCCAGATATTGTTTTGGCTTATCTAGTAAATATCTTATCTGGAATCTTCCGAAAGAGTGAGTCTGAATGATTTGTTGTTTGCATCCGTTCGAGCTTGTGTTTGTGTGTGTGTGTTTGTTCGTTTGTGCGTGTGTGTATTCATAATTGTATTCATAATTGTATTCATAATTGTAGTTTGACAGGAATTGAGTTTTTGGCTCGTATTGTCCCGCTTCCTAGACATTATTACCAATGGCAATTACCCCTCTCCTTGCTCAAAGGAGATAGTAACTGCCGGCTATGTCTCAGAAAACCTTCATCAACCTGAGCGAGATTTGAACCCCGGTCTGCTGGGTTGCAGGCAGGGACGGTACCACTGAGCTAGTTGCGCAGCTAGCGTGTGTGTGTGTGTGTCTGTGTGTGGGTGCGAGGTAGTGCCCTAGCCAGGAATTCGAACTTGGTAAAAGCGAAGAACACATATTCTTTATGTCATTAACTTTGTTTGTCCAGTGTTTCTTTAACCATTAAAATATTATGTATTTTGTCGATTTTTTTATGTATCTACTTAACCCCTTCCGTACCGGCGGCGTCTTTTTTCATTTTATTCTAGCTATATTTAGACGATTATGTGCAGTTTAAGAAGGATGTGGTAGTAAAAAGGATTCAGTGAGATCATTCGAAGCCTGTATATTGCTGGAGGCCCAATTTTAACTGAATATAATCCTCCAATAGTCGCCAGAATAAAGTTAAAAGGACGGCATCGGTACTGAAAGGGTTAATACCATAGGGAGACGTGGCTGGCTTAGACCATAAACTTTATAGTGTATAATAATGCGGCCAGACCAGTATGTAATTATTCAGTGTTTTTGTTCTTCGTAGGCCTATGCTTACTACATTTCTCTCTCTCTCTCTTTCTCTCTCTCTCTCTCTCTCTCTCTCTCTCTCTCTCTCTCTCTCTCTCTCTCTCTCTCTAAGAGGCAAATAACTTACTTAAAGATACCCAACACGGCTTTCGTAAAAAAACGTTCCTGTTTAACAAACCTCTTAGACTTCTTCCACGATATCCTCAACCTCTACGATGAGAGTAAAGCTGTAGATATTATATACCTTGATTTTCAAAAGGCCTTTGACAAAGTTCCCCACAAACGTTTACTGCTAAAACTAAAAGCGCATGGAATACAAGACTGTGTGTTGAAATGGATAGAAAATTGGCTCAGCGACAGAAAGCAAAGAGTAGTCATAAATGGTAAGGCATCTAAATTGACCAATGTAAGTAGCGGGGTACCCCAGGGATCGGTACTAGGACCAATTATCTTTCTAATTTACATCAACGACAGATGAGGGTCTCACCTGTACAATCTCAAAATTTGCTGACGATACAAAAATTGCAAATAGCGTACTCTCAAAAGAACAAGTTGACGATATGCAACACAATCTAGATAAATTGTCATGTTGGGCCCAAATTTGGCAAATGAGTTTCAATGCGGATAAATGTAAAGTACTACATATCGGATACCTAAATGAGAAAGCAAACTATTCGATGAATGGCACTCAGCTTAAGAATGTAAACAAAGAAACCGATCTGGGAGTAACAATATCAAGTAACCTAAAACCGAGTCAACAATGTTCAGAAGTTGTTAAGAAGGCAAACAAAATAATTGGCTTCATAGGCAGGTCATTTGAGCATAAATCCAAAGAAGTTATCCTAACCCTTTGCAATTCCTTAGTCCGCCCTCTTCTGGAATACTGCGTTCAATCCTGGTACCCTTATTACCAAAAAGATATAAACAAGCTAGAACGAGTTCAACGTAGAGTTACCAAAATGATACCTAGCCTAAAGAACAAACCATACGAAGAGCGTCTTAGAGAATTAAATCTATTTCCTTTAACCCAGTGCAGATTAAGAGGTGACTTAATTCAAGTGTTCAAAATCATCAAAGGCATCGACAATATGAACTGTAGTAAGTACTTCACTATCGACCAATCTAATTACACAAGGGGAAACGGTTGCAAAATTATTGGTAAATCTTTTAACTCACACGAATCTAAGAATTTCTTCTTCAATCGAGTTGTCAACTTGTGGAATGGGCTTCCCCGAGACGTTATAGACTGCAGCACCGTTGATTCATTTAAACTCCGCTTAGACAATATCTCGCATCAAACCCGCGACTGACTTCGTTTGTAAATGAATAACTTTATTTTATCCCCCCCTCAGTTACTAACCCATCTGTCCCCTACTAACTTCCTAATCCTGCCACGGACATTAGTTCTAGGGCAGTGGTTCCCTTTCCAATGTTCCCTTACCCACTCTAAACCACTGTTTGGACACTTGATCCTCAGTGTTTTGGAGGACAAGCAGCCTAGAAGGGTCACTAGATCTGTTGTTGCTTGATTTCCTTTGTACTCCTTTGTACTCTCTCTCTCTCTCTTTCTCTCTCTCTCTCTCTCTCTCTCTCTCTCTCTCTCTCTCTTCCATTAATTCACCCCACACCCTCACCTTCTGTCATTAGTTCCCTGGTATTTTATTCTTTGGCTAAATCCTGCTCAATGAGAGGTCACATCAAATGTCTCACTATATAGCAAACACCACTTTAAGGGGAGATGACCTTGTTTATTTGTTAATTTATGTATTTTTTGTTTTTATTTGTTTTTTAGTTTCCTCCCCAGGCCTCCATCAAGCTTTAAAAACAACCCACAAGACCCTCCTTCAAGATTTTTGTTTCACATATGTTGATAGAATCATGTATCGGCCGAATGCCGGTTCCTCTTGAATTAATGGCTCGCCAGTAAAATTTCGACACCTAAATGACACGAAAAGTCTTAATATTGCCAAGGAAATAAGGCGAAGGATATGAAAATCGCCAAACTAATGGGCCGAACGTCTTAAAATCTCAAAACAAATGTGGCTTAACACGAGGGAGAAAGGGGACCATAAAAACGACCCATCTCCCCTTAACATCTGTTGTTATATCTTCCTCTCAGCACTGATAATTTCAATCAAAACCTTTATCCCTGTAATATGAAAGCGAGATTACAATACTTAGCAAGGGTGCATGATTAACCCCTTCTGTGCTGGCAACGTGTTTCATCATATTCTAGCTATATTTAGAAGCTTTTGTGCAGCTGAAGAAGGATCTGTGGCAGTAAATAGGGTTAATTAAGATAGTTCGAAGCCTGTTAATTGCTGAAGGCCCTTTATAAACAGAATATAATCGTCTAACAGTAGCCAGAAGGAAATTAGAAAACATCGCCGGTACAGAAGGGGTTAATCCTATTTATATCATTTGCATATGAACTATTTCCCATGACAACGGAATTACGAAATTAAATTCCTATCCAGAATGACATACTTCAGTTATCAAAATGTGTGTCACAGAGGGAAACACGCAATTGTTGTGAACTGTAGATTATAAGGGTGTGCGCGATAGATGTGTGTGTGTGTGAGAGAGAGAGAGAGAGAGGTGGAGTGGTGTTGAAGGTGTAGGCCATAGACTACATATAACCTAGACACGAAAGAAGACGCCACAAATCTGTAAATAGTGAGCCACGCGTTCGAGAGATGGCAGCACGATCACAAAGGACAATGGGAGGGGAGGGTCCCCACGAAGACATTATATTGACTATCCTTGTCCTTGGTCCTCATTAATTCGTAATAATCCCTACCTTGTACTAATAACGCTATTAATAAGCAATTGAACATTATCGAGAGACTCTGCAGACATGACATAGTTAAATAGACATAAGTAGAGGCTACTGTAAAGGCACCAGTCATCGTGTAATTGTCGTCATTATGAGGAGGTACACAAGCAAAACTCCTCCAACACCCGCCATTGTTGATGTGAGATTCGGGAGTTGCCAACGTCAATGGTGGGACAATATATCCCTAGATGTCATAAGTATTAATGTCCAGTTTTAGTGCTACTTGACAAATTAACATCTACATAACATGTAACCTACTAATATATATTCAAAATGACAATTTTATTCTTATTGTGTTGCTTGAAGGTATACAGCTTGCATCATATATGAGTAGCCTATGTTTTATAGTGTATATGTATACTTAATGTTTTCATCTTGCTTATAATGTTTTCATCTTGCTTATACTGTATATATATATAATTTATACTAAATAATTTACAAGTGTTTTAACCAACATTAATTAACTCTTAAATACGTTCCCTCTTTAATCTATTACTCCCTCGTTTTGCGGATATTCCCTTAACTTTGGAAACACTGCAGCAAGCTAGCTGGCAGGAGCGCGCGGCGCACAGACTATCTATAATAAGGACAAGCCACTGAGGTGCTTTGCTACAGTACAATACAATAGTGCTGCCACCAAATCCCTAGGATGCGCGGCAAACTAACCGTGTGACGTCACACTTTCGTGTCTAGGTTATATGTAGTCTATGGTGTAGTCGTTGGTGGTGAGTGTGTGTATGTAAGAGGGGTGGCGGGTGGTGGGAAGGGAGGGGAGGGCAGCAGGAACACCAAACAATTTGTTCCCTGATCCTGTGAGCCGTGTGAGCCGTGGACCTGGAGTCTCACCTGGTCTAGTCTGGTCTGGTTTTGTCTGGTCCAGTCTGGTCTGGTCTGGTCTGGTCTTGTCTGGCATGGCCTGGTCCGGTCTGGTCTTGTCTTGTCTTTTCTGGTATAGTCTGGTCTGGTCTGGGCTCGTCTCGTCTGGCCTGGTCTGGTCTGTTGTGGTCATGTCTGGTCTGGTCTGTTCTGGGGTCTGGTCTGGTCTGGTCTGGTCTGGTCTGGTCTAGTCTAATCTGGTCTAGTCTAATCTGGTCTGGTCTGGTCTGATCTAGTCTGGTCCGGTTTTGTCTGGTTTGGTCTGGTGTGGTCTGGCCTGGTCTTGTCTTGTCTTGGCTTGTCTTGTCTGGTCTAGCTTAGCCTAGTCTAGTCTAGTCTAGTCTAGGCTAGGCTAGGCTAGGCTAGTCTAATACACTAATACTGGAGAACCTGCCTGCAGGAAGGTCCAACTGAAAGGAGTATGTTATTATTTTTATTAATCTCACCACCACACCCCCAATGAAATTAATTAAAGTATATATGATCCACCGGGATTCGAACCCGGGTTATCACACACATATTTTTGCCACCTTAACCATTACACCACCAGGACGGTTTATTAGATAAGAAAGTCAGAAGATGTTTTTAAATGATCCTATATTTCTGCAAGAATCTTGCCTTTCCTATGCATGTAACAATAAAGCGAGGCTGTTTGGGTTACTGAATGGAGCGAAAACATACATTATATACTTTGGCATATTATGCTAAAAACATACATTGCAGGGGTTGCTTTGTTTCGAAAAGTATATTATAATACAAATAATAATAAAAAATAAAAAATATACATTTTAATAATAATAATAATAATAATAATAAAATACTACTACTACTACTTCTACTACTAATAATACTAATAATAATAATAATAATAATAATAATAATAATAATGAAAATAAATATTAATGGTGCTAGGATGTCACCATCTGCACACCCAAAAGTCAAGTTATCAACAGTATTATCTTAACACTACTCAATTAATTAAGCTGAAAAATTAAAGAGAGAGAGAGAGACAGAGAGAGAGAGAGAGAGAGTACAAAGGAGTACAAAGGGAATCAAGCAACAACAGATCTAGTGACCCTTCTAGGTTGCTTGTCCTCCAAAACACTGAGGATCAAGTGTCCAAACAGTGGGTTAGAGTGGGTAAGGGAACATTGGAAAGGGAATTACTGCCCTGGAACTAATGTCCGTGGCAGGATTAGGAAGTTAGTAGGGGACAGATGGGTTAGTAACTGAGGGGGGGATAAAATAAAGTTTTTCATTTACAAACGCAGTCAGTCGCTGGTTTGATGCGAGATATTTGTCTAGGCGGAGTTTAAATGAATCAACGGTGATGCAGTCTATAACGTTTCGGGGAAGCCCATTCCACAAGTTGACAACTCGATTGAAGAAGAAATTCTTAGATTCGTGTGAGTTAAAAGATTTACCAATAATTTTGCAACCGTTTCCCCGCGTGTAATTAGATTGGTCGATAGTGAAGTACTTACTACAGTTCATATTGTCGATGCCTTTGATGATTTTGAACACTTGAATTAAGTCACCTCTTAATCTGCGCTGGGTTAAAGGAAATAGATTTAATTCTCTAAGACGCTCTTCGTATGGTTTGTTCTTTAGGCTAGGTATCATTTTGGCAACTCTATGTTGAACTCGTTCTAGCTTGTTTATATCTTTTTGGTAATAAGGGCACCAGGATTGAACGCAGTATTCCAGAAGAGGGCGGACTAAGGAATTGTAAAGGGTTAGGATAACTTCTTTGGATTTATGCTCAAATGACCTGCCTATAAAGCCAATTATTTTGTTTGCCTTCTTAACAACTTCTGAACATTGTTGACTCGGTTTTAGGTTACTCGATATTGTTACTCCCAGATCGGTTTCTCTGTTTACATTCTTAAGCTGAGTGCCATTCATCGAATAGTTTGCTTTCTCATTTAGGTATCCGATATGTAGTACTTTACATTTATCCGCATTGAAACTCATTTGCCAAATTTGGGCCCAACATGACAATTTATCTAGATTGTGTTGCATATCGTCGACTTGTTCTTTTGAGAGTACGCTATTTGCAATTTTTGTATCGTCAGCAAATTTTGAGATTGTACAGGTGAGACCCTCATCTATGTCGTTGATGTAAATTAGAAAGAGAATTGGTCCTAGTACCGATCCCTGGGGTACCCCGCTACTTACATTGGTCCATTTAGATGCCTTACCGTTTATGACTACTCTTTGCTTTCTGTCGCTGAGCCAATTTTCTATCCATTTCAACACACCGTCTTGTATTCCATGCGCTTTTAGTTTTAGCAGTAAACGTTTGTGGGGGAACTTTGTCAAAGGCCTTTTGAAAATCAAGGTATATAATATCTACAGCTTTACTCTCATCGTAGAGGTTGAGGATATCGTGGAAGAAGTCTAAGAGGTTTGTTAAACAGGAACGTTTTTTCCGAAAGCCGTGTTGAGTATCTTTAAGTATGTTATTTTCCTCCAAGTGATTTACGAGTCTGTCTCGTATGACCGTTTCTAGCATTTTACATACAACTGAGGTTAAGCTAATTGGACGATAGTTACTGGGTAGGGATTTGCTGCCTTTTTTTAATATCGGTGTTACGTTGGCTAGCTTCCACTGATCAGGCATAGTTCCAGACTGCAAGGATTTATTGAATAGTAATGTCAGTGGTTTGGAGAGCTCATCCTTAGCTTCCTTTAGAACTCTAGGCGAGATTGTATCAGGTCCAGGCGTTTTATTTACCTTGAGTTTATCTAAACAATTCAATACTTCTCTCTCTGTAACGGTGATATTGCTTAGAACATCTGAATTATCAATCTGAATCGGCGATGGTGTAGGGATATCACTGAGGTCTTCTGTTGTAAAAACTGATGCAAAGAAGGTATTGAGGGCATTACTCATTTGTACTTCGTCTTTGGTGTATTCTCCGTTTTCATCGACTAACGGTCCAACAGTTGAAGTAACTACTATTTTCTTTCTGATATAACTATATAATTCTTTCGGGTTTGTTTTTACTTTGATTCGCAATATGTAAGTCTAGGGTCTTTTTACTTTGCTTAATTAACTTTTTGGCTTTGCGTCGTAGCTCTACAAATTTCACCCGTTCTTCGTCATTTTGTGAGGATTTTAATCTATCATTAGCAATTTTTTTTAGCAAGCAGGCAGTTTGAAATATCTTTATTCCACCATTTGGGCTTATTATTATGGCCTGGACGCCGTATTTTCGATGGTATACAGTCTTGCACTGCTTTTAGGTAAGTGGTTTCGAATAACTTCCAAGATGTATTTATGTTCGTTATTGTTAATTAAAAAGCTCCAGTCAGTTTCTTTAAACATAGCTCTAAGTTTATGGAAGTTTGCTTTCTTGAAATTAGGGACTTTTTCGATGCTACTATTTGGTTCGTTACTAGTAAAGTTTAAAGTGAAAGTTATCGTACGATGGTCGCTGTTACTGAATTCATCACCAACATTCAAATTCTCTATTAATTCTTCTTTTGTTGCAAGTACAATGTCAAGAACGTTTTTACCACGGGTCGGCGTTCGAACAAATTGATAAAGCGAACTCTCTTGCAAGTTTGTGTACAAGTCATGTCCGGAGTGTGAAGTAAGAGTATCGCCCCACTTGGTCACAGGTAAATTAAAGTCGCCAAAAATTACGGTATCTTGTGAGTTACTTACATCTGCAATTTTTTCGTAAATTTCTCGGTCAGTTTGCACTGATTGAGCTGGAGGTCTGTATATTAATGCAAGTATTATTTTTGTACCTTTATTATTCTTTATTAGCACAAAAGATGCGTCAACGTTCACAATTTGAGGTTTTGACAAGAGGGTAGGGTTGAGACTTTCTTTGATATAAAGTAAAACGCCACCTCCATTTCGATTTATTCGGCTTTTCTCAAACATTACATAACCGGGAAGTGAATACTCTGCTAAAAAGTCTCTGTCTTCTGTATTGAGCCAAGATTCTGTTATGCCAATCACATCATAATTTTCTGTAAACACTAGCTCCTCTAAATCTGAAAATTTATTGCGTATGCTACGAGCGTTTGCATAGAAAACCTTTAAATTTGTTATTTTAGAACTCACGGAACGCTCTTTAATAATATTTTTGGTTCTTGTCGGATCTACATTTATGTTCATGGCTGTCCTCGGTCCTCGCTGTCTTTGGTCCTTATCACTGGTGGTCCTCGGTTGCCTCTGTTTTTTTCTTGGCGTTGGATGATTTATGTCACTGCTGCTTCTTCTCGGATGGCGTTTTTTGATCCATGGCTGCGGAGAGAGAGAGAGACAGACAGACAGACAGACAGACAGACAGACAGGCAGGCAGAGAGAGAGAATCAGAATCAGAATATTTATTTTTCCATTTTACAATATAGAGTGTGTGTTTATGTGTGTGTGTGAGAGAGAGAGAGAGAGAGAGAGAGAGAGAGAGAGTGTGTGTGTGTGTGTGTGTGAGAGAGAGAGAGAGAGAGAGTATGTGTGTGTGTTTATGTGTGTGTGAGAGAGAGAGAGTGTGTGTGTGTTTATGTGTGTGTTTGAGAGAGAGAGAGAGAGTGTGTGTGTGTGTTTATGTGTGTGTGTGAGAGAGAAAGAGAGTGTGTGTGTGTGTGTGTTTATGTGTGTATGTGAGAGAGAGAGTGTGTGTGTGTGTGTGTTTATGTGTGTGTGAGAGAGAGAGAGTGTGTGTGTGTTTGTGTGTGTGAGAGAGAGAGAGAGTGTGTGTGTGTGTGTGTGTGTTATGTGTGTGTGTGAGAGAGAGAGAGAGTGTGTGTGTGTGTGTGTGTGTTTATGTGTGTATGTGAGAGAGAGAGAGAGAGTGTGTGTGTGTGTTTATGTGTGTACAAAGAAGTACAAAGGAAATCTAGCAACAACAGGTCTAGTGACCCTTCTAGGCTGCTTGTCCTCTAAAACACTGAGGATCAAGTGTCCAAACAGTGGTTTAGAGTGGGTAAGGGAACATTGGAAAGGGAACTACTGCCCTGGAACTAATGTCCGTGGCAGGATTAGGAAGTTAGTAGGGGACAGATGGGTTAGTAACTGAGGGGAGGATAAAATAAAGTTATTCATTTACAAACGCAGTCAGTCGCGGGTTTGATGCGAGATATTTGTCTAAGCGAAGTTTAAATGAATCAACGGTGCTGCAGTCTATGACATCTCGGGGAAGCCCATTCCATAAGTTGACAACTCGGTTGAAGAAGAAATTCTTAGCTTCGTGTGAGTTAAAAGATTTACCAATAATTTTGCAACCGTTTCCCCGTGTGTAATTAGATTGGTCGATAGTGAAGTACTTAATACTGTTCATATTGTCAATGCCTTTGATGATTTTGAACACTTGAATTAAGTCACCTCTTAATCTGCGCTGGGTTAAAGGAAATAGATTTAATTCTCTAAGACGTTCCTCGTATGGTTTGTTCTTTAGGCTAGGTATAATTTTGGTAACTCTACGTTGAACTCGTTCTAGCTTGTCTATATCTTTTTGGTAATAAGGGCACCAGGATTGAACGCAGTATTCAAGAAGAGGGTGGACTAAGGAATTGTAAAGGGTTAGGATAACGTCTTTGGATTTATGCTCAAATGACCTGCCTATAAAGCCAATTATTTTGTTTGCCTTCTTAACAACTTCTGAACATTATTGACTCGGTTTTAGGTTACTTGATATTGTTACTCCCAGATCGGTTTCTCTGTTTACATTCTTAAGCTGAGTGCCATTCATCAAATAGTTTGCTTTCTCATTTAGGTATCCGATATGTAGTACTTTACATTTATCAGCATTGAAACTCATTTGCCAAATTTGGGCCCAACATGACAACTTATCTAGATTGTGTTGCATATCGTCAACTTGTTCTTTTGAGAGTACGCTATTTGCAATGTTTGTATCGTCAGCAAATTTTGAGATTGTACAGGTGACACCCTCATCTATGTCGTTGATGTAAATTAGAAAGAGAATTGGTCCTAGTACCGATCCCTGGGGTACCCCGCTACTTACATTGGTCCATTTAGATGCCTTACCGTTTATGACTACTCTTTGCTTTCTGTCGCTGAGCCAATTTTCTATCCATTTCAACGCACCATCTTGTATTCCATGCGCTTTTAGTTTTAGCAGTAAACGTTTGTGGGGAACTTTGTCAAAGGCCTTTTGAAAATCAAGGTATATAATATCTACAGCTTTACTCTCATCGTAGAGGTTGAGGATATCGTGGAAGAAGTCTAAGAGGTTTGTTAAACAGGAACGTTTTTTTACGAAAGCCGTGTTGAGTATCTTTAAGTATGTTATTTTCCTCTAAGTGATTTACGAGTCTGTCTCTTATGAGTGTTTCTAACATTTTACATACAAATGAGGTTAAGCTAATTGAACGATAGTTACTGGGTAGGGATTTGCTGCCTTTTTTGAATATCGGTGTTACGTTGGCTAGCTTCCACTGATCAGGCATATTTCCAGACTGCAAGGATTTATTAAATAGCAATGTCAATGGTTTGGAGAGCTCATCCTTAGCTTCCTTTATGACTCTAGGTGAGATTTTATCAGGTCCAGGCGTTTTATTTACCTTGAGTTTATCTAAACAATTCAATACTTCTCTCTCTGTAACGGTGATATTGCTTAGAACATCTGAATTATCAATCTGAATCGGCGATGGTGTAGGGATATCACTGAGGTCTTCCGTTGTAAAAACTGATGCAAAGAAAGTATTGAGGGCATTATTCATTTGTACTTCGTCTTTGGTGTATTCTCCGTTTTCATCGACTAACGGTCCAACAGTTGAAGTAACTACTTTTTTCTTTCTGATATAACTATAGAATTCTTTCGGGTTTGTTTTACTTTGATTCGCAACATGTAACATGTGTGTGAGAGAGAGAGAGTGTGTGTGTGTGTGTGTGTGTTTATGTGTGTGTGTGTGAGAGAGAGAGGGAGAGAGAGAGAGTGTGTGTGTGTGTGTGTTTATGTATGTGTGTGAGGGAGAGAGAGAGAGTGTGTGTATGTGTGTTTATGTGTGTGTGTGAGAGAGAGAGAGAGTGTGTGTGTGTGTGTTTATGTGTGTATGAGAGAGAGAGAGTGTGTGTGTCTGTTTATGTGTGTGTGTGTGTGAGAGAGAGAGAGAGAGTACAGTATATTCAGAGCGGCGGTAACTCAGAGATTTATGAGCAAATTACCCGCGAACCGAGTAAACAAACGATTGTAAAGTTTTGTGTGATGGTGATGGTGTTTTGTTAATGGTGGTATTGCTGTGATGCTGGTGTATTATTAGTGTTTTGTGTTATGTGTGTATGAAGGATATAAAAGACGATGCTGCTTGTAACAAGTCTCCCCCCCCCCAAAAAAAAAAAAAAAAAAATACAAAAAATACAAAGAATAATATAGTAATAATAAAAAAATAAAAAACACACACACACACACTTGGTGGAGTGGTCATGGAACTGGACTGGTAATCCAATGGTCCCGGGTTCGAATCCCGATGTATCAATGGGAAGATATTATTGGGATGAAATTTTTACTGTACCTAGTATCAGTGCATTACCACAAAGCCCACCGAAACTCCAAAAATATACCCTCATTGTTCCCTGATTAAATAGCACTGTATGAATATTCCCATATTCAAAATATGCTACAGGGGGCAATGCCTAGTGAGTTCATTGCTCAATAAATGGCGTTCTGAGAGTGAGGGTCCGAGTCTAGGGGATGAGACAGTGAAGCACTGGGGCGATGCAGCTCCAGAGATGGTGCTGCTTCGAGCCGTGGGTGGGCGACCGAGCCCCGCGCATCTTGCGAAGGCAAGATAGCAGGGGCTGGTTGTATCTTAAAGTGCTTCACATGTCTCACTCCCTAAACTGGAACGAGACCTCACGGGCTTCACCGTTGAATCTACGGTTGAATGTACAGGCTCTTAGCCTATGCCCGAGAGGGAGAAGTTGGAATACAGAAACAGAAAAAACAAAACACACTCACAGAAATGAAAGAGTGATATCGAGACAAATTCAAGGTACGTTAAGTGTCAAAATGTCTGGACACATGGAGCTTTAAGCAGTTTATGTCATAGTATGAGGGAAAGACAGATTGAGGCAGAGAGTTCCAGAGCGTACTTGTTGGGTAGTTGGTATTAATAAAGTAACGGTAAAGACGAACAAACGATTATGATTTATTGGATGTGTTATGGAAGGAGTAGGTTGGTATTGATGATGACACAGTTTAGTAATGTATAATATCAACCCCTTCACTACCGGTGACGCTCTTTTAACTTTATTCTGGCTACTATTAGATGATTTTATTCAGTTTAAAAAGTGCTTTGGGTTAATAAGGGCACAGGTGCGGGGGGGGGGGGGGGGAACTCTTGGGGTATTTGGGGGGGGTCCCTCCTGGTCTCACGGTCATGGCGGTGATGCGGCTTAGAGGTAGAATGGCGCTTGGAGGTATGATGTTTATGGAGTCTATTATACAGTACAGTATATATATTAATAATAGAATGGAATGGACAAATATATACAGTATATATATATATATATATATATATATATATATATATATATATATTAAAAATTGTAAACTTGTTCACTGTCCCAGACTGTGAAATGCGATATGAAATAGAAAACACAAATATACAGAAAACACACAAAAATCAAGAAAGCCAAGGGTAAAGCGAGAAAGAAAAATGATAACAAAAAATGGAAGGAGAAAATCTTAGGAGTGTAGGAATTAAAATATAGAATGACGCCCACCCGAGAACCCAAGCTAAAGTTTCCTCAGTCATGCTATAGTCTTCGGGATTTTTACATTTTCCTGAGTTTTGCCCACCATATTTTCATCTTTTAACGGGAGGGAAGGGGGTGATTATATATATATATATATATATATATATATATATATATATATATATATATATATCGTGTATATAATGTATATTTACTAATAATTTTTATTACAATTATTATTATATAATTTATTATTACTATTATTATTATTTTTTTATTTTATTTGTATATATTCAACTGCTGAGCTCTGGAACTCTCTCCCAGAATCAGTCTTTCCCTCTTCCTATGATTTAATTGCTTCAAACACCGTGTGTAAAGGCATTTTAGCTA